>CM062264.1:37146628-37316628 GCA_031216635.1 Dissostichus eleginoides | reverse complement strand
TCGCGTTGTGATGAAAGCGGTTAATAAAATAATATCCAGGGGATGCATGCAGAGCTGTCATTGGCTGAGATCAGTCCGGCCGTGCGTCACGACTCTTTGAAACCTCATTGTTCCCGGAAATGCATCCGTGGAGGACCCATCAGTGTATCCTCGATTATAGCTCCTCCAGAGAGCCTCCTCGACGCTCGATCCTCGGTCCTCGATGTGCATTTAGAGACATGAGATGTCCTTCAACATGGCGCGCCGAAAACCATTTCCGGGTCACTAACGGAGGACCGAGGATTCGAGGAGGCGAGGAGGGGAAATTAGAGAAATAAGAAAGGCCCCGGGTCTGCATGGAACTGAGTTGTGTATATTTACTTATCAATATATCTGATTATTCACGAGGTAGCATCCGATATGAGTGTTTTTACATCACCCATTGGTTTGTAGACTGCAGTTGGGCCTTTTTGCCGTCGCCATCTTGGTTTTTGAAACAAGAAGTATAACAAAATAGTTAACCAACATTTTTAGACCCTTGATATAAGTTTATCCATCAATTTATCTTTAAGTCCACTTGTCGAAAAATACAAATTTCTGCTTCAAGAGGGCAGGAATAGTTCTCTTAGCTAGAAAAGGTGAACTAACAAGACGAGAGTAAGACTTGCAAGATGCAAAATGACTAATAAAGTAGGTCTGAAGCTCGTGACCCTTTTGGCCTTTTGCCTTACAGTGCTAGTTATCGGGGACATTTGAAGCACAGCTCCTTTTGACCCAGTTGAAGAAACCAGGAAAATAATGACCTTTTAATGATGTGCGTTGGTGTTCGGATCAGGGGAGCACAGGTTCAAACCCCACTGCAGTCAGCATGTCGTTGTGTCCCTGGGCAAGACACTTCACCCCAAATTGCTCCTGTGGGGATAGTCGCTTTGGATAAAAGCGTCTAACAAGTAACATGTAATGTAATGAGCTCCACCGAGACACATTTATTTTAATCAAGTTCATAATCAGTTTATACTTTTCTCCTTGAAACAAAAACATGATTTTGTCTAAAGGAGCATTTTTATCTTAATTTAAAAGTATGTTAAATGACCTAAACAGACAGGAAGTGTACCTACTTAGTATTACAATCCATTATCAAGTTCAGATTCAGATTGAGATAACATTATGTTCATTCAATTGACATAAAATGGTAATTTGTCTTTGCCACTGACAAAAAAACAACACTCACCAGAAATGGTTTTACATTAAAAAGTCTAAAATGTACCTAGTGGCAGTCCTAAGTGCAGACATTATACTCATAAATATTAATACAAATAAAGACATAAATATACATTAAGTTGTGAAAGTAGTCTCTTCGTTTCGAACTATTGGGAGAAGGACAAACACATTGCTGGTTTGAGTCTTTTCACAGGATTTATTTTCGCTAAATATGAATATAGCCCTACGGAAGTGTAGCACATGTGTGCACTAGATCATTCATAATGACATACTGGCTTTACAGAGGACATTCAGGTGAAGACCTATATATGTCCTGAGGCAAATTGGACGGATAACTGCTCTCATTTAAAACCCATTAAAGCGAGTGCAGGCAATTTATTTAATAAGAGGTTTTTTATCCTCCTTACATCTCGACAGCAATCGATAAGAAATATGCTCTGACAAAAGAAAGAACAAATCCAGTATTTGTGGATATCCTAATAAGCGCTTTGAATCATTTTCTAGTTGTTTTTCAGATATAAGAATGAAGAATGGCTCTACAGTTATCTACTGAGGCACATTTATCATTATATAGAAGGAAAACAACAATAGGCCTGAGATTGACCCTTGTGGTACACCACATTTTTCATCTTTAAAACTCTGAGTTCAACCATCGATCGTTAATGTTCGGAGAGGTTGTTCTGCAATGATTTAAAAATACTTTATTAAAACCCAATGAGGCCAATTACTCAGAGGTAATCTGTTATGATGCTTTTTACGAATCAATAACCTAAAGATTCCTATTATCATGGGCAGAAACCATTTCATCTACAACTATAGTAGGCTTAAGTTCAAGGGCTTTATTGTCATATACACAGATGCTACAGTGTAGATATGGCAATGAAAATCTTAAGTCCCTCGAACAATGCAAAAAAAATGCAATGTTGGAGAGGAACTAGAGACACGGCGGCCATCTTAATCGCCATCTGCTGTAATGGAATTATTGCAAGATCAAAATCCATCGAACAAAAAAAGAAAATGTGCATTCAAGAAAGTTTGAAGCTGTTTATTTACAGAATATTCCAATAATATTGCTTCGGATGGGAGTCTGGAGATATATCTATTGTAAATAATTTCCAAATTAAGGATCAGTAACGTATCTGATCTGTTGAACAATATTTAATTACAAGTATTTTTTAAATGAGTTTGACTAATATTTAATAAATGCAGAAAGGACCTTGCTATAAACCAGTTGACATGGCACCTTAAATGTGTTGCTCATGTTTTGGTGTTTCTAAGTGTGATCTCTTCCTCGCTTCCCTTTAAGACACTCTTCCTCCCGCTCTTCGTCCTCTCTTTGCGTCAGATTTAATTATTTAATTTACGATATACTGTATGTTTATTAGTTATTTTATTATATGAACTTGTTTACATGCTGCCGGAACAAAATCATTTCCCAAGTAAGGATCAGTAACGTATCTGATCTGTTGAACGACATTTAATTACAATTATGTTTTAAATTAGTCTGATTAATATTAGATTAATATTTAATTAATGCAGAAATGACCTTGCTATAAACAGATTAGCGCTTCGAGATTTGTCTTGGCAGATGAGAAGCGCTATATAAATTAAAATGTATTATTTATTATTATTATTAGAAGGCACCATCATATCGTTGCTCATGTGTTGGTGTTCATAAGTGTCAGAGCGTCAGATGTATCTCATTTTCACACTGTTGCTATGTCATTTACGATATATGTTTATTAGTTCTTTTATTATATGAACTTGTTTACATGCTGCTAGAACAAAATCATTTCCCAATTTAGGATCAGTAACTTATCTGATCTGTTGAACGACATTTCATTACAATTATGTTTTAAATGAGTCTGATTCATATTTAATAAATGCAGAAAGGACCTTGCTATAAACAGATCAGATGGCACCATCCTGCTGTTGCTCATGTTTTGATTTACTAAGTGTGATCTCTTCCCGCTTCCCTTTAAAACATTCTTCCTCCCGCTCTTCTTCCTCTTGTTGCGTTAGATTTATCTCGTCTTCCTCGTTGCTCTCCTTCCCATCATCCCCTTCCCCCTTTTCATCCAACCTTCGCCTACACATGACAACGATGTCTCCATGGCATCCCCCCCTGCTCCCACTTGACATGTCATTTGTTACAATGCATCACACATGTCAGCCCACACACACACACACACACCCTCACACACACACCCTCACACACACACACACACACACACACACACATACAGTACACACCAACACACACACAGTGACAGCTGTCAGTCAGGATGTCATGGCAACGGCCTAGCAGCTCGACGTGGTGAGAAATATGGCCGGCGTGAGGACACACCAGCGCTGTCTTCACATTGTTTTCACAAGCCTCTGACATACTTATCATTAAACCTGAACAAGGTTCTGGATCTCTGCAGAGTTTTTTATATTGAAGACTCGCAGCAGTTGAACTTTTAACAATAAAAAAACGATAATTGATATAGTATGTAGTGTCTCTACTGGACATGTCTCCATGCTTTAATGTTCAAAAAGCTCTTTATTTTTCTCATACTGCCTTTTCACCCTCTGTCTGAAACCAGAGCCCAGTCTGCTCTGATTGGTTAGCTGGCCGGCTCGGTTGTGATTGGTCAAGGGTCACAAAAAATCACGTACAATGTGTTGGAGCACCAGCCAATAGGAGCGTGAGTGTTACATAGTGATGTCAACTATTTTATGGAAGTAAACACAGGAGTCCAATGGAGGCGTTTCAGGCAGGGGGGGGGCAGTGTGTGGGAGAGAAACTCCCTCTGGAGGGAACACAGGGATTTTAGCCTTTGCAGACCATTAACATGCACTAAAACCTATAGAACACACTACAGGAAAGGGAAAACCCCAAAAAGCAATAGAGGTGCTGCAGCACAGGCAGTATGAGAAAAATAAAGAGCTTTTTGAACATTAAAGCATGGAGACATGTCACAGGAGAGACACTAGATACTGATATGAACCTGAAAATGAGAAGGAAAGGGCCCCTTTGAGACTGACCGTTATTTGACTTTTAATAGAATGAACAGGATAAGAAATTACAGAATAAGAATTTGGAGGTTAGGGGTGTAAATGATTCCCAAATAGCAGAATATCAGTGGTGCAGATAAGATAAGTATTCAGATCCTTTACTGAAGTAAACGTGTTTATATTGCACTGACATTACTCCACGAAAAGTAAAAGACTACTTAATAAATTAACTTCTCTATCTGTGTCTTTATACCTGGCAAAGATCCAGGGCCAATGCATTTTACTTGACATGCATTTACGTGTGAATTAACGTGAGTTTATCCTGAGCAAAAAAACAAATCCACATGCCGATTGCTTTTTGAAACCAGGTGTAATTGCTGTCATGTCCCCTCTCCTTAGTGAGTGCACGTATGACATGATTAGAGGCTGATGGTACTGTATCTGCAGTGAAACGCTGATCTCTCTTCCTCTCTTTTCTTCTCCCTCCTCGTCTCGGGTGATCATCCAATAATAGCACAAATTATGCACAGCTGGTTTTAATCAACACTGTCTAATTAGCACCTCAAAGCCACCTGGGTAATTGCCAAAAAAGAAATGAAAAAAAAGCATGAGGGAAAACATGGCCGCCTGATTCTCCATCGCAGCCGGGACTGAAGTGGCTTGTTAGGAAGTGTTTCTCCCACATCATCATACCAACACTTCAGATTTAGAAAAGCCCCACAGCAGGGAGGGATGACCACGGAAAATACACTTTTTATGAGTATGCAGTATGGGGGGACAATTCTTAGCTTGTTTTACAATTACAAAATACAAGCACACCCTAAACGCTGATAAAAACTATGTTCACACATCATCAAAACTATGTAATGAATTTATATTCGAGAGAATCATTTTTTTTAAAGCTATCCAAAAGTGTAGTATCATAAAAATGAGGCAGACAATCAGAATTACAGCTGATCAGATTATCTTGATTAACATTACAGAATCCTCAATTAAAACAATTTGGGATAATGTTTGACATTTAATGCAGATACTTTACAGATGTGGATGAATGATGTGAAATATAATCAAGTGTTAAATCTGACTTTAGTTCCACCTGGAGTAAATCCACAAGCTACCCTGCAGTATACAAAGTCATTCAAACTAGCTGCACCTTTACCAGCTTTGAGAACACTTTAATGATCAATCATTATAAAACATATCATATATATTATTCTGAAATGGACCAATCTGCACAATGACTACTTTTACTGTCGCTACTTTCACTATATTTTGATGATAATACTTTTCTACTTTTACTTGAGGAACATTTTGAATGCAGGACTTTTACTGTAACAGAGTATTCCTACACTCTGGTACTTCTACTTTTACTCAAGTACAAGATCTGAGTACTTCTACTTTCACTCAAGTACAAGACCTGAGTACTTCTACTTTTACTCAAGTACAAGATCTGAATACTTCTACTTTTACTTAAGTACAAGAACTGAGTACTTCTACTTTTAATCAAGTACAAGATCTGAGTACTTCTACTTTTACTCAAGAACAAGATCTGAGTACTTCTACTTTTAATCAAGTACAAGAACTGAGTACTTCTACTTTTACTCAAGTACAAGATCTGAGTACTTCTACTTTTACTCAAGAACAAGATCTGAGTACTTCTACTTTTACTCAAGTACAAGTACAAGATCTGAGTACTTCTCCCATCTCTGTAGTTTACTAAATGTACTTTATATTCACTACTGGATATTTCCATGAGTATAAATCCTTCCTTAAATCTGTTTTACCTTCATGTTTTTGTCAGCCATCAAACACAGTTTCTTTTAACCCGCTGTGTTTACAGTATTTTGTCTCAGTGAGTATTTCAGTTGCAGTTTTCTCTGTCTGTAAAGTGTGCCTCTCCTGAATGGGGTTAGCTCTCCGCAGGCCTGTGAGGTTTGACGAGAGGAAGCAGGACAAGGTGACCCACTTCCTGTTTCCTCACCTCCTTCCCTCGCTCCTGCTCTCCATTTACTCCTTCCTCTTTAATCTGATGCTTTGAATCCAAGCTGTGGCTTTATCTGCGGCTCTTCTTGTCTCCACTTAAATTAAGTGTGAAAGTTTCCAAAAGAGGAAAATGTTTTTTAACTTGTTGAGGGTTAATGCTATCAGTTGATTTAAGCTTACATTGAAGATGGATTTTTACCCTGAATGACCTCAATTGCTGTCCTTTTGGCTCAACTTTAAATCGACTTTGTTACGTGTGTGAAGACCTTTAGCTTCATGCTTCGAGTCACCTTTTAAAAACATATTTATTTATGAACAGCTAAAGTTCAACATCTTGCAGGTTTCATATCTAAAATAAACAGATAAGCTGCTCACTGACAGAAAAAAACTTTAACAAACGAAAAAAATCAGATGAAAAATATCCACTCTTTTTTTTAAACCCCCAGCAGTTTTATCTGTGCAATGTTTTGACTTTGTTTTGTTCTAAATATATATATATAAATTAGCTGTTGATTAAAAACGGCCTTTGTTTTCCTTCTTCTGTGGAAAGTGTTATTATGGATGCTGTCCACTAAGTGGCGCTACTTCATCACGTCAGGTTCCTCCACTTCAGTTCTGATGCAGCTTTATATTACCAAATGTTACACACAGACATGTAAATACAGCCTGCATCAAATGTACTCATACTTAAAACAACATATACACAGAAACTTTACTTTGAGTTCTTTAAGTGTATTTGTGATGCCAATACAAGTTCGTTTTTGGATGCAGGACTTGTACTTGTTACGCTGAGTATTTTAACTTTTTACATCAGTATTATATACATCTTACTGTGTGGTCTTTAGAGCATCCTGACTCTTACCCAGAATCCTTTGCAGCTCTGAGGGTCACATCTTGCCCCAGTTACTCCTGCAAGACACGTGTCTGCTGGCCTCTGGATTCTCCTCTGCATAATTGCTGTGTGTGTGTGTGTGTGTGCGCGCGCGTGTGTGTGTGTGTGTGTGTGTGTGCGTGTGTGCGTGCGTGCATGCGTGCGTGCGTGCGTGTGTGTTAAGCTACATTTAGGAAGTTCATAATTCTCTTAAATTCAGATGTTATGAAGTATAAACTCACTCAGAGTTGCTCGTGTCTTTCTCTCTTTTTACGGGGATGAGGTCAGGGGTCTTTATTTAATCTTTTGATCTGATCACTCGAGATGTTGTTGACATTTCAACCTTTGATAATCCACTACTTTTCTTTCAAGAAATTCTTACACAATCAGAAATACTTTTTATTATCCAGAGGGGAGACTGTTGCTTAATTTGAGAAGAAAATAAAAAGAGAAAAAAGAGATACAGAGATATAAATAAGAAATCTGCTGAATAACACCCAACACTGGGACTTCATGAGTTTCGAAACGTGCCTTGCCGGCAGGACTAAGCAGGTGTTATAGTTCCTGTCGGGAAATATTTTCCTGGGCCCATAACTTTGACCCAGTTTATCAGTTTGTACTGCCCAACCTTGGGCTGCTGTGCTCTCATTGTTTTGTCTCCCTCTTCCTGCCTGTTGGCGTCAGCTGATCAAGGTGTTATGATTCTTGTTATGCACAATGCTGATTATTCTCTCTGAACTAGCTAAACACATGGGTCTGGAGTAGAGATCTTCAGAACATGTCTTGTGAATCCTCCGGCCGAAGCTCCAAATAAACCATCAGTGTTTGCCATCAAAGTTCCTGCTCTCCTCGTGTCTCTCTGAGTCTCCATTGCTTCAGAAGTTTCCATCACACTTCCCCTTAAATGTGAATGATACTTTCTGACTGTGTTTGTTTTCTAACTGCTGGTGTTTTCCTTCAGTCCCAGCAGTCACGGCGAGGGGGGGGGCAGCCGGAGGAAGCTGTACAGCGCGGTTCCTGGAAGACATTTCGTTGTCGTTCGTCCGTACATCTCTCAGGGCGAAGGAGAACTAACCCTCTACAAGAGCGACAGGGTCAAAGGTCAGACGCTGTTTCATTTGCTGTCCTGCTTTCTTTTATTATTAGTTTTTAGTTTTTCACTAATACAGTATGTCCAACATTTATGACAAAAAGTTGCAAACCCCCCCTCCCCCTCCAATGAATAGACAACCGGACGACAGAAAGATTAATAAATAAGTGGTCATACAAATAAAATATTAAAATATATATAAATACAAGTACAAAAATAAATACAAAATAATGATGACTATAGTCAGACAGTATACAAGTAAGGTACAATTAGAATACATTCAATAAAGCCAGTGTTAGTATGTTAACTGAATGAAGTGAAATTGACAACAAAACTGAGAAAAAAAACAGCTGAAAGTAAAAGTGCTGCACTCAACGGTTTAGTATTATTTATTAGATTTCCCCCAAAAATAAGAGCAACAGGGTCAAAGGTCAGACGCTGTTTCATTTGTTGTCCTGGTTTCTTAATCACTGAGTGATCTATTGCAGAAGTACAATAAAGCCAGTGTTAGTCTGTGAACTGAATGAAGTGACATTGACAACAACACTGAGAGAAAAAGTAAAAGTCTTCACTCAACGGTTTAGTTCATTCATAGCGTCAAAATGAAACAGTTCTCAATAAGCAGAACGATCCATTTCAGAAAAACTTAAATTATATTATTGGATTATGATTATTTGTGCAATGAGCGTTATTAAAGGGCTAATTGCACCGACTTATAGACTGCTAGATAGCCTACATAGAATTTATTTTGGATACATCTTATCTCAAAGTAACATTTAATACATACAGTTAAACAAATGTTGTGCAAACAAGTTGAATATGCATGAACTGCTTTTAATTTGGAATTAATAGTTGAAGTAGTAGTAGTAGTAGTAGTAGTAGTAGTAGTAGTAGTAGTAGTAATAGTTGAAGTAGTAGTAGTAGTAGTAGTAGAAGTAGTAGTAGTAGTAGTAGTAATAGTAGTAGTAGTAGTAGTAGTAGTAGTAGTAATAGTAGTAGAAGTAGTAGTAGTAGTAGTAGTAGTAGTAGTAGTAATAGTAGTAGTAGTAGTAGTAGTAGTAGTAGTAGTAGTAGTAGTAGTAGTAGTAGTAGTAATAGTAATAGTAGTAGTAGTAGTAGTAGTAGTAGTAGTAGTAGTAGTAGTAGTAGTAGTAATAGTAGTAGTAGTAGTAGTAGTAGTAATAGTAGTAGTAGTAGTAATAGTAGTAGTAGTAATAGTAGTAGTAGTAGTAGTAGTAGTAGTAATAGTAGTAGTAGTAGTAGTAGTAGTAGTAGTAGTAGTAGTAGTAATAGTAGTAGTAGTAGTAGTAGTAGTAGTATAGTAATAGTAGTAATAGTAGTAGTAGTAGTAGTAGTAGTAGTAGTAATAGTAGTAGTAGTAGTAGTAGTAGTAGTAGTAATAGTAGTAGTAGTAGTAGTAGTAGTAGTAATAGTAATAGTAGTAATAGTAGTAGTAGTAGTAGTAGTAGTAGATTCTGCCCAAAAATGTTTTAGAGGAGAATTTAAAGTACATAACACTCACGCAAAACACCTTGAAACATTATTAAATGTACTTAGTTACTTTGATCACTGACAGCAACCAGAGATATTAAGATACCTCTGCTTTCAGGATGACTGATGAATATTAAAATCTAAACCACTTTAGATTTCGCTGTTTATTTCATAATTGTGTGTGAAAATCTGACAGTAAATTAGCGTTTCTGATGAAAATGACTCTAAAGATGCAGAGGAAGAACATCCTCACACACTCTGCGGACTCACACACACACACACACACACACTGCAGACTAACACACTGCATAATTCACTGAGAAGTCACTGAGCACTCGCTTCATGTCAGAAACATGTATGTTAAGCCGTCTTAATGTGTAAATAAAACATTAAGACCTTTACTTTACTACCAGGTTATTTTAAAAACACAACAGGAAGGATTTTGTCCACGATAATAACTGTGCTTATTTCTAATTACTGCCGTCGCACATACAGTACTGCTTATTTATTTTATTGCAAATTGCTGCTAGGTTGTTATTCAAGAACAATAAGAGCAAGACAATTATGATGAAGTGAGCAAATGGTTCAATTGTTATACTTAAAAAAAACATTAGTCATTCGATTCAGCCACGTTTTTTCAACCAATATATTGATCAAATGTGTATAAATGGATGCGGAGGACATCTTGAATATTACATTTGTTGGAACGATGAAGCCATGAAATTATCATTGAAATAATTAAAATATCATTAGCTTAAATAAATAGATGTGCAATATTGCAATGAATAATACGTTGATTTTCCAACAATATAGCTATTTGAAAAGTGGATAACTGGATATAACATGTGATCTAATTTCTCTCTCTCTCTCCTCCAGTGCTGAGCATCGGAGAGGGGGGGTTCTGGGAGGGCAGCGCCAGAGGTCAGATGGGATGGTTTCCAGCCGACTGTGTGGAGGAGGTCCCGGCCAAGACCTCCGACGAGAGGAGCTGTAAGTCCATCTCTCACTCTGTGTGTGTTAGAGCTGGGACATCAACTCATGTAGGACACACAATGTTGACATCTCACAGTTTTCCTCACACAGTGAAATGACCCAGAAGTCTCTAAGTGCCCGCCATGATAAGAGCTGTTTGGATTCTCTAGATTCAGATGGCCTACCTGCCTGTCAGCCTTCCATCTGTGCACAAACTTATCTCGTGCCCTCATTGGTCATGTGCGCGTTCGTGTGTCTTGGAGGAGGGGCTCTGTAAGGAAGTCTGAAGGAAGAGGCAGATTTTTTTCGGCTGCGTACTTTCAAATTCTAGCGCACTCAAGCTGGTTTCTCCATTCTTACCTACCCTACCTTTCAAGAATCAAAAAATATTTCGCGCCCCACATTCAACCATAAACAATACGGAGGCTAAATAAAGTTCTGATTGGTCAATTCAGAACATGTGACACGTTGTAAATCCAGTAGAACAGACCGCTGTCAAGGACTGTAATGACCGTTGCTAAGGAGGATCAAGAAACAGAAAGGAAAAGAGGTTCAAATAAAAACAATTCTTAATAATGAAATGTTTCCACACAAATCATAATGTGTTGCTCATTATTTGGTGGCCCACTTGCAATGCGTCCCCACAGGTTGGGAACCGCTGCTCTAAATGATAGGAAAGGAGCATCCTTTCTCCTTTAGTTTAGGATAGGAGAGGCATTGACGGCAGAAACTCTGCATATTTTCTGCCGTAAACTGAAAACGCATCTATTTCGACTGTACCTTGGCAATAAAGTCATCATTGCAGTCAACAGAACTTACTATGGTATGATCTTGTTTGAAGTGAATATATCTGCACTTTTCCTTGTTGTTCGGAATTTGATTATTTATGGTTTTAGCACTTAGTGTACGTCGCTTTGGATAAAAGCATCAGCTAAATTATATGTAATGTAATGTAATATAAATGAGATAACACTAGGGTGATGCACTTCAAGGAAACTACTAATCATGACCGACAAACGCAGATTATGTAAATTATGGTGCTTATAAAGCATTTTCCATTTTATACCATTACTTCTGAAAATACTAACCAAAATGCAAAGTATGAATGTTACTCTGATTACTGTGAAATAATCAAAAAGCGTTTCACAGAGTTTACTGAATGGTTTTTCTCTCAGGAACGTTCCTGACTGAGGAAGGGAGCTTCAATGCTTCCTTTATTATCACTTTTAGGATACACTGGACCATCCTTTAGAGATAATGCTGTCCAACAATTCTCTGCAGCATCTACAGAAGATTCTAGTTTCCCCACATTAGACTCGGTTTCAAAGATTCAAGATTCAAAGGTTGTATTGTCATACAAAGCTACAGTGTAGAAATGGCAATGAAATTCTTCTGACCTGAGCTCCTCCAACAATGCAACATATATAATAAAATACAAAATAAAAAGTAGTGCAAAAAGTCTTAATTACATCCTCCGTCTGATCATAATGACTTTTCCTAGTGTCTCCTTCACTTCTTTCCTTAACCCCATGACCCTTTCCACTGAAAGTGGTTAGGAACAGCCCATATTTCTTCAACCATAGCTCCAGCTTTGTGTAGAGCCAGAGATGCTAAAGCTAACCGCTAACCCTTCCTGAGGCGCAGCGATTAGCGTTTCTAATGAAAAGGACTCTAAAGATGCAGAGGAAGAATATCCTCACACACTCTGCAGACTCTCTGCAGACAACCTCTGCATTATTCACTGAGAAATCACTGAGCACACGTTTAATGTCAGAAACATGTAGGCTATGTTAAGCCTTCTTAATGTGTAAATAAAACATTAAGACCTTGACTTTACTACCAGGTTATTTTGAAAGCCGAACAGGAAGGATTTTGTCCACGATAATAATTGAGGTAGTTTCTTAGATCAATTATATTTACTGCCTTCTGATCATAAGGACTTTTCCTAGTGTCAAAATAGTCTCTTTTCCTGATGAACTCTCCTTCACTTCTTTCCTTAACCCCATGACCCTTTCAACTGACGTACAGTAAAAGTGGCATATTTTGTCGACCATAGCTTTGTGTAGAGCCAGAGATGCTAACGCTAAGCGCTAAGCGCTAAGCCTTCCTGAGGCTTGGTGATGGCCTCTTTCCCTGCAGAGCATGTTCTGCATGTGTCTCTTCCACTCTGTCTGCTCGTCTCCGGTCTCTTTCCGTCTCCCCAGGCTTCCTGCACAAAGCTAAGCGCTACGTTGCCCTGATAACTCGGCTGTGCTCTGATGTCCTCTGGGTGAAAGCTAATGAACATATCACGCCATGCTCCGTCCCCCTAAACTTTTATTCTTCTTGTCTTTGCAATCCCTCTTTGCTGCCGTCGGCATCTTTTTTTTTCTTATGCAGTGTGTTGTCAGTATATGTCTCCTTTTAAATATTTACTTCATATGTCCTACTCTCCTACTTCTATCCAGGCATGGGGAAGTAACGGATTACATGTGACGGGATTATGTAATCAGGAGGCAAACTAATTAGCCTTACAGTTACATTAAAAAAAAGATGTAATCATTACTGGTTCATTTCCTAAAAGATTTCAATGTTACAATTAATGCTTTTTGATTTTCATATATATATAGCGCTCAACACATTGTACGTGATAGGCTAAGGGGCGGGACATCTCTGAGCGGTTGACGAATCACAACAGAGCCGGCCAGCTAACCAATCAGAGCAGACTGGGCTCTGGTTTCAGACAGAGGGTGAAAAGAGGTGCTGCAGCACAGGCAGTATGAGAAAATAAAGAGCTTTTTGAACATTAAAGCATGGAGACATGTCACAGTAGAGACACTACATACTGATATGAACCTGAAAATTAGCAGAATATGTCCTTTTTAAGTAAAGACATCCTATTTCTTATTTTTATTTGCATTGTATTTCATTTTGAGGTCATCCCTAAAGTAAGAGAAAGTAATCTTAGTTTTTATAGGTAGCTAGTTTTTGCAATGGAATACATTTTCAAACCATGCTTGTAATACAACTTTGTACTTCCTCTGGTTTTTCAATTCTCTGACAGTGTTTAATTATTGACACACACACAACACCTATTCTCTCCTGCTCTCAGGAGTGTGTCAGCGATGATAGAGGCAGATGGGGAGTAACTTGTACTCTCTCTCTCGCTGTTTGACTTTTTTCTGGGTGGCTTATTTTCCGAGCCAGGGCCAGTGGCACCGCGGGGTCCTCACACTGAGCCACTTTCAAACTGCCCCGAGGTCTGCCTGCAGAGAAAGCCTGTCAGAAACTGGGAGCACAGTATGGCGGATTGCAAAGACCCGATCAAGGGCAGCCTCGGCCAAAACCCCGGGCCGCGTGTGTGTGTGTGTGTGTGTGTGTGTGTGTGTGTGTGTGTGTGTGTGTGTGTGTGTGTGTGTGTGTGTGTGTGTGTGTGTGTGTGTGTGTGTGTGTGTGTGTGTGTGTGTGTGTGTGTGTGTGTGCTGGCTGATTGTGGAAATATCAGGCCACTGAGAAATACATTTATGCCAAAATGATTTTTAGAGGTAGAGGTAGTTTGCTCCATTTGAGAATACATACAAAAATACAAAGATATAATAATGTAAAATAGAATATTGCCTATTATATAAAAACAAATGTGCCATGAAAGTAAAAATAAAATACAATAAAATAAGCTGTCCACATGTGATTATAATAATAGTTAGTGTCTGAAGAGAACATCATGATCTTAGGGGAATAATAATAAAAATCATTGCAATCAGAAATAGTTGACAGCAAGGTGAAGATGATCTCTCAAATCAGGGTTTTACCATTTCATCCTATCACACTACACACACACACACACACACACACACACACATTTACAACATAAACACCTTGAGCTTTAATCCCTCTAACACAATAGCTGTGATGCAGCAGGATTAAGCCCTGCTCAGATGCTTAGACATGCTTTGTTACGGTTCAGGTTCAGACCCTCGAGAACACTTAAGAAGCTATGTAAGGGAAACACACACACACACACACACACACACACTGCTTAAGTATGTACAGTAGTGTCACGGGGCGCCATTGCTGCAGATCTAGGTAAATGTGTTTCTGTGTGTAAATGAGCTGAAAGGAAACACTCAGCCTCTCAAAGCTCACGACTACAACTGCAGGTTTCCAGAACCATTTTAAATATTAATTACTTTATACTGTTTAGAGAACGGAAGGAAAAGTCTAATACGTTTTGAAACCTCATTAATTTAAATGGGTTGATATGGGAAAAACAGAACATTCCCTTTAAAGAGGCCCTATTATGTTTTTTGGGGTTTTCCCGTTCCTGTGTGTTATATTGGTTTTAGTGCATGAAACTCCTCCAATGAACTCCTTTGTTTACTTCCTGAACATAGTGACATCACTATCTGCTACTGTAACACTTGCGCTTCTATTGGCTAGCGCTACAACACTTTGTAAGTGAGAGGCTAAGGGCGGGATATCTTTAAGCTGTTGACCAATCACAGAGCCTGTTTGGCTTGTCACAGTAAATACACAAAATACTAATATGAACCTGAAAATGAGTAAAAAAAAAAAAAGTGTGATGCTGTTTTTATGCCTTTAAACTGATGCCTTTCAGTCAGTATTCTATTTGCCTAAATGTAGTCAAATCTAACATGTTGAGTCTACAAACTCTGGAATAAGGAAATAAAGACACAGTGTGATTTTCTAATCTGCCCCCAGGTTTCTAAAAGCAATTATTTCACAAAGATAATAAACAGAGATGAAGTCAGCTGTAGGTGAGACGCTGCAGACAGTGTGTTCATGTTGAAGGTGAGAATTAAAATGTAAACAGATGAGAGCCACTGGGGACAAAGATATGACAGTCACTAATGTACATATCTACTCTTTAATTAATGTTGTTTAACACGTCACCCTGAAGCCACTCATTGTTAATGTGCAGAATTACAAAAGGGATACACTTTGATTGTTTCCAATTGTCATTCATGCAGAGTTTCCAGAGGATAATTGTATTGTGTTTTTGTTACCTCTTTAAAAATTGCCAAATCGTGACTCCCACATCTGGCTGTACAGCACAAAGCCAAGCGTGCAGCTGTATTCTCTGAGCATCAAAGCCTCAGCTGGCCTCAGGACTGGTGATTAATTATGTCAGTAATTAAACACTGCTGCAGATCTGATGAGACTGTAAGAGAGGAACAACTATGATGCACAATAATATTTCTCATTTTATTTTCACTTTACGATTCAAAGGTTTTATTGTCAAATGCACCATAGTGACAGCGTAGTTGCCTATTACAGTACACACACACACACACACACACACACACACACACACACACACACATACTGTATGAGCCACACATTTGGGTTTCTGTTTCCAAGCACACATACACATACACACACACATAATACACACAACTACAGAGAGGACTATCATTCTACTCTATGGATGGTCATTTAAAAGATACTCTAGAAAAATGTAATTCAAACACACACACACACACAAACCTACATTCATTCTACTCTGACCAAATGTGTTTTGTTATTACAGTCATTCAGAAAAAAGAAAAAATACTGTAGGCAATGTACTCCGCAGGCACTCACTCATACACACACACACACACACACACACACACACACACACACACACACACACACACATAAGCCACAAATGTGGAATTCTGTTTCCAGTAATTGAACAAAAATAAACACTATAGAAAATCTGCTTTTCAAACACACACTAACAAGCACACATACACAGACACACACATAATAAACACACCTACATTGGTTAGAGAGGACTATAATTCTACTCTATGGATGGTCATAGTCACCGAAAAATGTAATTCAAACACACACACACACACATACACACACACACAAACACACACCTTGAAGTAGTTGTACTGTATCATCATTTTTCACGACATGATAAAAATAATATTATGATGCATGACTTGTACTCCTAACTATTTAAGGACACAGTTACGTAGTCGTCTTTCCTTTATTATTTACAGTCACACACACGCACACACACACGCACACACACACACACACACACACACACATGATCTGTGACCATATCAACCACCTGGTCTCAGTTGCTCTGCAGTGAGAGTATGTTGTGGATTTACTACTGTCTCTCTCTTTATTTCTCACACACATCATCCCTCCTGTCTTTCTCCCCCTCCCTCCCCTCGTGTTTAAACAACACACAGCTCTGTAATTCATCTCTTATCAGCCGGTCATCCCCTCCTCCTCCCCTCTGACTCCGAAAGACTAAAGTCAGAGAAATAAATGTTCCTGCGAAGATGACAAGATGTAAGCCGGATCAGAGGAGATGGAGTTTCTGTGAAAGTGCGACAGCTGGTGTGATAGAGTCTGAGGGGGGAGGACACACACACACATACACACACACACACACACACACACACACACACACACACACATGAGATGGGACTTTTCACTCGGGACATCAACTGTGTGTTTTATCGTACTTTAATATATAAAATCTAGTCTTTTTTGACATTTTAATCTATGAGAAAATATAGTTTAATGTAACTCCAAATACGACTTAAATGCAGATAAAAAGGAAGATTGAGCCCGAAAGCAAATTGAAAAATTATTTAAATCAAGGATCTAATTTATCTTATACTTACTTTGACCACTACTCACTTATTCTTCTTCTTCTTCTTGTTCTTCTTCATACAACACATTCTCTTTCGAATTACAGCCCCACTTCTAAACAAATGGTAATGTTGTCAGCTCTTGTAATGCGTCATCTGTTGTCATTGAGCATCTTGGTTTCTGCACAGAAGAAGCAGCAACTTAAAGCAGAGCTACCTGCAAACTGAGAGTCAATATTTGAGTTATACTTGTCATCAGGACTCAAAGTGAATGCTGAAGTCTCTCTGTTTCTGTTGGATTTCTAAAGAGGGAAGAAGTGTTTAATACATTTCTTTTGAAGGTGGCAATATTTCATTTTATCAACAGCTTCCACAAGTGGCCAGAAAATATATCATTACCCTTAAAAAAGTACCACAACGCTTTAAACAACATACTTTTTTTAGCTAAAAAGAACCTCTTCAGGCTGAACAATTATGAGGTTTTTTTTGTCTGGACCAAAAGCAACAGACGGGGTTATAACACTGACAAACAACCCCTCAGCATGAAGAAGTAATTATATTTATTTGCAAGTATTCATTGAACTGTACAATCAGTATTGTGGGGGAAACTTCTGAAGCAATACAACAAATGTGTCTCTTTGAGTCCTGTTGGAGTCAGGACTCAAAGAGACACGAGGAGAGCTGGAGCTTTGATGGCAAACACTGACGGTTTATTTGGAGCTTCGGCCGGAGAATTCACAAGACATGTCACGGGCCACGGTCTGACCACATGGTAGAGATGCCACAATCAATTCTGAAGACCCCTCCTGTAGCTCGAGGTTTTAACTAGTTCAGAGTATAATAATCAACATTCTTCAATAGATAGACTAAACAGCTGAGGACACTGGATCACATTTGTTGTTCGTTATGGCTCGGGGTCATCTACACCCCGAGAAGGATGCTCCAGGTGTCCCACAACAATAACTATCTCTGACCGAGAGTTGCCCGGTCACAAACTGGTTACAACAACAACTTTCTAGGGCAACCCCTCCTTAAGGGAGATAACGGCTGCTCAAGGTTGGTCAGCTGCGTCAGAGGGCGAAAGGTAAACATGTAGGGCGAAATTGTTCCCTGACAGGTATGAGGACAGGTGGATTCTCTCCAGAAAAAGCTCAAATGTCTTGAAGTGTTATGGGATTATATCCTGGAGTGGACTCTCTCTAATCTGCAGGACCTTTTCTCTCCCCCCTCCAGCAGTGATTGATCGTGTCCTGCTGTTATTGGGTATAGATGTTGTTGGGTATGAATGTGAAGTGATTATTGATCTGACGCCGCTGTGTTTCTGCAGATTCCCGAGCGGACCGAGCCGACAGGAGGAAACTCTTCAGACATTACACCGTCGGATCCTACGACAGCTTCGACGCTTCCAGGTAAAAACATTCATCATATGGGTTATACATATTGTTGGGAATTGAGTAAAAAGCAATACATACGGTATGAGGGATTGAGTATGCACATTTTATTTCTGGATTTCCTTTAAATCCCCAATAATGTCTCGGAAAATGTTGTATAAAGGGTTTATACATCCATTACCTTTTTTTTTTAATACATGCATTAGAAGCTTTTTTAGCAGCTATACAACTACCTACTCAATGAAAACAATGTCTTATTGCTTACATAGCGACCCATAAATATCATTTTACATTCAGAAGACGATTTTATATTCCCAAACAGACGACTTTGTTTGTTTTCTTCCTGTTGTATTGTATCATGTAATCACCGCATGCCTCCCCCAGTATGGATTTTGTGTTGCGTCAAATCCTAGAATCACTTCAAGGGAATTCCTCCAAGTTTGCACACAGGTTGAATCAACTAGAAATTGCTGATCACACAACAGGGTCACCACAATATTGTTGACGATAGCTGAAGAATGAAATGCATATTAGGATTAAAGGAAAACATGACAAACACAGTGTAAACTGTATGTGTGTGAAATTATCATAATAAGTCATTGATTTCTTACGTTATGGTCAAAAAATGGTTATATTGGCTTGTAAAAAACAATATGTTGATGGACTACATATTTTAAATTGTTATTAAGCTGCTGTTCTAGTCTTAAAAATAAATCAATTTAATTATTTACTATTAATTTGAATGACTTTTAAATCCTAGGCAACTCTCAAAAGTAGGTAAATGATCAGAAATGTTCGTCCAGCACTGACTTTAATTTTTTTTCTTCGCTTTATTTTACCAGGTTATTCTCTTGAGGGTTAAAAATCTGGGAATTCTTGGCCGCTATCAGATAAAAGGCAAAAACAAAAGCTGTTTTCCATCTGAAGAGCTTCATATTGACAGTTTTTCATCAGCTAATGGATCAATAACACAAAATGTAAATGCATCTGATGTCTGGAGATTGACTTTGGCAGGACCTGATTAAATCAATGTTCTAGGTTTAATAATAGCAAACATGTTCTGATATATTATTCTACCAAAATGGACTGGACAGATTTACACTAAGGTGACACAATAGCCCTTTTTGTCAGATTTAAATCACTCTTCTGATCCATGCACACTGTTAGACAAAATGTCAGGGTCGTGTAGTAATAAATATTATAATGAAATGTGTGAGGAGATACAGGACGAAGGACAGCGTGACTTTCACCTCCTTACTCTGCTGGGTTTCCTCCGGCACACGCTGGAAGGTGGATTATTTCTCTCGTAAATGGTCCAATATAGGTCAAGGTGAATCACTTCTTCCATTAGAGGGTGAGTTGGGCGTAGAATAAAGAAACACCCATGTGACTCTAAAGATCCTGGGGAAATTCAAACTGGAAATAAAACTTTAACCTGGATATGGACATGTATATTATTACCTTCCTGATGATTAAAAGCGTGCCATAACTTATATTTTCTCTACATCAAATATAAAACTGTTATGGTGTTACCTTTTCTAAGGTACTTGCATCAAGACCTTCCTTTGCCTTATCATCTAATTTACTTTAAATGTGAACAATATTTACTAAATGAACATCATGCTGTATCGAGAAGACTTGAAACAAGAGATTGAGACCATAAACTCATCCGGAAAATGTCTAATTAAGTAATAAATCAAATTAGAAATCAGGCCATTTTCTCCTAGACTTCTATACAATATGAATATGTTTTTTCAACCAGTAGAGTCGCCCCCCTGCTGGATGTTAAAGGGAATAAATGCATATCGATAGGACATAAAACAAACAATTTAATATGTATAATTGCGCAATTGTAATAATTAAACAAATGATGTTAAAATACTAATGTTAGCAAGTTTAAAACTGTCAAAGCTAAGATCAATGAGGATTGTGATGAAGTGTTTTACGCTCAATAAAGCATAATTTTCTATATATAAATCATGTTATATTGAAGAAGACAGACATTGAGAACATAAAATCATCTGGAAAATGTTCTCTGAGGTAATAAATCAAGGGAGAAGTAGTTTCATTGTCTTATAGACTTCTTTACAATCCCAAAGCATACGTAGCTTTATTGTCTTTCTACTTTCAATAGGAACATAATGTAATAAACAAACATGATACTATATTGAAGAAGACCTAAACTAGAGATTGAGACCTTAAACTCATCAGGAAATTATTTTTACTGAAGTAATACATCCAGTGAGAAGAAGGGTCATTTTCAACTCATTTTCTACTCAGACGTATTTCGCGTCAAGTGGAGTTTAATGCACACTACACACATAAATGTAAAACTTAGGAGATGTTTTTTTCAGTCTCCTTAAACAATATTTCTTTGGAAAGTGACAAGTAGGCTTATTTTCATCATAGTCTTCAATACAATCTGACTACTTCTGCAACCAGATGAGTCGCCCCCTGCTGAATATTAGACAGTACCTCCACATAGGTTTCACTTTTCAGAGACTGCTTCTTGATTTAAAGCCCATCATAGAGAGTTTGGCCCTCGTCCACCATGACGGATAACTTATTGAGCATCATTTTTCTCCTGCAGCCATCCTTCATGCAGTTTAACAGCTGGATGTCTGTCTGACCACTGTGTCCTTGAGCCAGACCTCCAAACTGCAATACAAAGTTTCACATGCACAGAAAGACTTAAAGGTCCCATGTCATGGCCATTTCTACTGATCATAATTCCATTGTTGAGGTCTACTAAAATAGATTTACATTGTGCAATGTTCCAAACTCACATTGGTTTCGCATACAGCATCTCTGTATAGTATGTGTATTCACTCACTGTCCTAAACGGCTTGTTGGAGCTCCTGCCCCCCCCTCCCTGTGAGCCCACTGTGCTCTGATTGGTCAGCTCGCCCACTCTGTTCTGATGAGTCCACCACCGTTACAACGGAACATCAGTGATTATGTGTTACAATGGCGTTAGCAACCAGAAAATACACCAGTAATGACAAACAGATGAGAATGCTGCGTGGGGTCTGGGTGCCGTGTTGGCGGGACGTTGCGGGGCTCGCTGCTCCGCCCTTTGAGGCTCGAGGAGCGGACAGTGTGAGCTGGATTACTGGTGTCGTTTCCTGGTTGCTGCGTGGGGTCTGCGAGACAGCGAGACCCCGCAGAACTCAGCCTGAGCACACACACACACTCACAGCCAGGCGAGAAAAGATAAGGCTGAGAGAGCGTGTGTGTGTGCGGAGCTCTGCGGATTGGTCAATTTGGACCAATTGGTCCATTTGGTCGGCGTTACGTCACTGTGACCAGGAAGAAAAAAATGAAAAAGAGAAATGTCCAACGAGGCGTTCTGGGGCAGCATAGACAGGTCTCTTCTGTGTTTGAGTTTTACTCGCTACAGGGTGTACTTTGAGGGTTTGTGACTCTGCAGACCGTTTACATGCATAAAAACCTTCATAACACACAAGGGGACGGGTAATAACCAGAAAAGCATGTCATGGGGCCTTTAAGATTCAACGGCTTTATTATCATATCCACAATAGATACAGCTGGAAATAAACAATTTAAATCACAGGCTCCCCTAACAATGAAACATACTATTCAGAAGACATAGTGAAATAAAATAGACATAATGCTGAATGTCAGTTGCTGAAATAAGACAACAAATATACGTTAAAAAAGATAAACCAGAATGTAAAATTAATATAATAATTAAGCAGAATATGAATGTTTGGCGAATATAGCTTTTAAATTCATCGATGCTGTGTAGAGTAACAAAAGTTATTAAATAAATCTTTAGTTTAGTTTTTTAATATATTAACTTAGTCTCTAAAATGTAGGGGAGGAGAAGTATGAACTAGAAGAACATATATATAATAAAGGAAAGTATGACTACAAAACATTGTCCTATAGTTAGAAGTACAATTCCTGCATACAAACCTTAATTTGTCACGGTGTTTGTGTGTGTGTGTGTGTGTGTGTGTGTGTGTGTGTGTGTGTGTGTGTGTGTGTGTCAGGTGTTTGTGTGGTGTGTGTGTGTGTGTCAGGTGTTTGTTTGTGTAACGGTGTATGTGCGTGTGTGGTGTGTGTGTGTGTGTGTGTGTATGTGTGTTTGTGAGGGAATGCTGGGAGATAACCTTCAGTGGGTGTCGGCCTCCCTTACTCTCGAGACAGATTTTTCCGTTGCTAAGGGAACTGTTGCTAGGACGGCGGTCGCACCTCTCTCTCTCTGCTAATATAAACCGGATGATGCTCCTCGGGCTGCGGCAGCTAACTCAGCCTTTAAGTTTCACATCTCCAGATTCTTCACAACGCAGGAACGTACCATCTGCTACTTTTTGTGGATTCCCTGCAGTGTGTTCTATAGGTTTTAGTGCATGTAAAGGGTCTGCAAAGGCCACAATCCCTGTGTTCCCTCCAGAGGAAGATTCTCCCCCACACACTCCCCACCTCCCTGCATGAAACACCTCCATTGGAATCCTTTGTTTACTTCAGGAAAATTGTGACATCACTATGTAACATTGGCACTTCTATTGGCTATCTCCAACACATTGTACGTGATAGGCTAAGAGGCGGGACATCAATAAGCAGTTTTTCTAAGGACAGAGGGTGTCATATTCGTATACATGTTCTGGATAAACTGTAAAGTCCCCAATTTTTTTTTTTAATGTGTGATATTTTATAAAAATAAAAATAAATGATTTCAAGGGACTCCATGAAACTCCTATAATAGTTTTATTTTGAACACTGTTGTTTTACAGTTGAGTGAAAACCTTTAGATTGAAAGTTGATGTTTTAAAGTTAAACAGCTCTTTAAGTGTTTTGACTATAGGAAGATTGATTAACATTTAGGTCAAATAAGGACAAAAATATAAGTCTTCTATAGTTAAAATATATAAAATAAACAATGATCCATTCTTCAAGGGACCCTTTTAAACTCCCTTAAAGATTATATATTAAAAGTTGTTGTTTCAAAAGTTAAAGCTTTACTGTTTTAACAAAGGATAACAATTTGATGGATTCTAATAAAGACACAACCCCCATTATCAGCATTATTTATCAATCACTCAATACATCAGTTAACATCAATCAGTAAATTAGACAGGTTTCAAACCATATGACACCCTGCTGTTCACACACACACACTCCCCCCCATTCTGTCTCTGTCTGACACACACACACACACACACACACACACACGCACAAACACAAACACACGCACACACCCTCCCTATCCAGTCGGTGTGTTCCGTAGCTGATTGCATTGCAGAGCACACCTTTAGACATCCATTCACACCGATCCTCCACTGCTCCCTCCCTCCATCTGGCTCTCTCTCCCTCCACCCCCCCCGGTACAACGTTGATCTCCAGCTTTCCTACCCGCCTCATCATGAGCCATAAGCGGCCACCAACAGCAGCCTGATGTCGCTTCTTCACCGGCGCCCGGAGCCTCCGCAGCGGCGGTAGCGGCGGCGCATTTTGGCGGAGAAACGCGCGTCTTTCTTCCGTCGTCTTTTTTATTCCAAATCCTTATTTTTGTGTCTGGAGATGCTGTTGCGGGGCCGCTGTCATACCGTGTGATAGAGAGCGAGGAGGCGGGGGTGGTGGTGGTGGGGTGGGGTCGGGGTTGCCCTGCCCTGCCCTGGCCGGACTAGCTCTCCCTCCTCCAGCATGAACCTCCACTCGGGCAGGGCGTCCGTGGCTATGCTGCGGATGATGGGCTGTGCTAACGGGCGCTCTGCTCGGAATCTCCTCCACAGTGACTGCGTGGTGGATGAGAAGTCGGTGGTGCTCCAGAAGAAGGAGAATGAGGGATTTGGCTTCGTGCTGCGAGGGGCAAAAGGTAGGAAAAAACATTTGGACTTTTTATGTTTTTTGCATGTCTGTTTCTGTCAATCTGCCCCCCCCCCCCCCAAAATCATCACATTTTGCAGTTGTATTCGCTGCAACATCTGCATTTATACCTTTTGCATTTAAACATGTTTTTGGTGCATTTTCTTCGTGCATTCTTGGCTATTCTTAGATCACTCTTGGAGGTTTATGTGGGAGAATGCATGGAGTGATGCTGTAGCCCTCCCCCTCCTCCCCCCTTTTAAAAAAATAAGTTCTGCAAATAAAAACACATTTCAATGCAACTTTTAACATGACTGTCCCTAAAGCCTTTTGCTCGCCTCTTTCTGTCAATATTCCACAAAAACCAACAAATCCTGCACTAATTTTTGCTGCAAAATCTGCATTTTCGTACTTCTTGCAAACCCGTTTTTGGTGCTTTTTTTCATGCATACTTGGCTATTCTTAGATCACTCTTGGAGGTTTATGTGGGAGAATGCATGGAGTGATGCTGTAGCCCCCCCCCCTCCAAAACAACAGCATGCAAATAAGTTCTGCTAATAAAAACACATTTGAATGCAACTTTTATTATGACCTTCCCTGAAGCCTTGTGCACACACACACACACACACACACACACACACATACACACACACACACACACACACACACACAGTAGAAGTGTCAGATGCATTATGACGGCATGTTGACGTTAACCCCCCCTCAAACCTATTTTCTTCGCGTTTCTTAAAGGTTAAATCTGCCTTTTAGGGTTGCAAAAAACATCTTTAATACGACTTCAAATCCTTCTTTTGAATCTGCTTCTGGTTTATGTGTCTGGTGTGTACCTGCGTTGTATCTGGACAACTCCCCCCCCCCCTGCCACATGATGAGTTGTTGTGATACACACATGCAGTTTGATGTTCCTCCAGGCCATGAGATTGGCTCTAAAAATAGCCAGTTTGAGCTGCTGTTGCTGCTGCGTCTCTTTCTATGACGATTCTCGCCATGTCATAATCCACGTTGCATTCCACAACTGTGCGATTGGTCTACGCCGCGGTTACTGTCGAGAACTACATTTAGTATTCAGTATTTTTGTTTTTTAAGAAAGAGAGGAAGAGGGGGAGGCAGAGACGAAGAAGAGGGAATTGGTTTAAAAAAACTAAACAAAAAACACGAGGAATGTTCTAGTCCTTCTGACACACTCTGCTATCACCCCGGGGGAACTGACCCAGTCGAGCTTATCCTGCACGGGGGTGAACACACACACACACAGACACACGCACGCACTTGAGCTGTCACATAAGCTCACATCCTTTCCTCTGCTCTCTGACGTTTTTCTTTTTTACTCTCCATCTCCATCCTCGTCTTTCTCCTTCTCTGTGTCACACATTCAGGCAGACACCACCCAAAGAAACGTAGTCATCACATTCATGTAAATCCCCAGAATCCCCCCCTCTCCTCTCTCTGGTGCTTCCAGTACTGGGATGAGTTATAGGAAGTGTCACTTGTCACCACTGGTTTCTCCCAGCCTCAATGTTTTTTTAACCTTCCCGAGAGCAAGAGGGAGACGGAGCCAGCATACAGTGCTGACTGATGTTGAAACATTAAAAGCAAAATTCACTATTAAACATAATGTTTTGGTCTGCATGTGCGTGGAATCATCTCTAGTTTGCATGGTGGTTTGAAGTGTTCTTAAAGGGACGGTATACCCTAAAATCAGAGCCTATGCAAACCCAGTCTCATGGCAGCTTGGGAAATGGTCATGTGATTTAATGTACTGATATCGTCTTTTTATCAGGACAAAAGTCGGGATTGAGGAGAACAAAAGTTGTATATTTTTCCCCATTTTTTGAACCGTTACTAAAAATGGAAAAAAGTCACAATATTATTGCTTTTATTTATTTATTTCATTATTTTGATATGCTGTTTATGTCAGTAAGAACAAAAGTCTTATTAGGGACTGAGGAGACCAGAAGCTGGATATTATTTGTATTTATTTATAATTTTTTAACTTAAACTGCTGCTTTACTAACGATAATAGTCAGTTTAATGATATTATGCAGGTCAATTAATCAGGTAAAGACTCAGGACTGGGGAGACAGGAAGTTGTTTTCGTTTTTTTGTGTTAAAGCTTGACAGAAAAAGACGTGATGCAGGCACCAACAGTGAGACATTTTAGTTTGAGTTGTTGAATGTCAGAGATATCGGTCGTAGAGAAGTCTACCTTGTGTCCAATATAGACACAGCTTTCTCTATAATCTTTTCCCTCCTCTTCCTCCCTCCTGTCAGCGGACACGCCCATCGAGGAGTTCACTCCCACGCCCGCCTTCCCCGCCCTGCAGTACCTGGAGTCGGTGGACGAGGGGGGGGTGGCCTGGCAGGCGGGGCTCCGGACGGGGGACTTCCTCATCGAGGTAAGAGCTGATACATGTCTTCTCTACATCACCATGTGTCCCCTCTGTGTAAAGACATTCTGAAAGTTTCAGGAAAAAAGATTCTCTCTCTTTTTGTCCTGATCCATTTATATAAAAACCTGTCTGAAAATGAGCTGATCAGATTTTGGCCACTTTATGTCATAACGATGTTCTGGTTTGTGTAACCATTAGCCAATCACCAACCAAGGTAACCCCCCCCCACCTTATCACCTGAATCTCCTCCTAGAGCACCATTGTGTTCTTTTTAACGAAATATCTCTCAGAGGGGCGTGGGGAGGGGCTCCTTATTTTCATCTAAAGTAACAGAGAATCAGCACTTTTGAAACAGGGCTGAAACAGAGGGGATTATGGGATGCTGCAATGATCTGATTGGTGTTTGGAGGCCAAACACTTCAGAGACATGTTTTGTATATATCTGAGGCCTATAATATATTGATGAAAAACAGTATAATAGGGGACCTTTAAAATGTCCTTGCCCCTGCAGATGCATTTACAGGCTCCAGAAGCTGGTGCAACATGTGCCAGAGAAAGATGAATCCTGAGGTGTTTTTGCACAAATGTAAAGGCTTTTGGTCATTGTTGTTGGATTCTACCCTGAAGAAAATGAAACGTTGACCTAAATCAAATGTATTATGTCTTAAGATTTCACTTAACTGTTAAAGGTTTATTTTAAGCAATAATATTAAGTTTAAATATTAGTTTCAACTTAATAGTATTTCAACTTTCAACTGACCTAATACAGTTGTGTGAGATTTGTTGACATAGTACACTTAATTAAAGTCAATGTTTCAGATTTGTCTGTGTGCTTTTGCTCTAATTTGGGATGCTAAAGTCAGCTATAACATAAGATGTACACTAGCTGTTAAGTCTTCAACAAATATGTGTGTTTACTCAGAGCTTGGATCTAAATGCGTGCCTCACTGAGCAGAGTGTGTTTTCAGGCGGTGTGCTGTCTGGTTTTATGGCTCACTTTTATGTGCTTGTGAGAACATCCTATTACTGAAATGAGTTTGAACAAGGCCTCCCTTTATTTTAAACTCATCAGAAATAATATCAATTATGTGATTGCAATTAAAGCAGCAGTTGAGCTTCTGATTTGGAGGATGACCTGTGGTTAGAATCATCTTTTTAGATGCAAAGTGTGCACACTGAAGACATTGCTATGGGACGAATGGAACTTTTTATTTTTTCTTCCACTTTTATTGTCGTTACACAGGTGCTATGTAACAAAATGGTTTCTCTGCATTTGACCCATCCTAGTGTTAGGAGCAGTAGGCTGCCATTATGAACGGCGCCCAAGGAGCAGTGTAGGGAACGGTGCCTTGCTCAGGGACACCTCGGTAGCACATGGGGTGTTTCTCAATGTCGAGTACGCTTGCTTGGTAGCACATGTCTTCCGAGTCACTTGCTTCAGAAGCGAGGCAAGAATCCTTCCTGGCATTCGGAAAACGAAGAGTGGAACAGGCGAGCAAGTGTGCAGAGGCCCCGCCTTACATTTTCCGCCACAGATTTGGGGAAATTGGTCCGTGCGTAAAGCATTGTGGGGATTTTAAGACCGCGGAGTCTACACATGTGCAGCCTCGAAATTTCTCGCTACGAAGTACGCCGGGCTCGGTAGAATTCCAAGTATGCTGGACATTGGAACAGTCCTTTACTCGACATTGAGACCCTTGGTCTTGCCGGGACTTGAACTGGTGACCTTCCAGTTGCCAAGCCAAGTCTTGGACTTCGCCACCACCACTTGCTGTTTATTCCCATGTTTTGGGTCTTTTATTTGTTTGAAATGTATCCGGATGTAATGTAGATTTGATATGAAGCTGTTGAAGTTGACATTATTCTTGCTCATGCTCCTGTGTGAGTCCTTACCTTTGCAGTGCAATATAATACCTACAAATTCAAAGTATTACACATGCAAAAGGATCTTATATTTTACATTGGTTTCAGTAGGGATGGCTTTATACTGCTTTCTCATGTCGACACCATCATGATATTGTCTTTTTTCCTTCTCTCAAAGTAATAAATGACTATTAATGCATTTGTATTGATGCGTTTAGCCTAACCAGCAATCTAAAAAACACAATTCTCGTAATAAATATTCTATGAAAACATAGCTGTCAACATGATTCAGTCATATAGTATAATAAGGCTGCTTTTTAATTAATAGGATAAAGAGAAGAGGAGTATTAAGATGATCTTGAATTCTCAATGCCGGACTGATGTTGGAAAATAAAATACTTATCCTCAGTGTGCATGAGAAACCACTGAAGAATGACATCAGTGTTGAAGAGGTACCGAGCTGTTAAATTCAAATGAAATGCTTGTATTAGTTGATTTACTTGTAGTTATTCTACTTAATTTCAGTGTCAGTAGCATCAGTATCAGTTTGCTCTACACATGATGGTATTGATTACAACCTGCAATTGATGCCATTTCCACCTAGATTTAAAGAGTTAAAGACCATGTAAGAATATACATAATTTATCTTAAAAGATTCTGAATAACCAACATGTTTAACATTTTTGTTTTCCAAGTTTTTTTTTCTACAAAGGAAGCGAATTATTGCCATTTAAGGAAAGATTATAATGTTTTTTCTTATGTAAGTAATGCATTTTAAATGAGCAAGCATCTGGTAAAGAAAAAGGCAACTATTCTTGAAGTCATTGACAATTAAAAAGTACAATTGTAAATGGTGTTTATTTGTTTATAAGTAAGTCTAGAGCCACATCAGAGTGAGTTAAAGCTATAATGTGCAATAATGAAAAGATAACATGATATAGAATAAAGATATTGAAATAAACATAAGAGGTTAAGAATATAATATTAAATAAAACCTTGATCCTTGAGATATCTTCAAATAAATCAAATCGCTGACACTTTTTTATGAAGCCTGCACTAATAATAATTATGTTTTGTAAGCTGTTGTAATATTCGAGCTCCTGGGGCTTTCTTCCACAAGCCTCCATAGTGATATAATAATAATTAGTTTTTTACGTTATTTTGTACTATTGGAGCACGGCGCCTCACTTCATGCATTGTTATACAAGGATGTAAAATCGTGCAGGGTATTATGGTATATTCCAGTCGGAGCTGCAGCCTCACCGTCACATCGCTGAGAAAGGAAACAGAGTCTGAGGGAAAAGCACATTTTCTATTTTGAGCGTGCACTCTTCCTCCTGTATGACTCCATAACGGCAGCTCAGCGCTGGGGATGGGTTTGTTTAGTGATTCTGCTAAATGGAGCATCAAATGAGAAGAACAAACTGAATCTGCAGCGCTGCCTCAGTGTTACTGCAGCTTTAACATCCTATTATGTTTTATCTGAAACATCTGTTGACCCCCTTCAATCATATTATCATTCTACTTCTGTGTGAAGTCAAAAAACAGCAGATGCATGTTTGAAAGATGCATCCAAGAGGTTTAAAATGTTATGCAAGGCTTTTTGCAAATATTAAAACAAGATATGATTCAAGCTAAATACAAACATGACAATCAATGAAGACAGATAGTAAACCATACACAGATCACATTCTTTAATGAGCAGAATCTCACCACACTCACAATCACTGTGTTTTGTATTTCAACATTATTCTGCAGTTTAAATTTAAATATTTAATGAGCATTGAATGCATATCAACTAAAGCTGTGTATTTGCATGAATCTGGCATTATGATACATGATACACTTTGGTACTTTAATCAAGACAATACTTTAAAGTGACTTTTAAAACCTAATTTGGGAAATCTGTCATACATCAACATAGTATAAAGTACACACTATATCATTGTTAAGAAAACATATATTTTGCGTCAATACGCAACTTGCTCTCTCTGTTTAAGTTGATAAATAAATGGCTAAAGATTTGAACACTGCTATTTTGCGGTCCTGGGTTAGCATCTCCCTGGCTCCCTCCACAAAAATCCAAGGAGATTTCTCCATTGGATTTCGGGTTCTTGCAGAAAATAATCTCTGTGTCAAACAAACGTTTATGATGCTTACATGTTTAGTTCAGCAGGATAATCTCCACATATTAACACCACTTTATGACTTTTGAAGTTAAAAGCTAATATTGGGCTATAAAGGAACTACAGCACGGTCACATGACTTCACGTCACCACCGCTAAGCTAAAGGCTAATGTTGGGCTATAAAGGAACTACAGCACGGTCACATGACTTCATGTCACCACCGCTAAGCTAAAGGTGGCTAATATTGGGCTATAAAGGAACTACAGCACAGTCACATGACTTCACGTCACCACCGCTAAGCTAAAGGTGGCTAATGTTGGGCTAGTAAGGAACTACAGCACGGTCACATGACTTCACGTCACCACCGCTAAGCTAAAGCGGTGGTGACTAATGTTGGGCGTGATGAAGTTTAGTCATCTCATTTAGACACTTGTTAGCAAATGCTGTTTTTAAATTGGGTCGGAGGGTGTGTGTCGGTGCAGTTTCTGTTTATTCTGTGTTGTGGTTGTCATGATGTAGTGGTGATGCGGTTGCCATGGCAGCCGATTGGCTTTAGTGTATAATCCCGTTAGAGATGACCTGCAGTGCTGAGCTGCTAAACAGATTAGCATGAAGAGATGTCTCTGTCATATCCCTCTGACGGATGAACTCTCGCCCTTTCTGTGTCCAGCACACGCACCAAACAGGGACTTTAAACATTACATTAAGGACTGTCAGATTCTGGGCTGGTTTTGATGTTTTGTTGCTAGTTATTCCCCATTTTATGAAAGATAAACAGTAAATAAGCGACCGGTTTCACCTTGATTCAGCATTTTATTATAATATTTTTGAATGAGCACAAATGTAATCCTACAAATGTATGAAACAACCTTGAGTATGACCTTCTTTCAGAATAATTTTAAGAATGACTATTTCCAAAGCCTTTTTTAGTTTTGATAAAACAACTACTCAATGAGAAAAAGTGTTTCTTTACTTGGCAAAACGACAATTTTACCTATTCTTTCTTCCTTAATTCTTCCCAGAGCGTGTAAAGCAGTGGGACGGTGCAGATAAATAAAAAGAAGTAAAATAAGTATGCTAACTTTTTAAATAGAAGAGGCGAACACACATATATTAACATAAAATAACTACTGTGAAAATAAGCAGCAACATAATACAAGTATGTGTGTATAATGCAAAAATAAGAAACTAACAGCCATTAATACTAAAAATAAATAGTAAAACATATAAATTACACATGAGTCTGTATTGTGCAACAAGCCCCTCTTGAAAGCGAATTCCTTATCTCTTTTAAAGCACATGTTATTAAGAGGGTTCCCCTTAAAGAAGGTGGAGGACCAGGAGCCAACAGAACTGGAAGAACAGTGATTATCTATCATAAAATAAGTGATTTAGTTATCGCTAGCAAGTAGATTGTTGAGTACTACCAGTGATATATCTTTTTATCTTACTGCAATTTATTTCAGAGCACCTGGCCTTATTTGTAAGTCCACAGAGAGGCGTGTGTGTGTGTGTGTGTGTGTGTGTGTGTGTGTGTGTGTGTGTGTGTGTGTGCGTGTGCGTGCGTGTGTGTTTAAACATCTGGTTTTGTGTCCGCCAGACTGCACACATGGCCTGTTTTTCCTTCTGATGTACATTAGCAGAACATTTTCCATTTGCATGCATGATTTAGGGCTCGGCTGAGCATCAATCTTTCATCGCTCTCTTACAGCTTGGCATGAGGACGAGCCATTCATTCAGTGCCCTCGTACACAGCCACTCAAATCATTTGCCTAAATGTGTTTAAGTGGGTGCTTGTGGGGGTCCCCATCATCATAACCGCTGTGCAGTCTTCATATCGATGCAGCTCGTTGACTTCAAGGGAAGCCGTCTGCTGCGGCGTGTCACACTTTCTATTTATATCTGGTTCACCTTTAGCCGCACTTGAAAGGTAAAAATCATGAAGGTCAGATGTGATTCTGACGATGCAGACGTCCATTACTCGTCTCTCTGCCCTCTCTTATTTCGGTAAAGGGTGTGTGAGTTTTGCCCTGTAGCCACAGCAGGTGGTTGGTCACCATAAGTGCACATCCTTATGGATTACTGCTAATTAAACGAAAGGCTGAGTTCATTTTAAAGAGGCCCTATTATGCTTTTCGGGTTGTCCCTTTCCTGTAGTTTGTTATATAGCTTTGTGTGCATGTAAATGGTCTGCGAAGGCTAAAATCCCTGTGTTCCCTCCATCACTACGTAACACTCTCGTTTCTACATGGAGACATGTCACAGTAGAGACATACTGATATGAACCTGAAAATGAGCATCATGTCACATCGACAGAAAGATAATACCTACATTGATCATTGATAAAGTATTAAAGTAATTTTTTCTGGCAATAATATCAGAAAATGCTTGTTTTAATGTCTAAAATGTCTCTTTTTGAACATTTCTGAAAGTTTTCTGTTTTATATCTTACAAAAACTGAAAATTAAGTCATTTAGAAACATCCCCTACGACAGAGATGAATGTTTTTTTTTACTATTTTCCAACAGTTCATAGAGTAATTTTAGAAAACACTCTACAAATGAATCTATAATGTAAATAATCTGTATTTACAGCCCTAAAATCCTACAGAGGGATGCACACTACAGCTTCACTAAATTAAAAACACTGCTTGATGGTGAAAAGGAGAACAAAATCGACATTTAGGAAAGTTATTAGTCTCTGTAACAAAGTGAAGTGTATCTTTAAGAAGAGAGTGACTGTCAAAGAGCTGCTGTCGTTGTGCCCGTCCTTTAGAGACATGCTAATGCTTGCAGGATACAACATGTACAAAAAAGTTGTGTGTGTGTGTAGCTGCAGGAGCGTGTGTGTGTGTGTGAGAAGGTATATAGAGTACAGCACTTACTCTCTTATATAACACACGACTCTGGCCAGGAGAAAGATGTGTGACCAGTGTAACATGCAAATGCATCTGCCTCCCGTGCCCCCAGGTGTGTGTGTGTGTGTGGTCTGTGTGTGTGTGTGTGTGTGTGTGTGTGTGTGTGTGTGTGTGGTCTGTGTGTGTATGTGTATGTGTGTGTGTGTGTGTGTGTGTGTGTGTGGGGTGTGTGTGGGTGTGTGTGTGTGTGTGTGTGTGTGTGTGTGTGTGTGTGTGTGTGTGTGGGTGTGGGTGTGTGTGTGTGTGTGTGTGTGTGCACTCGTCCTTCTGTCAGATCTCTGCCTCTCGGAGGACTGCAACACAGCACACAACTGTCAGTGTGCAGTGAACTAGCACAGGCAGTCCTCACCATTTCTTTCTGCAAAAGCTCTTAAAGGAAAAAGGAGGAGGGTGTGTGTGTGGGGGGGGGTCTCTCTTTGCAATGCAGCAGCATCAAATAAAAAACATGCACAGTCTCATATTCCTGCAATGTGCGCACGCTTTGATTTCTGCAATAAACGGCTTCTGTGTTTATGTTGAAGCTGAGATATTGCCCCAGATGACAAGGCAGGCGTGTAAAACCTGATTAACCCTTATGTTGTGTTCGGGTCTCCCGTGACCCGTTTCAAGTTAAAATGATATACTAACTACGTTCTAGTTTTTGTTATCGGAACAAGGCTTCATGATATCCTACACAACAGCTATATAAACACTACAGAACAGATTTTGACAATTTTAGCCAAGTCTGAAGGTCTCTAAAAAAAAAAGTGTATAATTTGGTGTTCGGGTCTGGGGAGACCCAGCAGCATTGTTGTGGGTGACTCGGGGTCAAATTTGGCCCAATCAAGATTCATCTTTGACTTTAGACACCCCTCCCCCACCCCCTTCATACACTGTAACAATAATTTGTTGCAACATGCACCTGGTCTCCCTCTGGCCCCCTCCCCCCACGGGAACTCCACCTTTCTCAAAGAAAATGTACACAAACACTTGAACCTGAACTCACACATGCACATGTGCAATATGTGGTGTAATGTGTTTTGGGCCATAACATTAAATTACAACAGGATTGTACGGTGATGAATGCATTATAAGTTAGGTATGATGTAGTTAAAACAATATTGGAAGATAGTCATTTTTTGTGTGTTTTGGACTGAGATAAATCATGGGTCAAAATGTACCCGCGAACACCATGAACGGTAACAGCTTTCGAACACAACACAAGGGTTAAAAGCACAGATGTCGGTCTTAAACAGTGGTGTTTTAGCTGGAATATATAAGGGATGTTTTTACAATGTTTTTAAAGAAATAAATAACTTTAGATTTATATTATCTATAGATATATATATTTCAACTGTTATATTTACTGTTAAAGTTTAATTGTATTCCATTTTATTTGATTATATTCACTCTAACTCATGTGCAATGTCGTTTCAACATGCTGATTTGACAAAAACAACATTTGGGATAATTAAAGTATATTTATATAATGTAATCTAATCATATTTAATAAAAAGGCAGACAAATCTAAATGTAACGCATTTCATTGGGAAATACTCAATACTAGCTCTTTCAATGCACATATGCACATTTTTAGCATTCAAAGCTAAAGATGGTCACACCTGTTTCTCTTGCATTAGAATTAAAGAATGCTGCAGGAAGTTTTTGAGTACTAATACCTCTCTGCGAAAATACTCTATGTTCGTCAGAAAGCGATAAAATGCAGTGAAATATAGAAAAGAAAAACTCACCAACAGACAGTAAATGCCTTTTTTCCCACTTCTGTTGCTGTCTGACCTCATTTTTCCGATTCGTATTCACGGTTGCATCTCATATATCTGTGTTGGCAGAATCATTTTTAAACACTCCTTGGTTTAGCGTTAGCATTAGCTCGTGTCTGTGTTACAGACTCATTGCCCTTGACCCAGTTCTGCTCAGAGGAGGTTACCTGCAGCAGGTTGTCGGCTTATTAAAGGCACAATCAGTAGGATTTTCATCACAAACAGTGTGGAGAATCACATCTGAGCCACTAAAGTGTTTGATGGTATCTGCAGAGATCCTGTAAACCTCTGCCTGGAGTTTCTATTTACATTTAATTGTCTTGTCTTTGTAGCTTTCCTGGGTGTTAGCCTCTATAAAGATTTAGTGACAAGGTACCAGATCTTAAACAAGCATTTACAGTAAGAGGAAGCTACAAAAATGGCACACTGCTGAACAAAATGCAAATATATCGAGCCTATAAATGTCTCAAGAGCAAAACTTTGTTGAGCTTTATCAGCGACAGACACATCTTGCTCATTGTGCATTAAAAAAAAATCTTTATGAGCTCTTTTTTTAGTTCACCTATTTATTATCACCCAAACTCAAATTGAACTTGTCTTATGTAAACCAATGTGTACAATTTCTTATCGTATTTATTGCAAATATATATAATTCAAATGTTTTTCTTATTTAAATGAAACAGCAACTCTATATTGCTTTTTGTGCACATGTGTACTTGTTCTTTATATATCTTTATACACTTGTTGTGCGCTCTGCATGACAAAACTACCTTTTAAAAAAATGTATAGGCAGAAGTTATCAGTGTTCATTTCTGTATTGTAAGATTATGTTAAAATGATAAGAAAGACTAAAAAAAGAGCATAAGGCTGCAGTATCACAAATTGTCTCTAAACCAGGGGTATCAAACTCAATTTCATCGCGGGCCACATCAGCATTATGGTTGCACTCAAAGGGCCGGTTGTAACTATATAAATATATAATATACATATATAAATATATAATATACATAAAACATTATATTACATTATTGCCTCTGCATTGGATTATTATTGGATAGGGTAATAACTTCATAAATAACCACGTCTGAAAGCAGAAGTCTAGGGCAAATAATTGCAAGTCTCTTCAGTGCGCATGTCACAAAATGAGATGCATTGTGGGACATGTAGTTTATGGGCAACCTGCTTCTGTAAATCGGTATGTGACCATATTCTTTGGAAGCTCTTGCGGGCCACATAAAATGAAGTTGCGGGCCGGATTTGGCCCCCGGGCCTCGAGTTTGACACCCCTGCTCTAAAGGGATAAGGAGGGCATTTTATTCTGTTGTTGTTATTGTACACAAAGTCCCATGAAAAAAACAAATCAACATAACTGTACCTACTAACAAGTATTGTGTGTATCAGAGCTGATATTTCTTCTTCCTCTGTGCCACCGCGCTCGATTGTTGTTAAAAATGATCAAACATATGTCAAAAAGCCACATGGGCACCGTTGTGGCGAGGACCAAATGTGGATTAATCCGCCGCTAAAATAGTCCCCAGGAAACGCACTATTTGATAGTAAAAAGCTCTTTTAGGAAATGATTTATCCTCAGTATCCTCAGTGCACTAAAGCAACACACAGTGGTTATAATATCACATCATGAGGTCAGGGAGTGAAAGCTGTGGTTTTTAGGATATTGTCGGGACTAGAGAAGAGCATTTTAGTTTGTATAGATACATTAAAAGTCATTTGTGTTATTAGACATTATTCCACTTCATCATAGCTTCATTCATGTTATTTATTTCCTGCTGAAAGATGATTTTGGGATGTAATAAGATGCAGAGTTAGATCAGTACACAAAGCATCTTCATTAGCTCTGAGATCTGTGAAGGCTTTATTGATTCAGTTTGTATATCCTGTTGGGACAGAGTGAAGTCACCACTTCGATCATTTTTTAAGACGTTTTTCACAGTGGCGATGTTTGACTGGAGATCACTTGAAAGTCAGGCGGCTGAATGTGACCTTTACCTTTTAATACAACAGGATTAATAGCAACTCTATGAGAATACTCTCGTTTTCCGGTCATCCTGATACCTGCCATAGAATAATAATCCCAAATTGGGAATGCTTGATCAATCATTATAAAACATATCATATATATTATTCTGAAATGGACCAATCTGCACAATGACTACTTTTACTGTCGCTACTTTCACTATATTTTGATGATAATACTTTTCTACTTTTATTTGAGTGACATTTTGAAAGCAGGACTTTTACTGTAACAGAGTATTCCTACACTCTGGTACTTCTACTTTTACTCAAGTACAAGATCTGAGTATTTCTACTTTTACTCAAGTACAAGACCTGAGTACTTCTACTTTTACTCAAGTACAAGATCTGAGTACTTCTACTTTTACTCAAGTACAAGATCTGAGTAATTCTACTTTTACTCAAGTACAAGATCTGAGTACTTCTACTTTTACTCAAGTACAAGATCTGAGTACTTCTGCTTTTAATCAAGTACAAAATCGGAGTACTTCTACTTTTACTCAAGTACAAGATCTGAGTACTTCTACTTTTACTCAAGTACAAGATCTGAGTACTTCTAATTTTACTCAAGAACAAGATCTGAGTACTTCTAATTTTACTCAAGAACAAGATCTGAGTACTTCAAGTTGTACTCATGTACCATTTTTGAATGCAGGACTTTTACTTGTAACAGAGTATTCCTTCTACTTTTACTTAAGTACATAATACGATTACTTCTTCCACCTCTCTTCTCCACCACACCTCCTAAAGTGTAGCATTTTGCAGCCAATAACGGAGCCAGTTTATTAATGACAGTAAAGAGCACTGACCTCAAAGACTAGAAGATGCGTTCCAACGTCTTGCTGAAGGATCTCCTCTTCCTCTTCTCTTCCTCTTCTCTTCCTCTCCTCTTCCTCTTCTCTTCCTCTCCTCTTCCTCTCCTCTTTCTTATAGCTTTAGGTCCGTTGTCTTTATGCACTCTCTTACCTGTAATCCTGCACCACGTCAACATCTTATTGTGTACAGAGAAGTTTGCCTGCAGCTATTACACTTCCTGTTTTCAGAGTTTCAAAGGAACCCACCTGAGGCGGTAAAGTCTAGGTAAATATAATACAATATAATGCTGTGGGAGGGACGACGTAGGCTTAGAATCACATGGAGCAAAGATAATAAAGAATAAATTGTTCAGAGCTTCCCCTCGGCCCAGCGCAGCTTAGACAGATGGCCCGTGTGTGTGTGTGTGTGTGTGTGTGTGTGGTGGTGTGTGTGTGTTGTGTCTGTGTGTGTGTGTGTGTTGTCTGTCTGTCTGTCTGTCTGTCTGTCTGTCTGTCTGTCTGTCTGTCTGTCTGTCTGTCTGTCTGTCTGTCTGTCTGTCTGTCTGTGTGTGTGTGTAGATTAAAGATACATGTGTGTGTGCACAGTAGACAGTACATGTGTTATTAGTGTGCTTTCTGCTACCAGGTGTGTGTGTGTGTTTGAACGATAACATCACTCCTCATTGTACAGATTATTACCCAGAATGCAACTGCAGCGTTGTTTGAGAGCTGCAGACCGAAGTAGTGACAAATATTAGTTTATGTGCGGTTTATATTTATATCTGTAATCTGACTTTATCCCCTCGCGATTGTCTACTTTATCTGCAAACATAAAATTACAGTTTTAAACATATAATAACTATTTTGACGGATTTGAACTGATTGAACCTTTCAAAATCATCGCAAATATAATTTTCATAATCCCTTTTTTATATATTTATAAAACAACAACTCCATATTGGATTCCCCATATGCACTTTCTTTTGTTAATATGGATGTATTGCTGTTTGCGTTCTGTGCATGAGAAAACTAAATATTTTCATTTTTGCCCATAACATAAATGTGTCCCCGGTGTGTCAGGGAACTCACGCAGCGTCATAAAAATAAAGCCCTCTCTCTTTTCCTCCGTACCCAAATCTCTAAAAACGGGGGAACAACGGAGCTGATCCAGATTTGCGTCCGATATGACGTAATATCGGAAATGTGGACCCACGACACTATCAGAAAGTTGCTATCAGAAACAATGCCTGACTGTTTTGGACGTAATATGGTCGGTGCATGTTTACATTAGAATTGCTAACACTCAGAGCTAACCTGTACTGGAGAGCATGTGTGTGAAGAAGCAGGAAATAAAAAGGAACTCACCTTGTGGTATAACCGGCAAGAGAGAAAGCCTTTGAGCTCCATACTGTTTCAGAAAGAATCCTTGATAATCCATGATATGGCGTTTCATCACGGCAGTATTTAGTTTAGACAGTAGCTGCCGGGTCCCGCATGAGCTCAGCCCCCTCCTTTTTTATTTTTTATCAACTTTTTATTTTTTTAAAGCTTTATACCCCAAATCAGCACTTTTGAAACAGGAAGTGAAATAGAGGGATATGAGGCATGGCTAGAATGGATGATCTGTTTGGTATTTTGAGCAAAACACCTCATAGACATGTTTTTTATATATTTGTATATATCTGAGACCTATGCTGTTGCCTACAAATAGCATGATAGGTGACCTTTAAAGTGCCAGTGAAGTGCATTTTTTTGCGCCAAAATGAAATGGCAGTTTCATTTCTTACATATAATTGTACCTGTTCATGGCTAAAATATTTTTTTAGGAAGTGCGAGGGACGAGATAAACATCGCAAATTTTTCAGAGTCTGAGCCTACCGCTGCTGCAGACGATAGCGGCTGTGACGTCACAAGATGGGCCCAGTTGTGATTGTAAACATGGCGGAGCCTTCGGAAAGTGATACTGGTGCGAGAGAAATGAGTGATTTTGACAGCTTTTCGGACAGGATAGATGAGGAAAGTGGCCATGGAAGTCAATTTAGTTGAGGACAATATTTTGTCATAGATCTAGAGTAGATCTACACACAGGATTGGCCATCACCTGATCATACATTCATCTGTTCATAGCATGATGCAACATTCATGTTCACATGCAGTGTTGTGCTAGTTACTGAAAACCAGTAACTAGTTACAATTACTAGTTACTTCACTACTTACACCAAAAAGTAATGCGTTACTGTGAAAAGTAACTTTTTAGTTACTTAAAAAAGGGCACCCATTAATGCCCTTATACTGTAGCCTTCATTTCAGTACTGTTATTGCATCGGAGAATAATACAACCTGTTGATCAACTTGACATGCATTTGCATCACTGAACTCTGCTAAGCAATGTGTCTATACAAACACAAACACAAAGATATGTTTCAAAGTGCCAATCCAGCCGCTGTTGCTTAGGTGGAGGTGGAGTGGCGTCGGATGAGTCTGGGTCTGTGGTCTTAGCTACTAGCTTCGTCCCAGCATGTTGTTTCTGCAGATGTTTCAACAGATTTTAATTGCTGTTTTGGGCAGTCGATAGGATCTTTGACCCGCCAAGACACAACTTACATTTAACTAAAACGTTCTTTTCTTTGTGCTCGACAAAAGTGAAATAGTGAGAATATCTCCAGGCGGAGAAACTCGACTTGAGCTCTGCCGCCGCCATGATAGTCTTGTTATAGACACAAACACAGTGGCCTTTATTTTTCATAAACAATCTACGAATCTACGAAACAATGACACCAGCCACTCACCTTCATCTTTTGGGAACAGAAACATCGCCACTTCGGCAGAATTGACATTACCACAGCCAGCGGCAATGCATCGCTTCCCGTGTGTTTTTCCTCCCTTTTTCTTCACTGTCGCCTCCATTGTCAGGTTTCCTCGATTGGCAATCACTTCCAGTCGACTGCGAAACACTTTCCAATAAAATACTCGCTCAAAAACGTTGGTAAATTCCACTTTGAAACAGAGACAAAATGAACGGTGGTGAATGTAAACACTTCGGCTGAGCCCATCTTCTGACGTCACGCAGTAGATCGCAAGCCACGCCCACGAAGGCGGAGGTTTCCCAGCGGAAAATTCCAACTCGTCAAATTCGTTGCTATTCCAACATCTTTTATATGGGTTCCAATGGACAATTTTGGTCATTACTATACGTATTAGCATAACAGATCATGCACCGGCGCACACTTCACTGGGTCTTTAAATGGACTGTACTTATATAGCGCTTTATCAGGTATTTACGACCTCCAAACTCTTTACATTACATGTCACTTGTTAGACGCTTTTATCCAAAGCGACTTACATACTCAATACTGTGGACAATCCCCACAGGAGCAATTTGGGGTGAAGTGTCTTGCCAACGACATGCGGACTGCAGTGGGGTTTGGCGAATAATCGATTAATATTCGCCAGGGCTGTCCGTTTTTGGAATTTGATCATGGTCAGTTTCTGGCATCCCTAGTTAATATATCATCTTATCTTACATATAGGTTGCTGTTTGTGTTTTCCTTATTTAATGTGATATGTCCCATCAGTGCTTCCTGTTGGTTAAATATCGATTATTGGTTGTTGGTAAACAGCTGCTTCAGATGTGTGAGGAGTGAAGGCTGCTCCATCATCATGAGCTCCTCTCAGCTGTTTACTCACTCCCCACTTCCACACTTTAACACAATCAATACTCCTCACGCTGTGCAGCTGCGCACACACACAACAGCAGTCAACACACACACACACACACACACACACACACACACACACACAGAAAGCACATGATGCTTGGGCTTAAAATAACAGTGGGAGCGTCGCCTCCTATAAATAATTTATTTATAGGTACTTTACGGTGCTCAGAGACCTGCCTGTTATATTTTAAAAAGAAATACAGCACACACACATACACACACACAAAAAAAACAAGGAAAACATTTTAAGATGGCCGCACAGGGAGAGGAAGAAGTGGGAAGGAGTCCATTGATAAAAAAGTATATATATATCAAATTAAATCCCCATGAAATGATGAATGGTATGATCCACCACATACACACACACACACACACACACACACTGATTACATCCCCAGCAGTGGTATCACGCAACTGTTGCTAAGCAACGGGAACATGTTTCCTCTGTGTGTACACAGTGATAATGCAGCTTTTACCAGAAAAGCTTAGCACAGTGTGTGTGTGTGTGTGTGTGTGTGTGTGTGTGTGTGTGTTGTGTGTGTGTGGTGTGTGTGTGTGTGTGTGTGTAGCAAACTGTGTATAAAGCCATGTGATTCTGAAGATGGAATATTTGTATGTGATGCTTATTGTAGTTCTCAGAAGAGTGCCTCTCTAATCCCGCTGCCACTTTGAGATAGTGAACATGTGTCCTTGTACATTTAGATAAGACTACATTTACTTTATTGATCCTAAATTGGGAAATGGTGTTGCTGCTGCAGCATGTTCAAAAGGCATTGCACATGTAACGGTCCAAAACAGTTCCATTATTAGAAAGGCTGCAAACGATGCAAATACAAAAACACATCCTTTTTTTATTTCCTGCTTTTTAAACACATGTGCTCTCCAGTACAGGTTAGCTCTGAGTGTTAGCGATGCTTGCTAATGTAAACAAAGATGAGATTACGTCCGAAACACGTCAGGCATTGTTTCTGATAACAACTCTCTGTGGGTCCACCATCCGAAATTACGTCATATCGGCCGCAAATCTTTATCCGCTCGTTGTACCCCCGTTTTTAAAAGATGTGGGTACGGAGGAAAAGAGAGAGGATTTTAATTTCTGACGCTGCGTGAGTTCCCCGACACACCGGGGTCAAAAAGTGCATTTTGCATGATAGGTCCCCTTTAAGGAACAGGGATGGACATTATTCATTTTTTCTCTCTATGTCTGTATTTCTATTACTGAGACGAGCTGACCCCTCCCTGCTCCGACAGCTGGATTAGCAGCGTGTGATCAGATTATAATTGGTTAATCAGATTACAGCAGAGAGTTGGGATGTAAATCGGAGTAGATTAGATTAATGATGAGATGGATTCAGTGCGTGTTGGCTAAATGTGCCGGATGATGCTTAATGCTCTGGAACTATTGTAATGGTTATTATAACGGTAATGGCTTCTGACTGAAGGGCGGCCTTTGTTTTATTAATTTACCACATTGAAAGACACTTAAAAAAACAACCGCAGATGAGAAATAATACATGAAATATGTAATTATAATACAAATAATAATAAAAAATTGTTTTAAATATATTAAATACAAATATAATTTAAAAAAACTATTACGTATAAAATACAAATACTCATTATTAAAGTGATCATTTAAAAAGAAACAAATGAAATAATACATTAAAACTAATAAGAAAATAAAAATGTCACACTATTTAAAATATATATATTCAATAATAATAATAATAATATAAACAATAATAAATAAATAAATACAAAAAGAATAAGAAAATTAAATACAATTTAAAATATATATGAAATAATAATAAAAACAAATTAAAAAAACATGTCATCACCTAAATTACACTGAAAACTGTTTTATACCTATAAGAAGGCTGGCTCTTACATAGTGTACTGGAGCCTATTTCTGTGTGTGTGTGTGTGTGTGTGTGTGTGTGTGTGTGTGTGTGTGTGTGTGTGTGTGTGTGTGTGTGTGTGTGTGTGTGTGTGTGTGTGTGTTATTGACTAAACTGTAAATGTTCAGCCATAAAGCTGCTTGTTCAAAGCTGTTTTTTATTGTTGTTATTGGACCGTTGTGGCCGTTTATGGCCTTCAGGCCTCATCATGCATTCATTCATAAACCACACACAAACACACACATAAGTCACACCAGCATAAATAACTGTGAAAGATAATCAATACCTCTATTCGTCTGCATGTAACTGACCTCTAGTGCATTGATTGTTCTCTGTTAGCTACTGACATAGAGTTAAACTTAATAGGAATCATTTACGTCTTATTTTTTTTAATCTGTATTCCACATTATTACTGGCTAAACACACATTTGAAAGCCTCTTAAATGCAGCATTCACATATTTTAAACCTCCAGAAAAAGTATGTAAAAGCAAAAAAGTGTGAACTGTAAAGTCTTTGTGATGACAAGTTGTGTATTTAATAACACATTGTACTGTAAGACTTGGATGTCATAGAGAGTGTTACTAAATGTTTGCCATTGTTAAAATATAGGCCTGTGGACCATTTTATTGATTGATTTTAGCCTTTGCAGACCATTTACATGCACAAAAACATTTATAGCACACTACAGGAAAGATCCTGTTTTTTTTATCCTGTTACATAAAATACGTCAGTAAATACCCCACTGGTAAAATGAAAAATTGCGGTTGATAAAAAGTTTCTTAATAAGACGACTAAACGGCATCACGCCTAACATTAGCCACCTTTAGCTTAGCGGTGGTGACGTGAAGTCATGTGACCGTGCTGTAGTTCCTTTATAGCCCAACATTAGCCACCTTTAGCTTAGCGGTGGTGACGTGAAGTCATGTGACCGGGCTGTAGTTCCTTTATAGCCCAACATTAGCCACCTTTAGCTTAGCGGTGGTGACCTGAAGTCATGTGACCGTGCTGTACGGTATGTAAAAATCCATCATCCCTGCACCACTCTAATCTGTATGTATAGTCCATTGTTTCCTTTAATCAGAATTCCTGCAGCACAGTTTGTTTTTGGCCTCACACCAACGTGTCCTGATTTTCTTTGAAGACTGAAAGCAGCGCAGCATCATGAATATTGCACTTATGAAGATTGGCAGGAGAACAGGAAGAAACACTACAACACCTCCACATTTACATATCTGTGGTCAGTTTTAATATTTCAGCCTTCTCCCTGAAGTCTGCTTACTGCTACGAGGATGACTCAAAAGCTAATTCACAACTTTTACCTTCACGGAGGAAAAATCTTTGCATTACAATCCTACTAAAGTGCAGTCCAACCATCACTCTGGAACACTACTCTTCTATTGGCTTGTGCTTTTAAAATCACATTTAAAAAGCTGTACTATACTTGGCTCTTTAGGAAGGAGCATATCCATTGATGTGCATAGAAATTTCAAAATAAAAGCATATCTTAAAGATAATGATATGTATCGATGTTTTTTTTACTTTGCATGGATAACATTGGATTGTTGATGTTATTACATTCGGTACATCCACCTTGATAGTTCACAGCACCACTAATTAACCAGGTGTATTAAAGGTAACATGAGAGTGGGTGAGCCGTCAATCAAACAGGGTACATGCCCACACACACCTGAAGAGGTCCGATCTGACAAAATAAGAGCGCAGTGTGGGAGGGCAGCTCACCACAGTCTCAGTTATAGTTAGTACAACGTGTTCAAAACATGGATATTATTAGTTTATCTAGACTTTTCTTCAGATTAAAGCACCATGCATCCCTCCTTCTTCCCTGTGGTTGGTGGACATCGGCTGTCAGTCACTTTGATGAGCGTTACCTGGAAATAGCTCCGATCTTAGCATGTAGCCACCGCAGGTTTACAGTAACAGAGAGATGGAAATCCTTCAACGTCTGTTTGCTGTTTGTTTCTTGCTGCTTTCCACTTGATTGTTGCTTTAGCCCAAAGACAGTTCATTAACATCAGTAATGGGAGAAGTATTTGGATGCTTTACTTGAGTAAAAGTACCAATACATTCATGTAAAAATACTCCATTGCAAGTATAAGTAATCATACTGCAGAAGAATGACCTCCATGTGTGATATATTATTATATATGGCATTTGTTGTTTCATAAAGTAGCATTTTACTGTTGTGGGCAAACAATGACTGACTTTTGGTCATTTATTGGGTCATTTTACTGTTTTGTAGGTAAAAAGTAAAATGTTGATCTGAGTAGTGGTATAAAATAGCAATAAATGCAAATACTCAAAGTAGAGACAATTCAAAGAAATGTACAATTGTACTTAAGTAGGGACATTTACAGTGTTATAGCAAAGTGTAGAAAGAGAAAGAGATGAAAAAACCAACAGACACACTGTTAGATAAAAAGGCATTCACATAGTATCTAAAAAAAAATAGAAATAAAAACATTTACAGGAGTAAACATTCAGGGAAATTAAGTAAGTGTATTATAAAATAAAATAAGTGTAACAATGCAGAATGAGGTGTGGTAGCGGCTAGATTACGGTAGTAAAATAAAATAAAATAATGTATTTACATAACATACAGATTCTTGTTGGAAATGTGAATATTTCTGGATGTCTTTGAGTATTTTCCCGACACTAATGGCTGCTGTGTTGTGTTGCAGGTGAACCAGGAGAACGTGGTGAAGGTGGGCCACAGACAGGTCGTCAACATGATCCGACACGGGACGAACCGGCTGCTCATCAAGGTGGTGACCGTCAGCCGGAACCTGGACCCCGACGACACGGCACGCAAAAAAGGTACAAAAAAACACTTAAGTCTCAGATATTAAAGGTCACCTATTGTGCAAAATCCACTTCTTCATGTCTCTTCTACATCATCATGTGTCCCCTCTGTGTAAAGAGATTCTGAAAGTTTCAGGAACAAAGATTCTCTCTCTTTTTGTCCTGATCCATTTCTATAAAAACCTATCTGAAAATGAGCTGATCAGATTTTGGCCACTTTATGATGTCATAACGATGTTTTGGCTTGTGTAACCATTAGCCAATCACCAACCAAGGTAACCCCCCCCCCCCTATCACCTGAATCTCCTCCTAGAGCACCATTGTGTTCTTTTTAACCAAATACCTCTCAGAGGGGCGTGGGGAGGGGCTCCTTATTTTCATCTAAAGTAACAGACAGAGAATCAGCACTTTTGAAACAGGGCTGAAACAGAGGGGATTATGGGATGCTGCAATGATCTGTTTGGTGTTTCAGCCAATCAGAGACAGGTTCTGTATATATCTGAGACCTATAATATATTGATGAAAAACAGTATAATAGGGGACCTTTAAAGTACTGACTGATGTTCAGTGTGCAGCAGAGGTGGAAGAATTAATCACACTTCTTACTTAAGTAAAAGCAGCAATGCCAAATTATAAAAATACTCTGTTACAGTCCCTACATAAAAAATCTTAAGTGAAAGTATACAAAACTATTGGCATTCGGGACATACAGTAGGGGGTCAGAAGATTTCTAAATGGTGTTCGACATAAACAATTTTAGATAATGTCAGATTGAGGTCAGAGTAGATAATAACCAAGAATTGAAAAACAACAACACCGTATATCTTTATTTATATGACATTTTAAATATACTGATCAGTGCATGCAGGGTTTTTTTTAAAGCTTAGTACAATGCATATTTATTTATTCAATATTTACATTGCATTAAATCATTTTTTTATTGTGCAGATCAGCCTTTCCTAAACCGTCTTCTTTGTTCGTTAACATTTCTTAGAACAAACCATAAATCTTTTTCCTTTTACTTCTGAAAAAGTATTGTCCCCAGTGTCAATGAATAAGATATACATAAAGTACGAACAGTAATAGTACTTGTTGTGTTTCAAAGCCCTTTTCAGAATCATATACTGTATGTTAACACAATAATCATCACAGCTAATGGTGGAGCTTTAATTACTTTATGTATTAGTTGTTTAATATTTTTGTATGAGCTAATAATCTGAATCTGTGAATAGCTGTTGGATAAATGTAGTGGAGTAAAAAGTAGCATAAAATGAAATATGAAAAAACTGCAGTACTTTTTTACATTTTGTGTGCAGCACATTGTCCCCCAATACAAAATCATACATTTATTCAATAATAATGAGGGGCACCTTGCATGTTGTTAATATTGTGTAAATCCTGCTTATCTGTGACAGTTATATTAAAACAGACTGCAGTGTACTGTGCACGCTGACTAATGATGTTACATAATGTTTCCCTCAGAGGCAGCGAGAAGTCAGACTCCATGTTCATATGCAAACTACAAAAATAACACAACGTGCATGTTTCATAAAGCTGCGGGGTGTTTGAGTCAGCTGTGTGATTATGGCTCGATATAAACTTAACACAAAAAGTAAGGACATGTGTGTTGAGTAGATTATTTCTATGTTGTAACAATGCTTTTCGGCTATAATGTTGGCGTCGGCAGAGGAGATTTGTCACATTTTTCATGGGCGCAACCCTCATACTCAGCTCTGCTGCTCATCCCACAAATGCTTGTTCCTCACAAACGTGGTACCATTGGAAAGGTAAGAAAACAGGCTTTCCAACGGTATAAGATTTATTGCCAAGACGCATTGTTACCATAAAGAAATAATCTACCAAACACACTTTTTGTGTTAAGTTTATTATCAGAAATAAACCAGAATCAGAAATCCTTTAATGTCCCGCAATTGGTAAATATAAATTATTACAACGACAGAAGTATAGTGCAGATAAAGTGAAGAGAAAATACTTACATTTTAACTATTAACTAAGTATGCACACGTTAATAATGATAGAAAACGTAGAAAATGAAATAGCAGATAGGTGCACCATGGTAGTAAAAAGTAGCAGTATATTTAAAAAAAGTGACTGTATAAAATGTAAGATGTAGTTGGTAGGTTTGCCGATTGTAAATAATTTTAGACAAAAATAAAGTGTAAATTGCATAAAAGGAACCCTTTAATAAATCAAAATGTACCTAACCATCATCCTTTACTTGCCATCATTGTTAATAATAATAATAATCAAAATACATTTTATTTAACAGCGCCTTTCACGACACCCAAGGACACCATCAAATTTAGTAAAAAGGTTTTAAAGGAATTGTGATGTACATTAAAGGGGACCTATCATGCAAAATGCACTTTTTATATATGTGTCCCCGGTGTGTCGGGGAACTCACGCATCGTCAGAAAATAAAACCCTCTCTCTTTTCCTCCGTACCCAAATCTCTAAAAACGGGGCTACAACGGAGCTGATCCAGATTTGCGTCCGATATGACGTAATATCGGAAATGTGGACCCACGGCCCTATCAGAAACGTTGCTATCAGAAACAATGCCCGACTGTTTTGGACGTAATATGGTCGGTGTTTACATTAGCATCGCTAACACTCAGAGCTAACCTGTACTGGAGAGCATGTGTGTGAAGAAGCAGGAAATAAAAAGGAACTCACCTTGTGGTATAACCGGCAAGAGAGAAAGCCTTTGAGCTCCATACTGTTTCAGAAATAATCCTTGATAATCCATGATATGGCGTTTCATCACGGCAGTATTTAGTTTAGACAGTAGCTGCCGGGTCCCGCATGAGCTCAGCCCCCTCCTTGTTTTTTTTAAAGCTTTTTCCCCCAAATCAGCACTTTTGAAACAGGAAGTGAAATAGAGGGATATGAGGCATGGCTAGAATGGGTGATCTGTTTGGTATTTTGAGCAAAACACTTCATAGACATGTTTTTTATATATTTTTATATATCTGAGACCTATGCTATTGCCTAAACATAGTATGATAGGTGCACTTTAAGATAAGATATACTTTATTGATCCAAAATTGGGACATGTTTTCGTCACAGAAGCAAATAATGTGAAAATAAAGAGTAGAAAATAACCACAGAAAACATCAAAAGAGAAATATATATATATATGTTGACTAAATATACAAATCTGTAGATTATCTGTCAAATAAACACTATGAAGGCGCGAATAACATTTAAAAGTAGGATATTATTTATAAATAATCACATTTTTATTAATTAAAACAGCAATTAATAATCATCCCTCCTGAAGTCGGTCGATGAGAAGATGTGGCGCCACTTGATGTCTTTATTAAACAAATGTACATGTATTTATTTTACGACATTTTCTCCATCAGCGCCCCCCCCTCCGAAAAGAGCCCCCACCACAGCGCTGTCGATGCGCTCCAAGTCGATGACCTCTGAACTCGAGGAACTAGGTAAGAAGTTCCTGTTGTTATTTACGTGTTTACTCACACTGTCCTGAATCTGTGTCTAACAGCCTCTGTGTGTGTGCTCCTCTCTTCTGATTGGCTAATCTCCCCTCAGTGGATAAAGGTAAGCAGTTAATTCTGCATAACCTTATTTAATCCATTTCCCTTAACTGCATCCTCCAGCCGCTGAATGAAGCTTTTGTTCAGGCTAATGCAATTTAGCTTTCCATCATTTGATTACTTTTTGCTTTGGTTTGCCTCTTATTAAAGAAGACGTGAACTGATATTCCTCGTGGCTCATCTCCTGCACTTCTGCCATCATGCTTTCAAAGTAAAGCTGCAACGATTTGTCGATTCGCTGCTTTTAGCTGAAAACCAGACATTTAAAGAGTACATATTCCGCTCATTTTCAGGTTCATATCAGTATGTAGTGTCTCTACTTTAAAGAGTCCTCTCCTGCTGATGTTCAGGTTCATATCAGTATGTAGTGTCTCTACTTTAAAGAGTCCTCTCCTGCTGATGTTCAGGTGTATATCAGTATAGTATCTCTACTTTAAAGAGTCCTCTCCTGCTGATGTTCAGGTGTATATCAGTATGTAGTGTCTCTACTTTAAAGAGTCCTCTCCTGCTGATGTTCAGGTGTATATCAGTATGTAGTGTCTCTACTTTAAAGAGTTCTCTCCTGCTGATGTTCAGGTTCATATCAGTATGTAGTGTCTCTACTTTAAAGAGTCCTCTCCTGCTGGTGTTCAGGTGTATATCAGTATGTAGTGTCTCTACTTTAAAGAGTCCTCTCCTGCTGGTTCAGGTGTATATCAGTATGTAGTGTCTCTACTTTAAAGAGTCCTCTCCTGCTGATGTTCAGGTGTATATCAGTATGTAGTGTCTCTACTTTAAAGAGTCCTCTCCTCCTGATGCAGGTGTATATCAGTATGTAGTGTCTCTACTTTAAAGAGTCCTCTCCTGCTGATGTTCAGGTGTATATCAGTATGTAGTGTCTCTACTTTAAAGAGTCCTCTCCTGCTGATGTTCAGGTGTATATCAGTATGTAGTGTCTCTACTTTAAAGAGTCCTCTCCTCTGATGTTCAGGTGTATATCAGTATGTAGTGTCTCTACTTTAAAGAGTCCTCTCCTGCTGATGTTCAGGTGTATATCAGTATGTAGTGTCTCTACTTTAAAGAGTCCTCTCCTGCTGATGTTCAGGTGTATATCAGTATGTAGTGTCTCTACTTTAAAGAGTCCTCTCCTGCTGATGTTCAGGTGTATATCAGTATGTAGTGTCTCTACTTTAAAGAGTCCTCTCCTCCTGATGTTCAGGTGTATATCAGTATGTAGTGTCTCTACTTTAAAGAGTCCTCCTGCTGATGTTTAGGTGTATATCAGTATTTAGTGTCTCTACTTTAAAGAGTCCTCTCCTGCTGATGTTCAGGTGTATATCAGTATGTAGTGTCTCTACTTTAAAGAGTCCTCTCCTGCTGATGTTCAGGTGTATATCAGTATTTAGTGTCTCTACTGGGACATGTCTCCATGCTTTAATGTTCAAAAAGCTCTTTATTTCTCTCATACTGCCTGTGCTGCAGCACCTCTTTTCACCCTCTGTCTGAAACCAGAGCCCAGTCTGCTCTGATTGGTTGATCAATTGACAGGTGATTGGTCAACTGCTTAGAGATGTCCCGCCCCTTAGCCTATCACATACTGTACAATGTCTTGGAGTGCTAGCTAGTATTCCATAGTGATGTCACTGTGTTTTGGAACTTTTGAATTTCAGCCTTTGCAGACCATTCACATGCACTAAAACCTATGTAACACGCTACAGGAAAGGGAAAACCCCAAAAAGCAGAATAGGGCTTCTTTAAAGACATCACCTTGGACTTAAATTGCAATGGTCTTTTTTAACGATTTTCTGACATTTTATACACCCAACAAATATAATCTAGAAAATAACCTTCAGATTATTAGATAATGAAAATAATATTTGTTAGTTGTAAGACCCCAACATCTACAGTATATGGTGTCACTGGAGCTTCAGGTGTGTGTGTGGTGTGTGCGTGCGTGCCTGCCTGCCTGCCTGCCTGCCTGCCTGCCTGCCTGCCTGCGTGCGTGCGTGCGTGCGTGCGTGCGTGCGTGCGTGCGTGCGTGCGTGCGTGCGTGCGTGCGTGCGTGCGTGCGTGCGTTCGTTCGTGCGTGCGTGAGAGAGAGGTGAGTCCCACTTCACAGGATCCTCTGTGTGTTGCCTTTAAAGTGGTGTGCCATCTTAATAGCTTCTGACAGACGGGTCAGTCGATTCTGAGACACATGAGAAAAAAGGACAGGAGGCCACATCTGTACAGAGAGGGGAAGGAAAGAAGGAAGGAAAGGAGGGAAGGAAGGAAGAAGGAGGGAAGACGACGTGAGATAGAAATAAGGGAACCAGGGTTTACCAGAGGAAGTTGTTAACCCTAGTGTCTTCCTATCAACTTTTTTCTTCCTGGTTTGACTATTTAAAAAGCATATAGTATAAATAATCACCCAAATCTATGTTACAACTTTTGAGGCAACTTTATTCCTACTTATTACCACAAGTTTAACTCTTCTTTCTGAAATGTATGGTCAATAAACCAAATGTACAAAAATTCAAACCTACTTTCTGAGTTAAAAAAGGAAAAAATGGTGAATGATTTGACAAAATGGACCCCAGGAGACCACAGATGCTATACATTTGAATAAAACACAAAACATAATGAAAGTGATCATACTTGTTTTCTGGTGGAAGAGCGTAGTATACTAGAAAATATACAAAAAATATACAAAAATATATTTGGGGAAGTGTCAAATTTGACCCGAGGACAACAGGAAGGTTTACCAAAAGTAGTAAGAATAAGACATTTCAAAGGAGAACAATTCATTTTGACTATCTTTCGTGATCATTTGCCCCAGCTGTTGGACTCATTTTCGGTAACCAGTGTAGCATTAAATCATTGCGAAATACTACATATTGTACATATGAATACATTTTTTTGAAAGTTGAATAAGCTGTTCACGGCATGCTTTAATAGTACTGCTGGTTACAGACAATGAGCCAAATAATGTTGAAACATAGAGTACTGCCACTCTGACCATCCTGCGACAATAATAATCTTTCTTATTTTGAGTTAACCATTTTTACAGTTTTGGACCGCTGTTAGTACAAAAAGGCAGTTTCAATATGTTGATAGTATACGATCATTAGTAATCCCAGGCGTGTCAAAGGTGTAGGAAGGGAGATGAGAGGTGAATGAATGAATGAATGACATGAGAGAGCAGGAAATTGCTGACAGAGAAACACGTCTGGTCAGCATGTTTCTCTAAAGCTGCTTATTCGTCACATCTGCATGTCATTCAAGTGCATTTAGACAGATAGTAAACACACTGACTGAATACTTTTGCAAATATTAAAGATGCCCTATTCTGCTTTTTGGGGTTTCCCCTTTCCTGTAGTTTGTTATTTAGGTTTGTGTGCATGTAAATGGTCTGCAAAGGCTAAAATCCCTGTGTTCTCTCTGACGTCACTATTTAACACTGGTGCTTCTATTGGCTATCGCTTCAACATATATGTGATAGGCTAAGGGGCGGGACATCTCTAAGCGGTTGACCGATCACAACAGAGCCGGCCAGCTAACCAATCAGAGCAGACTGGGCTCTGGTTTCAGACAGAGGGTGAAAAGAGGTGCTGCAGCACAGGCAGTATGAGAAAAATAAAGAGCTTTTTGAACATTAAAGCATGGAGACATGTCCCAGTAGAGACACTAAATACTGATATACACCTGAACATCAGCAGGAGAGGACTCTTTAAAGTAGAGACACTACATACTGATATACACCTGAACATCAGCAGGAGAGGACTCTTTAAAGTAGAGACACTACATACTGATATACACGTGAACATCATCAGGAGAGGACTCTTTAAAGTAGAGACACTACATACTGATATACACCTGAACATCAGCAGGAGAGGACTCTTTAAAGTAGAGACACTACATACTGATATGAACCTGAACATCAGCAGGAGAGGACTCTTTAAAGTAGAGACACTACATACTGATATACACCTGAACATCAGCAGGAGAGGACTCTTTAAAGTAGAGACACTACATACTGATATGAACCTGAAGATTTGGGCATCTCAAAACAAAGCTGGTACATCGTTGTTCATTTTGTGAAAAGGGAGGAATCTGTTTTGCTGCTTTTAAGATTTAGAAATATGTTTCTGTCGCCCTCTAAGCCACTCTAAGGAAAAAGAAAGGTGGTAAGTGTCTGTAGGCATGTTTACGATATCTCCCAATATTTCTAATTATGGATTTATGTCACACGCCTTCCTCCCTTCCCTTTTATCAACTAACAATGTTCTAATTTTGGACATTCATTAAAAATATTTTGATAAGAATTTGATGTGTCTGACTTTCAATCCCAATGTCGTTTGCATGATTTATAATGTGTCACTACTGATGTCTTCATTGTGTTATAAATGTTGTTGTTGCATGGGTTATTGTTGTTTTACGTCGAGTACAAATATGTTTAATCTCCTCTGCTCCTTCCCAATCACAGATAAAAATGTTGACACACTTAAAAAAAAAATGAGTAGCTCGCAGCAACACATTGGATCATTTTTGGAAGAATATCAAGCTTTAATCACAATGAATAATACCAACAGACCCCTAACGAGAATTCCAAACACTTAGTTTGTGTGTGTGTGTGTGTGTGTGTGTGTGTGTGTGTGTGTGTGTGTGTGTGTGTGTGTGTGTGTGTGTGAGGAGGTTTATTCCAGGAAATGTCTCACTCACAGATAGGTTTCCAGGGCAACAGTGTAGCAGCGATCCAATTGGGAGAGCGAGGAAATGTGCATTTTTTTTCCTGTTATTGTGTGTGTGTGTCTGTGTGTGTGTGTGTGTGTGTTTCTGTGTGTGTGTGTTTCTGTTTGTGTGTGTTTCTGTGTTTTGGCGTACAGTAACTGTCTTTAAGGTCATTGACGCTCCTTTCCTCCCCCTTTCCTCCCTTCCCCACTCCTCTCCTCTGTGAGTAGATACGCAGAAGAAGAGGATTGTTTTCCAAGTCACTCTAAGTAATCTCCCCCCCACTAATGCATGGAAGCTTTTCCACATCCTAGACACAGCTAACCAATGAGGTCGCACAGAAAGAGGCTAGCAGGGCTAGCATGTAGCTTCTCTGAGCTAAAACCTTTTGGGTGGACTCTATCTACGGTGGGCGACAAGTGCAAATGTGCTACAACGGCCACAAAACACTTCTAACAGGAGAAACATGCTGCAGTTTCAGAAACTATGCAAATAAAAACACACAAATGTGCAAAAACGCATGCAAACAAAGAAACATCTTCACGAACTTCACAACACATGCGCCAATTGAGCAGCGTTCTGTATTTGTAGTGTTTGTGTGCAGAGCTTTTAGTAAACGCTGCGCATGTTTCTTCAGGTTGATGAAGATATTTTTGTATTTGCATGTGTTTTGACACATTTGTGTTTTAATAATTCCATCAGTTTTTGATACTGCAGCACGTTTCTCCTAACGGATGTATGTTGGCCGTCATAATGTGTTTGCACCTGTCGGCCACCGTACTCTTCTATATTTGACCGCATCATCACACCAGAGGGAAGTTCACTGCTGCCAAATTTGCTGTTTTCCCACGTTGCAGGCGCGAAATATAAAGAAATACAACTGGGAAAGATAAAGGCAAACTTGACAGAGCTCATTTTCATTTTCACATTTAATGAGGGAACGACCCTGAGAGTTGGATGATGCTGCTGAGTCGGCTGTTTGGAAAGAGCTTGCACGGCTTGCAAGGCTTGACACACCCGAGACATTTCATCAAAGTCCTCCTGCCCTTTTTTTTTTTTCAGTCTCATCTGCAGGGACGGGTCACTGTGAATGACAAGCTTGCGTTTGGCTTTACAAGTTCATTCCTGCCCTTGTCTTTAGTTTTTTTGTTGCTCATTAATTACGGCTCACTTTGTATCTTGCAGACAAAGTTGAAGAGATGACGCACGCCCAGAAGACGTCGCCTGTCGATATGAAGATCGCCACCATCAAACCACGGCCATCCAGTCGCTGTTTGGTGACAGCAGCTGATATCAATGTAGGTGATCAAAGCGCAGGTGACATCAAAAAATACTTTAAATAAATAACTTAGTTTCACTGATTTGTATTGGCATTTTAAAGCATTGTATTTGAAAAAACGAATGGGAACGCCAGCATTCGTAAAAACGTCCTAAATATTTTTGGTTTTTAGGTTTTGCAGCTAAATAAGGTTTTTTTGCCTTTGTCTGAAAAGGATTTGGCGCTAAAAGAATAATGGAAACGCCTTTGTTGAGAACATTTTGACGTAACACGAACATTTAAATAACACGACTGATCAGAAATTATTATTAATGTTGTGTGAAGGCTGTCTTTTTACGATCAGCATGAAACAGGACAACGAAGGTCAAACAAAGTCCTTCTTGGGAAAATAAATGTTTGTGAATCTATTTGACTTCAGTTTGTTCTACAGCTACAGTACGTTTTACTAACAAATATATCCGAAACTTGTGTGTGTCCACACCCAGCAGATATATAATGAAGAATGTGTATTTATTGGTATATCATTAACAATATTCTTGTTTGCAGTCATTATATCATGACCGCCAGGGAGTAGCAGTGGTGCCACCCACTGTGCCGGGGGCTTTCCTGGGGCTACCTGAGAAGAGCACTTTGAAAAAGCAGAAGTCCATAGGTATGATGTTTTTACAGTAAATGTGTGTGTGAAGGCGTGTGAGTGTTAGCATTGTGAAGCTCATGTCCAGCGCTTTTAGCATGTCCTAATATTCTATTAATGCTCAGAGGGCTCGCTCTGTGTGCTCAAGCAATATGCAAGTTAATTATAGATAAATTAGAAGGATCCAGTCAGCAAAGTGTGCTTTCAGGAGATAATATTCGAGGTCATTAAACATATGCTGAAACCTCATTCTCACTGCTGAACCAAAGGGACGCCGTGCAGCCTAATGTTACTCACAGCGCTTTTGAATTGCAATGCCATCATTATTGTAACAAAACATTAGGATCTTTTTGTGTTGAAATTGCCCTGAAAGCACTTTTAGCATGTTCTTGTTTGAAGGCACCGGTGTGTCAACTAAATCGTGTCACTTATAGAGTGGTGCGTGACGCGTCCTAAAACCCGGAAGTAAGCTTCTTCCGGTTCCCTCGACAAAAAAGCAATGCAATACTTTTATAATTTTCGAATCATAAATCTAATCGATAGATTTATGATCTTCCGGTTTTAGGACGCGTCACTGCACCACTCTATTGACTAAGTGACAACGAATTAAACTGAATGTAGCTTTGTCCAAGCCTTTTTTTGTCTATTAAATGAGATAATTCGATATTTTAAATGACTCAGCTACCTTAAGTAATCCACATCTGCTCTTCTGTATAGATTTAAAATCAGCAATTGGCCTTCAATATAAATGTTTATTTTTGTCATATAACGTTTTCTCTAAATCTCACTTGGTGGTTTTGGGTAAATGCCAAAAGTAACTCACCAGTAAATTCCTGCTTGCTGCAGAAAACATTTTATATTCAGCTACTCTTTATTTATCTTGTCTCATAAAACTCAGGAAAAGATTAAGAAAGAGCTGCCATCAATAAATGAGACATTGACTGTGTCAAACAGAGGCCATGCTGGGAATAAAACATAGGGATGTCACCCCAAGTTCCTCACATAATTTTTCCTTCTGCTCTATTTCTCCAAGGTACATCGGAGGACGACAAACATGGATTCCTCACGCCTCCCTTACTCAAGTTTGCCCGCAGCCTCTCCATGCCCGACACCTCAGAGGATATCCCTCCTCCCCCAGCCATTTCACCCCCTTCTCCACCTGACTTCAACTCTGGTCCAACACCCAAGAGCTACGGCACCACACGACCCAGCTTCACCCAGAACTCAGCCAATGCGGTGAAGACCATTAGCCGAACAACCGACGCCGGTACGTTACGGCGCGGCTATTACCGGCAGAGCTCTGAGCAGTTTGACTCGCGCATTCGAGGGCGCGCTCCAGTACCGGAGAACCCTTACTCCGAGGTGGGCAATAGGAACCTGTATGTGCCAGCCAAACCAGCTCGAAGGAAGGGCATGCTTGTAAAACAGCACAACGTTGAGGATAGTCCGGAGAAAAAGAGTCACATGTCATCAAACCCATCGGGCGCGTTTCCATGCCAACTACGCCTGTAGAACGAACTTGCTCCTCCATTCCCATCCCCACCATCATCATCAAGGAGCCCTCCACCAGCAGCAGTGGCAAGAGCAGCCAGGGTAGCAGTATGGAGATCGAGCCCACCACCCCCGAACACCCTCCTCTCATGCCTGTTGGTGGTTTGCGTCCCGAAGACCCGTCTTTAGGCAACCCCTTTGCAGCAGCTATTGCTGGGGCAGTAAGGGACCGGGAGAAGAGGCTAGAGGCAAAAAAGCACTCAATCGCCTTCCAGTCAATAGATATTGGGGATGATGACTTCGGTAGTCCTACACCGACCCCTCGTCTTCGCCATTCTAAGTCCATCGATGAAGGCATGTTTAGCGATGAGAGGCTTCGAAGGATATTGGGTCCCGCTGCACAGCTTGGTCGTCCTGTCGGGGGAGGTAGTGGCAACATGACAGATTTCAACACTCCTGAGCCCACAGTGGTTCGGGAGCCTCTAAACACCAGAACAGGCCAGTGTCCCAACCTGGACAGTCCCGTTAGTCTCCCATCCACACCTCCTAAGAGCCACTACAGGTCAAACGGGACTTACCTCCATCCTGTTACAGGCAAACCCCTGGATCCTAATTCCCCTCTTGCTTTGGCCCTGGCAGCTCGTGACCGGGCGATGAAGGAGCAACAGAACCATCCTCAGAATCAGCCAACAAATCCTCCTCAGGTTCAGCAAACGCCCCAACACGAAGCCCAGTCCCTCCCAAGTCAGCCAAGCCACAAACCAGACCTCAATCAACCGCTGTTTATTGACACCAAACTACGCTCGGGGATCGAGACAAGTTTTGCCGCAATCTCATCAGCAACCATGGGGCGGCCTAGTCGAGGCGGTCTGCGGAGACAAATGACGGAGCAGAAGTATGATTCTGATGGGCACGGGAAGAACGAAAGCATCAGGCAGTTGAGGAGAGGAAAAGTGAGCCAGCGGTGTGTCGGATTCATCACAGCAGTTAACTGGACTGTTGATGGTCCACACCAGCAACGAAGCAAGCAACAAGGGAAACAACCAAGAGGTGGAGGGGCAGGACAGCAACAGGCCATCGGAGCTGAAGGACCCCAACCAACCGGATCCTCACAACGCTTCGTCACTGTCCCCCAATCCCCAACCAACCTCATTAAGGAGGAGGAGCATGCCCTTGAATGAGTCCATTGACGAACCAGTAAAACTGCCCTTCCGCATCCCACCACCCCCTCTTGCATCAGTTGACATCGATGACGAATTTGAATTCTCGGATCCCCTCCCACCACCGCTGGAGTTTGCCAACAGTATCGACATTCCTGATGATCAGGCGAGTGCCATTGCAGAGATGATTCAGCAACAGAGACGAAATGGGGGTCCTATTCTACCACCGTACCACCCTCACGCCCCACCACCTGTCACTGAGCAACACAAACGGGTTGCAAACAACATGCCGCCCTCATATCCTCCCCCTCCACCGGATTTGGAGTCAGGGGTGGGTGACTCGGGCATCGAGGAGGTAGACAGCCGCAGTAGCGGGGATCCTCAGCACATGGAGACAACCAGCACCGTTTCCAGCATCTCCACCCTGTCGTCAGAGGGGGGTTTCTGCGACAGTGCTCTGGAGAGCCTCTACGCCACCGCAGACGGACACGCCTTCCTGGTGGACCGGCCCCCTGTGCCCCCCAAACCCAAGGGCAAGTCCGTCATCAACAGAACATCGCTTTATCATGACGCTCTCATTGAAGAGCCCCCGGAGTCCTATGGATCCCCGCCTCAGGATCCTCCCCCTCCCCCTTCATCCTCTGAACCTCCTAGGACTCCTACTCAAAGGACATCCAAGCTGTGGGGCGATCAGCCGCCAGAGCTGCGCAGTCCCCCAACAACACCAGACTCCAAGAACACCGTCATCACCGAGCTGAGCTCCATCCTGCAGCAAATGAATCGCGACAGGCCAGCCAAGCCAGGAGAAAGCCTCGACTCCCCCACAGGGACCAGGGGGGGCTTCGGAACAAGGTATGTATTAAATAGGTCTTTAAAATCTCCCGGTTTCCAACTTCTTCCTTTCTAAATTGCATTTATATTGATAATGCCTCGTATATCTGCCCCAGATCTTCCTTCATATTTTACTTTAATTCATAATTCATTTGACCTTACTGTTGGGTTGAGCAAACGCCTGACAGTCAAAGTGGTGGCAATAACAAATAAAGGCTTTGCAATTAGTAGCATTTTCTGCTATGGTGTCATAGAATAGAAACTGTTGTGTCAAGGCGGACTTGACTAGTTATTGATACTATATTTGTAATTGTGTGCACAGTGAACCTGATGTTTAAGTGCTCCTTTAGATTAATTTCCGAGATGCCAGGGGTGTCATTACAGTGTTGGTTGAGATATATAATAACACATGTTCTCTCTTACTTCTTGACTGATCGAGCCATTCAGATAAGGGTTTTATTTCCTTTGGATTATTGATAACTATCACAAAGGGACTACAAGCTGATCCACTGCATGCTCATCATTGATTATACTTATGAGTTTGTTACTATGTAATGTTGATAATAGCTTTGTGAGTTGTGTTTGAAGTACATATTAAGATGCAGGGATGTGAAGGGTTTATAGTATCAACTCAAGGATGAGGCTAATGTTTGTTGTGGCTCACACTCTATATTAATGTATATATATCCTGCATAAATCAAAAATACAAGGTTGAAAGTTGTCATAGCTTTCCACAAGTCTCTGTGCAAACATGATGATGATTTATAAACCTAGCAATCTTACTGCTATAGCAAGACATTGGGAATCTGTGATATTCACTTCAGCAACAACTAGAAGCTACTAAATTCAGTCAACCATGTTAATAATTTACGTTTCTGTTCAAACTGGACATTGAACATAATTTCCAAACCCACAGCTGGGAATTGTCAGTAGTGTTTTTTGCTCACATGAAATACTTAGAGGTTTAGGTGAGGGCTGCCGCCGTTAGTAGAGCGCGCAGAATGCAGACTTTACTCTGTAGTCATGTAGTTGTTGCTGGAGATATTTGGTCATAAACAATAACGTTTGTGTCTTAAACTTGTCTGAGGGTCTTGGTGCCTGTCCTTAACGACAGAAAGTTTGTGATTCTTGTTGGCTTTCAAATTAGACGAGAAAAAGTTGTTGTTTTTTCTCCCTTGGACTGTTTTGCACTAGCAACACGATAGAAACTTTGTTAACGCGCCAAATCTCTCAAAGTGAATCGTCTTGACAACAAGCCATCTATTCACACATGCTCTATCACACATTGCACATTGACTTGATTGAGTCAATGCTGTTGGATTCTTGAATTTGAGGGATCTTGGTCTCAAAAGTCCTTGAAAAACATTGAATGTTATGTTTTAAGGAGGCGATGCAACCACTAGAAGTGTGTGCCAGACATTATTACAGAGACCTTGTTTTCGGGAGCTGTTAGTGTAGAGTCTGTTTGAGGTTTGGTCCCAATGATTCTCAAATTGGCGCTGTCACCTACAGCTCCTCTGGGTGATGTTAAAACATTTTTGAAGTTTGCAATGCACGTGTAAAAGTTATATTTGTAAGGTCTGTGTTTCATGGAGTTACGATCCATTGACACCCTACATTACAAACTCTTAAAAATGAAGATCTAATAAAAAGAGTTACTCTAGTGAGTTAAGTCCTCTGTTTATGAAGTAGGACATGTGTTGACATCATTCATTCATATCATCCTTTGGCTTTTTATTGACATGTATATGCGATTTTTCTAGAGCGAATGATTGGATAGAAACACAAGGGTTTAGGGTTAGGGTTAAAAAAGGCAATACATACCAAAGTAAAAGCAGTTTACTTGTTGATAGGTAGGTTAAGGAGACGGTACATTCTGTTCAGCAAGATTGATTTCCTGCAACCCCATGTTTTAAAGAAGTTCAAGCTACGCATGAGTGAGATTTGCAGTGACTGGGACAAACGTTTTGATGGACCCCTCACCTGAACCAGCTCATGGTTTTTTAAACTCACATCATAAAAAGCAGGATGAATAATTCACTGCTCACATGCATTTTGTATGAACGGTCCCATCGCTCATCGTTGAGGTGTAGAGAGCGGAGGGAGGGCGTTGATTCCTCTGGGCAGTGGTGCCTTCTGGTCTAATAAACATTGTTAGATCAACACGGTGACGTCCATTTGTGGTGATCACAGCGAGACACCCAGCAGATGCTCGGTCCGGCCTTGTGTACACTCCTTCACGCTTCACGTCACTTACTATCATGTTATCCTCATTCTCATCTCTTGACCTTTACACCTTGTACTCATTTCATTTTCAGCTCACGCCTCTCCATCTTCATCTCCATTTTCTCCAGTCTCCTGTAGTTCCTTCACCTCTTCTTTCTTCATGTGTCTCACACCTTCACAGGTAGGTTTTCATTAGATGGTTTCACATCACTCCGAAGGCCTCTTTCCACTTGGATGTGTTTAGTTTTTACCCATCGCTATCAGTTCCTAGGAAGTTGTCATTATTTGTGTCTGTCCGCCTGTTTGTTTTCAGTCTTGTGAACTGGGTTAGTCAAGGAAAACTTAAATGACATGCATGATAAAAACCGTGCTCCTCAGAAGTTGATATGCAAAGATTAGTATTTAAGGGATTTTGCTGCATAAAGTTGAAAATTAATGGAGAAAGATTGAAAATAGTGCAACCTGTTTCAGTATTTAAGAACAAACTTGATATGATACTGTAATCATTTTTAATATTAGCACCTTCTTGAGGCACAAAAATAGGATTTTCCTTAAATAAAACAATGACTCAAACAGTCAATAGACTCACCAACAAATCGTATTTCTCTCATTCATCACTTATGATTCACATGGTTCCAATGGGTGCTTACAATTCTTGAAAATTGGTCAATTTAAGGGTAAAAAAAAATGTAGTTTAAAAAAATTGACGTGGTCATTATGGGCTTTGTTTCACAGAAACATGGGTCGTTAAAATCCAAGTCATGTATTATATTAATGTATACAAATATTTAACCTAAGGTTAGTTATTACGCTCCATTTCGCTTTCAGCTTGCGTATTGACTTCAATGCGTCGTAGTTTTTCACGCGACACCTCCCTCAAGACAGAGCAACAATAATTAACTTTGATTGAGTCGATACCGTTGGATCCTTGAATTTGATTGATCTTGGTCTGGAAAGTCCTTGAAAAACATTACTTTTGATGTTTTAAGAAGGTGTGGGAAGTTTGTGCGTTACCTGTATCTTCACCCTTTAGCCTCGATCGTCTTATTTTGCTTTGTTTGGGACGTTTATGGGCGTCTACCTCCTATAAAAAGTAATCTAGTGTTAACAGATTGTACTCATTGTGCCTTTAAGATGGGCCTTTTGGCAAAGAACTGTCTGCAGAATCAACGACACTCAATGGATAATGAATCAGCTCAGTTAATGACTTTCATTACCGGCATTATGTTTAATCTCACAGCAATCATGGTGTGACATTAAGCATGTTAAGTGTCTCTTGTTCTGCAGTCCTGGAGTAAAAGTTGCTTTGCCTGTAAAGTGAAGAGCGATTGTTGTTTGTGATGCTAAGGTATCAGAAAGCTGGCAGCCTCTCAAAGTAAACAGTTTACTCCCCTCAAGCCATGAGTCTGCGTGAGAGGATTGTTTTGCACCCTGGAGTTTCTTATGACTTCTAGGAAGCAGACATTTTATGTTCCCATTTGTGTTCTTTCTACGTCATGTGACTCATGTCAAGCTTATTGCAAACATGATCTGCAACTTGGGAAAAGTATTCTACGTCAGCTCTGCAGTGACTATCACACCAGGGGAGGTGTCGCATTATTTTTTGTCCCAGTGTTTCCCAGGTGGCTTTCTTAAAGTGCGCAAGATCCGTCAATGGTAATAAAATGCTGACGTCAACACAACAAAGCATCAATGAGTCAAAGACGAGGCACACTTTATACCTCTGTAGTTATTTTATACTCAGAGTAAACGTCATGTGCTTTGAGTCAGAATACAAATTAAAACAATGAGGAATCAAGATGACGAAGAATGGGAAAAGGATTCAAACACACTCCTTAGAGTCAGAGCGTAGTGGCTATCCAATATCAGTTGTATTTAATGCTGAAAATAACATTTATTTTACATTTTTTGCATTCAAAATTACTTTAGCAATCAAGAGATTTACAGCAAAAATATATCAGATTATGTTCTGTGCATGGACTATTCAAGAAGTGGATTACTCCGTGTAATCTGGACTTTGTGATTGTTTCTCTGGAGGCTTTATGTGTGTGAAATGGAGGTTAAACCCGCTCTCTTGTGTCTCGGGGGTCTCTGATTATCTGCCTGCTCAGAGGGGCTTTTCATGTTGCACTGCTTCACATGGAGACTGCCTTTTTTACTCTTTTATATCATTCAAGTGAATATCTTCTTATGTTTTATGAGAGATTACAGAGCATGTGGATAGCCATCATCATCATTTTCTCAGCTTTTGTACCCTCTAACATTTAAAATGTGTACAAGCCCCTAACGCAGCAGTTCATTGCCTCAACTTTGGGAAACTTGGATTGACATTTCTTAGTATTTTAGACATTTGATAGGCCAATTGATCATTAAGAACAATTGTGTGTGTGTGTGTGTGTGTGTGTGTGTGTGTGTGTGTGTGTGTGTGTGTGTGTGTGTGTGTGTGTGTGTGTGTGTGTGTGTGTGTGTGTGTCAAATGGAGGTTAAACCCGCTCTCTTGTGTCTCGGGGGTCTCTGATTATCTGCCTGCTCAGAGGGGTTTTTACATGTAGCACTACTTTGTCTGAAGGAGCGTGTCTGCAGGCAGCCGAGGAAGAGGAGGAGGTTTTAATATCTTCAGACGTGCAGCTCTTCGTCATGTTAGAGTTCTGCGGAGTGAGAGGTGGTCCTGCTTCTGTTTCTGTCAGACAGATGGCAACAGAGATGCACAGAAGATGGCCTAGATTCACACATGCTCTCCCTCTCTGTGTCTCCTTCCTACCGCCTCCCTTTTATTCACTGCTTTTGATTTCCTCCTTTTCGACATTTGAGTTTTTATTTATTTGTTCTCTTTCTTTTTTTCTTTTTTCCTCCCTGTCTCTCAGCCTCCCAGATTAAATGTGCGTTGGTTGTGCCTGTGGACGAAACGGTTGCCTAGCGACGGGCTGATGAGAGCAGCCTTGAGGCCTGCAGTGATGTCAGTCTGAGTCAGGGGAGGGGTGTGTGTGTGTGTGTGTGTGTGTGTGTGTGTGTGTGTTTACATGTGTGTGTAAGAGGCCGAAACCCTCAGCAGAGTTCAGCATCATCTCACGCAGGTCACGTGCCGCGCTGCTTTAGTAGGCCAGCGTTATGTAAGATAGAGTCAGTGTTCGGTGTGTGTGTGTGTGTGTGTGTGTGTGTGTGTGTGTATGTGTGTGTGTGTTCAAGCTGCTATAAATAAAGGCAGTGTGTGCATGCATGCCAATGAGAGCGACCCTGAATGTGTGTTAGAGAGAGGAGTCATGCAATGTGGGGGCGTGAGACACGAGGTCTCCCCCGCAGATATCAATATCTCTGATACACCTTCCTCCAAACCTGCAGCTGATATCAGAGCTGCACAATTATCAGAATGTTATAAAAATGTGCAAAAGAGTGCTGCAGGGAGGACATGTTGTTGTAGGCCGACCCTCTCTGATTCAATGGGATTTCTCCATGTGATTTGGGATTATAGCAGAAAATAATCTCAATGTTTATGATACTAACACGTCTTGTGCAGCAAGATAATCTCCACATATTAACACAACTTTATGATTTTTGAAGTAAAAAGTTATAACGTTATAAAGGAACTACAGCACGGTCACATGACTTCACGTCGCCACCGCTAAGCTAAAGGCGGCTAATGTTGGGCTATAAAGGAACTACAGCACGGTCACATGACTTCACGTCACCACCGCTAAGCTAAACGCAGCTAATGTTGGCCTATAAAGGAAATACAGCACGGTCACATGACTTCACGTCACCACCGCTAAGCTAAACGCGGCTAACGTTGAGCTTGATGACGTTTAGTCGTCTCATTTAGACACTTGTTAGCAACCACCGTTTTTAAATTCACCAGTGGGGTATTTACTGACGTACTTTATGTCGAAGAACAAAGCGATACATTCTGTTCAGCTTGTGTAAACCATGCACAGACCCAACCAAAAACGCATTCAGAAAACCATTAACTTACAGGGAACAGGAAGTGCTAAAAATGCTGACACAGGCCAGGGTTTAAGGACTCATTCTGGCCCCCCTATGGACTATGCATTATTGAAATCACAGGAAGCACCATTTTTGTTAAATCCTACATAAGTGGTAAAATATCATTTTGAATAAAGCTTTGTAGAGCTGCAGAGAAATCCTACAAATCATATTACACAGACGTGATAAGACTATTTGTTGAGTAAACATCCTCTTTGAATTATATTACTTCAATATCAGCAGGAATAATCGCAATTAGGTACTTTTTACAAAGAATGCAGCTTTATCTGCCAGCAGGAGACACGTGCGATCATCACTGTCAATGTGAGTGCATTTGTGCAGAATGCGCCTGCAGCGGTGGACAGTACTTTAGTACATTTACTCAGGTACATTAGACAACCCTCTGTGTCAAGTCTGTACAAAAGGATTGTGAGATTGGTGGTTCGTTATCCTTGGGCGAGATACATAACTCCAAGTTGCTCTTGATGGCCATCGGTGTGTAAATGTACGTTTCTCTGAACCGGTGGCAGCTTGTATGAATGTGTGGGACGAGTGAATGCTGACTTGTAAATGTTTAATATATTTTGATATGTAAAAGCGCTTTGAGGGGTCACAAAGACTGGGAAAGCGCTATATAAATGCAGTTACTATTTACCATGTGTCATAATAAGGCATGGGGATGGTCATTATATTCTGAAACGTATCATTGTAATAGGCGTCAAAGCAAAATACAATGTTTATTACAGTTTTATGATGAGAAGACTTGACACAAAATGACATATCTCAAATTAATCTTTATTTTCTCAGCTTTCAGATGATGTATAAAACCTATACGTGGCATCTATTGTTGATCTGCTATTTCCTCCTTAAGATCCTTTTTCCTCATTAAAAGAAGCCAACAATATGTTAATTAAGTGTTAATTTAATTACTTTATCTCTATTTCAAGGCACTTTTACTGTACTCAAGTATTTTCATCTCCTTCTATGTACTATTATACTTTTACTAAACTACATGTATCTGTTTACTTTAAGGATTCAGCTCAATAATATGGGGCGAAGCCTGCGAGCTAGTTCAGGCAGTCAACTTGAGCACCAATGATACATTAACACGTGACGCACCTCGTCCCTCTTACAACCAACCAAACACATTCTCCTAAACATGCCGCTCTATTTAAGCTGCCAGGTCTTCCTGCCTCTGCCTCGCTATGCTGCTGCCACTGCTGTGTTCACTTGCTATTGCTGCGTTCATGTTCCTGCTGCTGTGTTTCATGTTGCTGCTGCTCGCCCCCCACCACCCCAGCTTCCACCCCACCACCACCACCCCAGCTTCCACCCCAGCTCCACCCCAGCTTCCACCTGTAGGCTCAGGGGATAGTTATCTAATCATCACTCAATGTTCTTTGTAAATCTGTGGAGTGATGAGGCCCGAGCCTAGACGCCAAACTCAAACTATATGCTGCTTATAATAAACATATTAAGAAACACGTGAGTTGTCTGACTGAAATAAATATAATCAACAAATCCAATAGATAAAGCTTAGTGATACCTTGGTGAAATCAGACATTGGTGATGTTTCTTAGTCCGTACAAACAAAGAATTTGTCCTCCCACTGTTTGAGATGATCTAAAATATGACTGGACACACAGATTTATAGCATACATCGTCCTCTTCTCTTATCCGTGACTCTGGGAATCTGCTGGAAATGTTAATAAGGTCAGGAAGCTAAACGAGGCTCTGTGCTAATTAGACTAATAAGCAATTACATACTGTTCACATCAATTTCACTCCTGGAACAAGACGTGTATAATAGATGAAGGAACACCATGATACTAATTAGAGAAGTGACAAATCTCACGTTTAATATTTTTCTGCTGTTTGACCTGTGTTTAAAGAGGTCTTTTTCTGCTTTTTGGGTTTTTCTCTTCCCTGTAGTGTGTTATATAAGTTTTAGTGCATGTAAATGGTCTGCAAAGGCTAAAATCCCTGTGTTCCTTCCAGAGGGAGTTTCTCTCACCTCCATTTGACTTTTTACTTCCATAACTTAGTGACAACACATTGTACGTGATAGGCTAAGGGGCGGGACATCTCTAAGCTGTTGACCAATCACAACAGAGCCGGCCAGCTAACCAATCGGAGCAGACTGGGCTCTGGTTTCAGACAGAGGGTGAAAAGAGGTGCTGCAGCACAGGCAGTATGAGAAAAATAAATGCGTTTTTCAGCCTCTCAATTCTGTAGATTTGCTGCTTTTCTCTGTTTTATGTCGTAAAAAAGTGCATTACTTTGAACATTTAAGACGTCACCTTTCACTTTGCGAAGATAGGACGGACATTTTTCTTTATTTTATTAAATGTTATAGAGCAATAGATTAATAAGTTGCAGTCCTGATGATCTGTCTTGGAGCATACTAAATATTAACATGCTAACAGGATTAAAAACTCGATTTTCAAAAAGAGATTTCTTCCAAATGAAAGTTGTTTTTTGTGAAAGCAGAAGGCGGACAGATGGTTCTCCGTTCCTAAATATATGTTGTTCTTCCATGCATTCCCCTCTTTTTATTCCATCTCATGTGTGTGTGTGTTTGTGTGTGTTCACCAAATGTCTAACGTCCTTTGTCTCCATCTCATCCTTCCAACTTCCTGTGGAGTAGCTGGTGTTGAGAAGTAAGTTCGGCGCTGTAACAATGGCCCCGTTCCATTTCTGGCAGAGCGACCCCCTTTTGTCCCCTTCACTTCCCCTCAGGCTGCTCCATATGCTACAAGTGGTGAGGGGAGATATCTAGGCTACATGTAGCATCTTATTAAAGAGGGTGTGAGGTCAGATTTAAAGGAGTGTGTGTTTACAATTGAGTCACTTTATTACATTCATCAATCAAAAAGAAAGGAAATCCTCGGGGGAAGGAAGGTGTGATTATTCTGCATGGATTGCTGTGTGTGTGGGTGTGTGTGTGTGTGTGTGTGTGTGTGTGTGTGTGTGTGTGTGTGTGTGTGTGTGTGTGTGTGTGTCATTGCTCCATATATCAACACATCCATCTGGGGCAGAAGATAATGTGAGGGAGATGTCTCTTACTCACACACTCACACACACACACACAATACACTCTTCCTGTGTGTTTTTGCACGTGGTGGTGGGAATTTCTCGCCTTTTGCTAATTCGACCTGCAAAATGTAGTAATAACAAAGAAATGTGGGTTTTATGTTTTCAAAATACAAACAATTCATATCCATCAAATGATATGTTAAATCCTCCAGATTAATTCAGCATAAAATGTCAAAAAATCTAAAACAAAGTCCTAGATAAGGCTTGAATTGGTATAAAATGTCTTAAATCATCTTTAAAAAGACCTAAAAATGTTTAAGACATGTATAAGCATTGTCGAATCCCAACAGCATAGCACAAAGGCTTTGTAAAATTGGTTTTAAATGTCACTCTGAGTGGCCCTAAAATCTAATTTATCTTAACGTTTGATTGTCAATAATCCCGGTATGAGACTAAAACTAAAAATCTGTTAACATCTCAACTCTCTTGTGACTTCCTGTCCAATCTTTCTGGTTCCTAATGAAGATGTACATTTTGAAATCAGATCATAAATGTAGTTTCCCTCTGTCTACATAGTTGTTAAGGTTACACAAGGGGGACTACTTTCAGCGGCGGATTAGTCCAACTTTTTTTAAACATGCTGTATTTTAGATAGTCAATTCATACCCAATAGTAGTTTTTCTGTTGTGTCTTGGGATCTTTTTAGAATGAAAACAAGAGGATGTTATATCATCATGTCTTAACAGCTTAGTTTTGTCGTTGATTTGTGTTTTTCTCAAGAAAAAGAAAGAAAACAAAGACCAGATTAACATCAGATAAACAAACTGAGAACAGAACGTTATCTTTCCTTTCTGCTGACCCATTAATCATCCTCTCAGATTTATCCTGTGACAGACTGTCCACACTCGAGTGCAGAATTACTCAGTGTTTCTTCTTGAAAAGGGCGAATAAATGCTGTTGCAATGATCACTATGCACCAGAATACATTTTATAAAATAAACAGAACGTATCATTCACTCGCACAAATAAGTGAAATTAGCATTAAAGGGGACCTATCATGCAAAATGCACTTTTTGATGTCTTTTATACATAAATATGTGTCCCCGGTGTGTCGGGGAACTCACGCAGCGTCAGAAAATAAAACTCTTTCTCTTTTCCTCCGTACCCACATCTTTTAAAAACGGGGGTACAACGAGCGGATACAGATTTGCTGCGGATATGACGTGAAATCGGATGGTGGACCCACAGAGAGTTGCTATCAGAAACAATGCCTAACGTGTTTTGGACGTAATCTCGTCTTTGTTTACATTAGCAAGCCTCGCTAACACTCAGAGCTAACCTGTACTGGAGAGCACATGCGTTTAAAAAGCAGGAAATAAAAAAAGGAACTCACCTTGTGATAAACCCGCAAGAGAAAAAGCATTTGAGCTCCATACTGTTTCAGAAATAATCCATGATGTGGTTTAGAACAGGATGGCGTTTTATCACAGCAGAATTTAACTTTATCTCCGGTAAAAAAAAAATTAAAACTAAGGACCCAAAATCCACATTTCTCTAAACAGGGCTGGAACAGAGGGGTATGACTATGAGGGATTTCTAAAATGCATGATCTGTTTGTATTTTGAGCAAAACACATCATAGACATGTTTCCTTCTCATGTTAGTGAGCTAAATAAACAAAATAAATGTGTTATCCCGCTCACCGTCATACTGTAAGGGCTATAAATAAAAGCTAAACAGGATGTTGTTGCACACATGCCTCCATTAGTAGCCTCTTCTACCTGCAGGCGGCACTCTGCACGTCTTTGTTACACTCATTATATCACATGCGTGTAATAAAACATTGAACATACTCACAGCTGTAAGATGCTACTGCTTTATAGGCTTGAAAACCCCTTAAGTTCTGCACATTTAAGGGAAAAACAAAGCAGAAACAGATTTATCTGATTTAGAAAATACTTAAAATACAGACGCTGCTTTTTAAGTTCTGCTGATTAGTCATTTTCATGTTTAAATGTTCAATTAAAACATTTCCAGTTAGTTTTAGGCAAAGAATTAAGACACAAATAGTTGCTGAAAAATAAAAAATAAAGATATTTATATAAAAACAAGAAGGTAATTGTCCAATAAACACAATAATTATTAGTCGAATAAGTGTCCAATTAAATAGAAATAAAATGAAATCAATACTGTATATTTGACTCCATATTCCTTGTACCTGATTATAAATAAGGACTAACATTTGATGCTAAATTCTGACACACGTGATAAAGACACTTCACTAATTGAGATCGTCTGATCTTTGAAGCCCTTCGTGTGAAATGTCAGAGTGTGTGTGGGTAGACTACTTTAATAAAACAGTTTTAATAATTAGATTAATGTTCCAGTAATGTGACCTGTACCCTCTAAACATAATCAGTATGCTTAACAGTTTATTGAATCAACAGCAGGGGTTTCAAACTCAATTTCATCGCGGGCCACATCAGCATTATGGTTGCACTCAAAGGGCCGGTTGTAACTATATAAATATACATATATAAATATACATATATACATAAAATAATATATTATATTAAATGTTTGCCTCTGCATTGGATTATTATCGGATAGGGTAACAACTTCATAAATAACTACGTCAGAAAGTAGAAGTCCACGGCAAATAATTGCAAGTCTCTTCAGTGCGCATGTCACAAAATGAGATGCATTGTGGGACATGTAGTTTATGGGCAACCTGCTTCTGTAAAGTGGCATGTGACCATATAATAAACTAAATTATATTCTTTGCATGCTCTTGCGGGCCACATAAAATGAAGTGTATGCCTTGAGTTTGACCCCCCTGATCAACAGGGATACAGCGTTTTGTATTTACAGCATTACAAATGAATGTATTATGTTAATCACACGACGAGGTGCACATTTTTATTATGCAGTAAATAACGTGTTGATAGAGATTAAAACCTAAAAAGCCGAGTCCTGGTTTGACATCTTGAGTACCAGCTGATGCAGTTTTGGTAGAAGTGTTTGCATGTGGCGCCACCTACTGTTCACTTTGCAGCATTGCCTTATTAAACCCTTAAATAAATGAAATGATACATCTTTATCTGTTGTTTTAGTCTCTCAGGACTCCTGAAATAAAAACAAAGATTCTTCCATCTTAACTCATCATAACATCTCTATATTACATTTGAAGGATCGCATATGTCTTTAGAAATGCTTCTTATTTTCCAGCCAGCCAACTCGTTCTTATTTTTATTTATTGAAGTGCTTGCGCGGAAAATAGTGCCAGACCTGGGTTGCAAAAGACGATTTGCATTGTCCTTTAATCTGTCTATTCCCTTGTAGATTAATACATCTCAATGGGGTTATATAATGTCAGAAAAGAGGGGAAATGGAAATCAGTGATTTCCCGGATTTGCCATAAACCAGGCATATCAAACCACCTCATTTTATGTTGCATGTAGAAATTGCAAATATAATAATTTGCTTACAAATCAATTAAACTTTGCGCCTATATGTACAAATATACATTTACCCCTTCCCTTTACATCTCGCAGCTGAGGAGCAATTACATATTTTTTCTCAGAAAAACTTTTAATGAATTCCTTTATGCAAAAGGAACGTTTCTGCAATTGAAATATGAAAACAATGCAATATTTCAACGCAAGAAAATCATTAAAAATCTTTAGAAGGATATGAAATTGAATATTGTTTTGTAGAATACACCCACTAACCATGGTCTCCTCTCTCCCTCAGGAGTGTGTGACACAAAACTGAGAGAGAATGTCAGAAAAAGGTTGAATGAATTATTTCATTCAAAAAGAAATATGCAAAAACAATGCAATATTTCAAATAAAGAAACAATTAAAAAGCTTTAGGCAAGGCAAGTTTATTTGTATAGCACCTTTCAACACAAGGCAATTCAAAGTGCTTTACAAAATGAAAGACGTTAGGAAACATATTATAAAATGGCATTTAAAAACACAGATTTAAAAGCAAAGATACATGAATTAAAGTTACAGTGCAGTGTGAGATACACACATCTGAAATGTTTAGGTCTGACTCTCAATCATTGCTAACTTTTTAGCAGAAATAGTTTTTATCACCTCCCTTTCTTTCTACTTTCTTATACACATTTGTATACATATTTTTATATATCTTTGTTTTTGTATTCGGGATTGTAGGAAACGGAATTTCGATCTCTCTGTCTGTACACACAAACTGAAAGATTGACAATAAAGTTGACTTTGACTAACCTCCCCTCTCTTTCTCCCCCCCCAGGCCTCCAGCAGACGACTCAGGGATGCGTAACGCGGCGACCCCCATGGCCTCGCCCCCCCCCAGCAGCCTCCCCTCCCAGACACTCCCCTGCAGCCCCCCTGACTCCGCCTCCTCCCTCACGCCCTGCTCCTCCCTGCCTCCCTCCGTCTCGCCCTCCCTCACCGACGTCTTCGGCCTCCCCACCCCCCCCATGGGCAGCGGCGGAGGCTACAGTCTCAGCTCCTCGTGTGGAGGAAGTGGAAGTTCTCGCTCCCCGTCTCCTCTTACTCTCCTTCAGGCCGTGGCAGCGTCTGGGAAACCTTTCGCCTCCAAACCCATGGAGCTGTGGAGCAAACTGGATGTGGCCGACTGGCTGGAGAGTCTGAATCTGGGGGAGCACCGCGACGCCTTCCTGGACAACGAGATCGAGGGTGCACACCTGCTGTCGCTGCAGAAAGAAGACCTCATAGACCTGGGCGTCACCAGGGTGGGACACCGCATGAACATCGAGAGGGCCCTGAAGCTGCTGCAGGACAGATAAACCCCGAGGAGAGGAGAGGAGGGGGGGGGGGGGGGGCTGAGGAGAGGGAGGGAAACGGGGGTCAAACATCCCCGACTCTCCGTCTCCATCTCCATCAGACGTTTCTCAAGAAGTTTAGTCCGAGCTGATGCTGCCTCCTGCAGTCTTTGTCCTCTCTCGTCCTCCCTCGTCTCAGTGCTCTTCTTGAACTTAGGGGGGAGAGAAGAGAAACGCTGCTATGTCACATCAAGGAAGGATTGACCAGAAAACAGAAACTCTGGAATAGTGTCTCTCAAACGCTGGAAAAATACCCGTCTGGAAGTTATTTCACACACAGACTCGCGCTGACACCTGCTTTGGAATACTGAAAACTTTTTCCATTCACCCGCAGTGGGTGCATGAAACCAGCTGAGCTGGTCGTTGCTCCTTTTCTATCTTTGCTAGAGTTTGTTCAGAGATAATATTTCTTCACTAGAGTCCAACCGGAGTTATATTTCTGGGTGCATCTAAGGTTGTAGAGAACAATTTGAGATAGACTCCATGTTTTTTTTTTGCTTTTCACTTGTTTGTGTCAAAATAAGAACTTTAGCTGACGTGTTTGAATAAATAGTAAATTTCCATGCACACACACACATACACACACTTTATGCACAATGCCACACACTGACAAACGAGAATACACACTGTCTTCACACCCTAAGCATGTACACACACCGTTACTGCGATGGCCTTCTTCTCCTGAGAGAGAGCAACGCGTGGAGAGAGGTGATAACCCAGCGTACAAGAAAAACCGAGCGAAGGACACGAGGAACAACACGGACAGACAAACCTTGTACCAGAATAATTCTCACCTTGAAATGGTTTGTCTGTCTGCAAAGGGCGTCCCTGTCCCTCTTTACCTTATAGTTGTGTGTGTGTGTGTGTGTGTGTGTGTGTGTGAGTGTGTGTGAGTGTGTCACTGGTTGACCCAAAATATCCTGAAGGCCAGTTTAGCTTTTTTCCACAGATCCGCTATATATAGGCCACAGTATAGAGAAACTAGAGCTGTTCTTTACTTTTTTACTTTACTTTCTTCTCCATTGTCGAATCTCCTTCCACTTCACCATTAGCAGGTCGACACTCATGTGGCCCCGCGGTAACGCTAATGTATCAAACACCTGTGTGTACGTGGTATAAGATGAGGTTTTTTAAAGAGAGCATTTAAAGAAACAGTGAGACATGTGAGATACGCTTATTCGCTTTCTTGCCACGAGTTTAATGAGAAGACGGACCCCATTGTCGTGTCTGCACACAATATGAAGCTGGAGATGATTAGCTTAGCATGAATACTAAAATCAGATTGACTGATTGCATCCACACAACGTTTTGATTGGCCGTGTAGCTCAAAAGCACCTACCTTTGCTTCCTCTTTCATAATGCACTAATGTCTGTGTGTATAATGAATTATGCTAATAATGGCATCAATTTCTATTGCTTGCTAAAAAGCTAAATAGCAGATTTGTTTTGATTAAAACCATTTATCTACATGCAATCAAGTCAACATTAAAATATGTAATCAATTTAAATGTTGACATCCCTATTTAGCTTTGCAAGTGCTAACTAGCAAATGTTAGCATGCTAATGCACTGAACTGAGTTGTTGAACCAGGTATATCTTTAAATATTGAACCCATTTTTCAAAAGCAACATATCTTCTGAACATAGTGACAGTAAAATGGCATTTTTCAGACGGACAAATGAGGATTAAATGAGCTTTGTCTCTGCCTATTGCAAGAACGTCAACAAAGTTTGCCAACTCCCTAGCTAGCTATTTTTTGTAATGCTAAATCTGGCTGTTAGCTGTTAATATCTAATAGTTAGTTAGACATTATGTTAATATCACCAAATCTGCCCACTTGGGTAACAGGAAGTGAAACCACATTGTACAGTAACATTGGCAAAGGTTGGGTTATTTAACATTTAGCTCAAAGCACTACTCTGACTGGTACTGCTAAGCTAAGCTAATCGTCTCTTAGCTCCATTTTCACATAAGATTGATCTCATCAAACTCTCAACAAAAAAGTGAAAAAGCGTTTTCTTCTGTCCAACTTTTTAAGGCTGTCGCTCGATAGCATTTTATTGACTTGAATCCAGTGTTAAACCCTTTTGGAGGCATTTTTAGCTTTCAACAATTTTAAATGACACAATTTATAGGCAACCTAATTATTAATAACTCACAGGTTGACATTTTAAGAGCTAAAACTCCAGTTTTAACAGATATATTACTTGTTTCCTATATAGCTAAATGACGACCTGAACATTTTATATGTTGTTTATTAAAAAAAGAGCGATGAGATTAAGAACAGAATTGTTAGCATTAAGCTAACTCGAGCTAAACTTCAACTAGATCCCAAACAAGCATCCTAAACTGGGAAAAGTCAAAGGGAAATACTGTCTTAGATCGAAACAGCCTTCGAAAGAGTATTTTCTTATCGTGAAGAAGGAAGTAAATGCAACACCGCGTTAACAAAGCTGTTGCAGACACTGGCGCCCCTTACATCAGCAAGTTTTACTCCTTGTAAGACAACTTCAAACACATGACGTGAAATCTCCCGAAGCTTTAAGAGCAGATGGAGATTCTGCAGCTTCAGGGTTTTATGTCAAATTACGATTTCACGTAAGTCCACATTTCCTCTGTGCAGGAAATAAGCAGAGAGCAACCTGACAGAGGCGGCAGATGTTCATCAGCGTGAGATTACAAAGGGATAGAAGTGTTTTCTGATCCGTTGCAGATGAACTTCAGTCGCTGTAACTAAGCTTCTCCAAGTCCCTTATTCTTATCTGTCTCCCTGCAGTAGAGAAGGGATTTAAACTTTATTTTAAGGGTCCAATTTCAAACAAAATCAGCATTTATAAAGCTGGAAATGTGTGTGTTTGCTAGCAAATGGCTGGAGTAGAAGTACAGTATGTGTTGAAACGTGTATATAAGAGTGTTTAACAGGATAATAAAATGTCTATTTGATTATATGTATAGCTCTATTAAAAAAGGTTTAGAGTAAAACAAAAAAATTCTATGAAGATTGATTTATAGTTGCCAGAGTTGACCTGGTCTCGCTTGCCCCCCCATCCTAAAAAGGATGCCTTAAATACACTCACAAACCCCCCCCCCCCTCACTACCTGCACCACTGTCCAGTGTTTAGCTCCATAAAGAAAAAGGAGCTTGTGTTTTCATCTCAAAGTAGATTCTTTCAGAGCGCACCTCACGTGTGGTTCGATATGTGCTACAGTAACCCAACGTCTGAAAATAAATATATATATTGTTTTAGAAGTTCACCCTTATTTAGGTTTCATATCACACTTTCGAGGAGACAATGAGACATACACAAGCTCTGTGTTCTGTGAACATTAGCACGGGACAATGCTGCTATAATCCTGTTCCTGTTTGAACATGAAACTTATTTTAAGAGCAAACAGCGACGTGTGGACGGGGGTAGAAAAGCACAGTATTTTTAAAGATTTGTATAGAGTTCTATGACATTTTATAGAGGTTATCTGAACAAAAACTGTTCAACACTGACGCGTGGATTGCCAAAAAAAAACGATATAGATAAAAATCGTGGATATTATTATTATTATTATGATTATTATTATTATTAGACTTATGGGTTATGTAAGAAGCAATATTTATTCTGAATGAATCTCCTTGGTTGTGTTTTATTTTCCCATTTTAAAGTTACATATCATGATCAATTGTCAGTGTTTTAATGAATGAAGTGATGACGTAAGTCGATACTTAAAGGGGACATATCGTGCTCATTTTCATGTTTAGATTTGTAATCTGGGTTGCTACTAGAACATGTTTACATGCTTTAATGATCAAAAAAAGACATACTAGAAGTCTGAAAACAACTGTATTCTCTCTGTTTGAAACACTACATTTTAACGCCTGTCGCTTTAAGAACAACTCCTAAAAGAAAGACTTGTTTTGATTGGCTCGCAAGAAATGGGTGGCGTCCAAAGGCGCTAAATTCTGAATGTGACATCCTGTAGTTTTCTGACCCGGCAGTGTGAGCATTGATATTATACTTTATTGAAATGTTGAAGTACTTATCTGCTACTTCATACATTACCACTACTATTTCAGAGGCACATATTGCACTTTTAATGCACTACTATTACACCGCACAAGTATTCAAAAGTGAGTTTTTCATGATACGTCTCCTTTAAGATATGTTTTGGATGATTAAGTGAATATTTATCCAGCTATCTTCGGACAAACATCTGCCTGACTTCTCTCATCTCCCCCTTGAATTTAGAGTGTGTTTTTAAAAAAGAGCAAAAATGTGTAAATTATTTTTAAGATATACATGCAGGCCATCTTGTTAGGAAATTATATGAAATGTATATATATGTATACATACATAAATCCACCAAAAAGACTAGTGGTGGCTGAGTAGATGTAGTAACAATCTTTAAAAAGCTTCACCACTCCCCCCCCCCCCCCCCTCAAAACACTGATCCCACCCTCATCTTCGTCCAACATCTGGGGTTTTATTCTTTCTTAATTTCCTCATGAATAGATTTTATTCTTTGATTAAGTCTTCATAGAGGCTAAGATTTCTTCGGTAATTTGTGCAGAGACTTGTGTTCATGTTTTCTATGTTGCTGTAATTTTGTGCTACTGAATCATCATAGAGTCAAACTAATTACTGATGATGAAGAAGAGAGAGTTTTCCTGTAACTGCACTCTTCCTCCCCCTCGCCCCCCCCCCCACTCAGATCCTCGAGACTTCTTGTATGGCAACCAAAATTCACTGTAAGAAATAAATATAATATTGCACTAGTGTTGTATCCCTCTCTGTCTTTCATGTCTCTCGTTTTATATTCATTTATTCAGCTAAATATTGAAAGAATTCTCTATTTTATTTTGCAAAAGAATATAGTCATACTATTACGTTTTTTTTTTTTACAAAATACTATATTATGATTTGAAAATGAAACATTTGCAATACTTTAGTAATTTTTTTTACCACTTTTCTTTAATTTACAACTTAATATTGTACGACTTTTTTTACTTATTACTTCAAACTATATGATTACTTTTTTTACGACATTCTATGATTTTATACGATATACTATACAACTTTTTTTCAATATACTGGACTATGACTTTCTTTAATCTTTTTACAACATACTATACTATAACTTTCACAAATACTATGGCTTATTTTGAAAATAATTACAACATAATATACGATGAATTTGTTTTACTTTATTACGACATATTATGATTTATGAAGCTCAGCGCAAGTTCAACCAGGAAGACCGTCTTTTCTCATTCATTTACTATGTCGATGTTACTACTCTCTCCTCTCAATAAGTGATCGGGGGCGTCACTCCCCAGCTTAACCAATCACTTCGCTCTATTCTCACAAGCCTATCATAGCGCTCCTCTGACAGCTGTCATTTCAGGTGACTCGCAACCCTCCTCCACCCCTTTTCACCTCCTGTCCCTCTGAATCCAGGGTCAAGCTAAGCCACTCCCCTTCAGACCGAACCCAACCATCTATTCACCACTACCAGTGTCTAGACCCCGGGGGGTTTCATCGGATCGGTTCTCCCCTCCCGAATGATACTCCTGCACAACGGGGCCTAATCGCCAAAACTCCATTACATCCATTCGTGTATTCCTGGCAATAAATATGTATTCTTACATCAAAACCGTCTCTCCTGATTGAAGTAACGTCATCTTATGCTAGGACTTTTTTCACCTTTCTTTAACATGCTATACTAGAGTTTTCCAACCTTTTAACCCTCCTGTTGTGTTCGGGTAAAATCTGACCGATTTACTACTTTCATCAATCATAACTTTTTTGTTTTACATTCGATTGCATTAAGGCTTTATGATATCCTTCACAGTAGACATTTGAACATATACAATTGCTGATCACCACTTTCATTGAATTTTGGAGGATTTAGTCAACTCTGTAACACCCATGGTGTTCCCGGTCAAAAATGACCGCCATAAAGAAAAGGAATTAGTAACCATCCGGATCAGATAAAACACACACACACACACACATACACTAGATGTGTTTCCCCCCCCTTATGTGCCCATCTCCCCATGTGAATCACACCTGGCACACACACACACACAACAATTTGACACATTTCCCGCTCTTATGTGCCCATCCCCCCACATGGATCACACCTGGCACACGCAATACATGTTCAGTGTCTATTCTTAGTATATTTACTGCAGTTTTTCATGTATACCAGTAGTCTGATACAATATGTACAGTTTGAAAGGGTGTTAAATTAAATTTGGTGATAATTAATGGTTTTTGTGTTAATCTAATAGCAGTTAAAACAGGACCGGTCAAATTTGACCGCGAACACCAAAGTAAGGGGGGGAACACAAAGACAATAGGAGGGTTAAATGACATACTGGACCTTGACTTTTAATAACTGTTTTACAACATACTATGACTTTTTTTAAGACGTACTATGCCATTGCTTTTTTTCTACCTACTATAACTTTTGTTTCCCCTTTTTGCTGTTATAAAAAACAACTTTCAAAACTGACAGTAATGTTCATTAACAGCTGTAGGTCATTAAAATAAGGGCTGCAGAAAGAAGCAACTACAATTCATATTCTTTATTTATTGAAACTAAAAAAAAAGAACAAGCAGGTAATGATGTGTCGAGCAAACAGAAGTACAGACAATACAAATAATGCATTTGAAAAGGTCACTTTTTTTTCCATTATAAAAACCCCGAAGATGAATTTAATGAAACCCTCACACACACACACACATTCAGACACACACACATACTTGTTTAAGCTACACTACTGCAAAACAGTCTGAAATAATTAATAAGTGTTTGGAGAAAATAAACCCTAAACAGCCTCATATACATTTCTAATCTTTAATTCAACATATTATTACACGAAGAAACACCCCAAGCATACACACACACACACACGCACGCACACACACACACACATTTGTTCTCAAAGCGCCATAAATCATGTTCTCTCTGTACTTACATAATGTTTGAAGATGATTAAAATAATACTTTATGTACGAAGTATTTCTGTTACGCTTGTGATTTTGGCCCCATTATTTTGCGAACAATTCAGCATAGCAGGAAACTTTATTATCATGATTTTATAATAACGTTGCAAGAAAAGGAGAAAGAAGTTGTACTAAATGAAGTTTAATGTTTAATAAGAAAGGGAATTTAAACTCCTGCTAACTTTACGCAGACACACTAAAGGGGTTTTCCAGTTGTTTTGGTCCACAGACAGTATGTCGGCATAGAGTATAATCTAAATTCCCCACTTTAACATTCGACTGCTTACATAACAATAGATTTTCAAGCAATCATTTTTCTGTGTGTGAAGAAGCAACAATACCTTGACTCTGATATGAAAATATAAGCTTCAAAATGCAACGGTGAGGCAGGAGGTGAACATGTTGCATTTTGAGCAGATCATTATTAATATATTCTCTTTGCATCGAGTAAAGGTAACTCATCCAAAGGGGAAAGGTGGAAGGATGGCAAAGGAGCAAAAGATTATGGATATTGCAGTACGATGAGTTGAAGACAGAGGTGTGAAAGGGGGCATCTCCTTCCTCTTTCCTTCCTTGTTCTCACTGCCTCACTTCCACATAGTTAGCGGGGAAGAGGCCGTACGCTCCTCCGCAGACGCCTCTCCACCAGCCCTCGTCGATCATCTCGATGTTTGTGATGATGTCGTCGGGGTCGAAGGAAATCTCGTCCTCGCCGGCTGAAAAGGGAAAACATTTGGACTCAATGTATTTTTCAGATTCAAGGTTCAAGGCTTTTATTGGTCATGCGTACAAAGCTACAGTGTAGTCATGACGATGAAAATCTTAGGTCACAGGCTCCAACACACACACACACACACACAATTGGAATATGATATATTAGATAAATAGTATAGTATTTATAGGGGCAAAGAATAAGACTATAACAACGACCAGTGCACTCTGATCTTCTCCCAGCGTTCAGTCTCACCTGCTTGGTAATCGTAGAGAGCGACCGCCGTCACCCCGACGTCTTCTCCGTACTCCAACTGACCGTCTGAAGGAGGAACACGTGAGTATTAGTCAAAGAAAGGAGACTCAATCTGAGTACAAGCACATATGTGGAGAAGTTTATTTTAAAGGTCCCCTATTATACTGTTTTTCATCAATACATTATAGGTCTCAGATATATACAAACATTTCTCTGAAGTGTTTGGCTCCAAACACCAAACAGATCATTGCAGCATCCCATAATCCCCTCTGTTTCAGCCCTGTTTCAAAAGTGCTGATTCTCTGTCTGTTACTTTAGATGAAAATAAGGAGCCCCTCCCCACGCCCCTCTGAGAGAGATTTGGTTAAAAAGAACTCAATGGTGCTCTAGGAGGAGATTCAGGTGATAAGGGTGGTGGGGGGGGTTACCTTGGTTGGTGATTGGCTAATGGTTACACAAGCCAACACATCGTTATGACATCATAAAGTGGCCAAAATCTGATCAGCTCATTTTCAGACAGGTTTTTATATAAATGGATCAGGACAAAAAGAGAGAATCTTTTTTCCTGAAACTTTCAGAATCTCTTTACACAGAGGGGACACATGTTGATGTAGAAGAGACATGAAGAAGTGGAGTTTGCACAATAGGTGACCTTTAAAGTGAGAGTGAGATGGAGCGAGGTTCACCTCTTTTTACTAGGATGGGTAAAAAGAGGTGAACAAATGTCACTGAGTGTGCTGAGTGCATGAACATGTGTGGCCAATAAAGATGGTTTCATCCACCAATTCTAACTCATATCTCACCTCCTGCTGCTGCTTCTGTTGTGGAGGTCGTCTCCTCGGGGTTCTGGTACAGATCCTCCTGGTTGTCCTGGTTCTCCTGCTCTCCCTTCTCCTCTCCAGCAGCATCATGTCGAGACACCTCCTCTGCGTTCTGACAACACAAACAGATAAACAGTTTAATTTCATTTTTCAGCGATTACTCATTTACGGCTGCTAATGATATTAAGAGGTCATCGTTTACCCAAGAAAATCGACAACTATATGGATGCCCACCTCGTAGCGCGAGATATTCAAATGTTAAACTTGACTCCAAGTGGTGAAGAGCCCCTTAACCCAACCCCACTAACCCCAACCATCTCCAAAATCTATCGTAGTCACAAAAGCAACACCAATCGACTCCAAAGGGCCTGAAACGCACTCCCAAAAACATTCTACACAAAACTTGACTTAGACTTTTTCCACACAGAAAGCGCTATTTTCTTCATAAAACCAAAACTCTAAAGGCTGCAATAGGCACTTTTTTTGGGATAATTCGATGAGTCTCACCTGGTGTGTGGGGGCGGCGGGCTGCACTGGCGGGGTCGGGCTGGGGGAGGGACTGGGACTCGCAGCTGGGACGGGAGACGGGGCTTTGGGAGACGGGGATTTGGGCCTTTCCTCAATTTTACGACGTGCCTCCTCCTGCTCCTGCTTCTCCTTCACCTGGCGCTTGGCTCGCTCCTCCTCCGCTCGCTTCCTGTCCTCCTCCTCCTTCTGCTTGGCGATGTTCTCGAAGCGAGCCTTGATGCTTCCTGTGCTGTTGGCCGCTGAGGAGGGGGGGATTGGAGAGGGAAGAAATGGAGTCATTATCATGGATGGATGATAGGGAGATATGACAACAACAACAACAACAAAGAGGAATAAAATCTCAATAACTACAAAGAGAGACAGAATAACAAAAAAGACTCACAGAATAACTACAAAGAGACAGAATAACTACAAAGAGAGACAGAATAACTACAAAGACACAGAATAACTACAAAGACACAGAATAACTACAAAGACACAGAATAACTACAAAGACACAGAATAACTACAAAGACACAGAATAACTACAAAGAGACAGAATAACTACAAAGAGACACAGAATAACTACAAAGAGACAGAATAACTACAAAGAGATGAAAAGACCACAAACAGAAACACAAAATAACCACAAACATCCACGAAGAAACATAAAATGTGTGTTTTGCTCATATGTTCAGTTGCTTATCGTTTCATAATCTGTCCAAAGGGGAGTTCATTTCACACGTTGAATAAAGTTGTGACTCAAACACAGCTGATGATGATGATGATCTCTTACCGGCCTCCGTAGGTTTGGTTTTCTGGTAAGATGAGGTCGGCTTGTCCACTACCTCAAAAGTCCCCGCGCTCTGAGAGATGTAAGAAATATGTAAGACAAAACCCTACACACATAATACAGGGGTAGACATTAAGGGTAACATTTATCACTGGCCCCACCATTATAAAGAGCATTCGTCCAAAAATCGACTCTAATAATGAAGAAATGGAACACATTTGTTGCAATAGTAATTTATGCACAAACTACATTACTACTTGTACTACAGCATTTTAATCATCAGGTCTTCCTAATTTTCCTCAATTGTTCATATTTTGTTAATAAAAATGATTATATTGTGGTCATTGTTAAAGAAAAAAAGGAGGGTGACATTTCTGCTAAGAGTATTATTATTTTTATAATACGCTTTCTGCCTTCCTGTCATCATCAGGAGTTAGACATGTAATGGCTATGTAATAGATTAGATCCTTCATTATCCTAAACTGCTGGGACATTTCCCTGAAGCCAATATACCTTTATATGTTCTACTCTTCACTTACTTGTCAGCATAGGTCGGCATTGGTGTACAGAGCCGCCAAAAGACCTTTATATTGGCATCATATTGAAGCCAACTCCATCGATCAAGCCAGCGTGGCTGAAACTTTCTCTCCCTCTTCTTCTCATACTCCTCTCACTCTCCTTTAACTCCTCCAGTGACTTTCTTTTATTTGAAGATTGTATTTTGCCAGGCGCTTGGCTGTTTACTGGTGGTTTTAAAAACATGGAGCGCTCTACTCCGCAGCAAACAGCTGTTTGCTTTTCATCCACCAATGACAACCGCCTCACGAAACGCTATGTTATAGCATTAATGAACGAAACAATTTAACAAAATTGCTTGTCAAAATACCAATACTACAGGACAGTGTCATTTAATGCTTACTGGTTTTTTTTTTTTAAACCAATATTTTTTAGTGACACACACACACACACACACACACACACACACACACACACACACACACACACACACACACACACACACACACACACACACCACACACACACACACACACACACACACACACACACACACCACACACACACACACAACACACAACACCACACACACACACACACACACACAACACACACAACACACACACACACACACACACACACACACACACACACACACACACACACACACACACCTTATCCATGTGGTCGTGCTGGACTCCGAATTTCCCTCCAAATCCTTTTGAGTAATCTGGTGATAAAAGATATAAAAAGGGTCAGTTCCTGTTTCACATTAACCTCAGTCTGAATCATCAGAACCCCTTTTTTCATGAGCAGACCTTTCAAGTTTGATTTAGCCAATTTATTTTTACTTTAAACTTTATTAGAGACATATTCTGGGGTCTGCAGAGTTCAGATGAAGCAAACTGTGGTTGTGTTTTTAGGGATTTCTGCAGGAATAAAAGAGCGGGTTGATGAAAACATGCAGACCTGTAGAGGAGAAACAAAATGAACGTAGAGTGCAGACAGGAGGTGCACTGACAGGAGGGGGACTGACAGGAGGGGGACTGACAGGAGGGGGACTGACAGGAGGGCGGAGTAAAAAAAAAGCCAGACATTTGGGGTCAAGCAGCCATTTTGGCTCAATCTCTGCAGTGAACATCAGCCATGTTTGGGGTGAAATGCACTGTGGTGGTACGACGTCATGCACAAAATGAATGCAAAACAACAGCATGGAGGCAGTGCTGGGAACAGCAGGGAGGTCGGGTGAGGTAAGGCTGAATTCTGCTATACTAACGTGCGATTACACAGCAATGAACACCTCTGATTTGTGGTCATTTATAGGTGATAACACAGGAAGACCTTAATAATTCTATAACTAACTTGTTGTTGAGAGGGGAGAGAGGGAGGAGAGAGAAGAGAGGAGAGAGAGAGAGGAGAGAGAGGAGAGGGAGGAGCAGAGGGAGAAAGGAGAGAGAGGAGAGGAGGAGAGAGGAGAGAGGAGAGAGGAGAGAGAGGAGAGAGAGGAGAGAGGAGAGAGAGGGGAGAGAGAGAGAGGAGAGAGGAGAGGGAGGAGCAGAGGGAGAGAGGAGAGAGAGGAGAGGAGAGAGGAGAGAGGAGAGAGAGGAGAGGAGAGAGGAGAGAGAGGGGAGAGAGAGAGGAGAGGGAGGAGCAGAGGGAGAGAGGAGAGAGAGGAGAGAGGATAGAGAGGAGAGAGGAGAAGCAGAGGGAGAGAGAGAGGAGAGGGAGGAGCAGAGGGAGAGAGGAGAGAGAGGAGAGGAGAGAGAGGAGAGAGAGGAGAGAGAGAGGAGAGGGAGAGAGGAGAGGAGAGAGGAGAGAGGAGAGAGAGGAGAGAGAGAGAGGAGAGAGAGGAGAGAGGAGAGAGAGAGAGAGAGGAGAGAGGAGACAGGAGAGAGAGGAGAGAATAAAGTAAAGCTGCTGTTTTTAAGAATGACTAAGCGTTAAGATGAAAGTAGATTAACACCTGATGTATCAACTATTGACACAATCAGTTCACCCGTAAAATTCTATACTCTATTCTCTATACTCTATACTCTATACTCTATACTCTATACTCTATACTCTATACTCTATACTCTATACTCTATTCTCTATTCTCTATACTCTATTCTCTATTCTCTATACTCTATTCTCTATTCTCTATACTCTATTCTCTATTCTCTATACTCTATACTCTATTCTCTATACTCTATTCTCTATACTCTATACTCTATTACAATTTAGTTTTCTGTCTTTTTTGACCAGGTTTTTTATTATTCTTGTTATTTCTCTCAGAGTTTCGGGGAATGTCACGGCATCCAAATCTAATCCCTTCCACGTACGTTATTGTGGAGGCAGAGAACCAAAACGTTGCCTATGGCTAGGAAACGTTTTATTGTGATTTTAGTAATCTGCCCTGTTCATCTCGATAGGACAGTGGTGAGTCTGTGGGGAAAGGAAGGCGAGATGACGATGCCAAAGAAGGAGCAACAAGCTGGAGGAGTGTTTCTGGAAAAGGATGCGGGGTAAATAATAAGGAGGGGTTTCGAGGTGGGGGATTCTGGGGGTGTTTCTGTGCCTTTCTGGGACTCGTGCTTAGCCAAGCTCTCCTTGTGTTCATAGCCCAGAGCACACTGGTCCTGCTTCTCCTTCTCTACCCCATACTGCCCTCCAAACCCACGCTTATAGTCTGCAACACAACACACACACATATATATATACACATGGACATACAGACACACACATATATATAAACAGACAAACATATAAAGACAATGATCAGGGTATATGCAGGAATCCTGAAGTCAAATGGAATACCTTTTAAGACCTTTTTTAAGACCCTTTCCATACATTTTAAGACCTCATCGCCACTTGGAGTTTTAACCGGTTACATTGGCGACACACTTTACCTCACATTGACTATATACAGTACTGATTGTCCTTCCTCCTTATCTTCCAACCATTTGGACGCAAACTTGCATTTCCCCATAACGATGTTGTTTAACAACCGGCGTAAACGGACCTTCGCGCGCTATCAAGCAGTGAGCGCGCGATGTCCTGTTCAGATGACGTCAGATCCAACGGGATGCCATAAATAAACTACACAGAATCACTACACACCTACGCAATGATTACATTCAGGCAGACTGTCTCTTTGGACAATTTATATACTTATTGAAAACAAGCTACAAAATGTAATACCTTGGAAAATGCCGTTTAATACTTTTTAATAGCCCTAATTTTCGCTAAATTGATTTATCAACTTTTAATACTTTTTAAGACCCCGCGGAAACCCTGCTTTTTAAGACCCCGCGGACACCCTGATGATACACTAGACAGGCTTTTCAGTGACATGAAGTTAACATGTTGTGGTTCTACAAGACAAGAACCAGAGGGAAGAGCATCATTCTATACGTGATGAATACATTAATAACAAATCTGAAGAAATGTTCAAAGACATTAAGCTAAACATTGAGTTTTTAATAACAATTGTACTATATTTAGTCTTGGGATTACTTTGTTTTCCATATGTTTCTTTATATTTGAGGCCATCATCCTAAAAAATAATCCTGAATTTATCTAAAGTCGTTTATTGGATCAAGTGAGTTAGGGATTTAAAAAAAAAAACCTTTGTATGCTTTCTTTTTGGGGGATACTGAATATTGGAAGTAGTTACAGTTGGATAAATAATAATAAATAAAGATACATTACAAACTATATTTGCAGGTAGCACGCAAGCATACACATGTGCGTTTAATATCAACAGAACTTTATTCAAATACAACAAAAAGGTGTTGAAGGAACTCACTCCTGCCCCGGTCAGAGACTTGATCTCAATGTCTTTTTATCTCCTTTTGTCACTACTCTGAACAAAAGGATGAATACGGAGAAAATAGGTTGTGAAGGGATTGCAGCATCCTGTGGCCTTGACTATCAGATTTTATTACATGGCTTAGTTGACTACTCGATTCTGATTGGTCAATTCAGAACACGTGACACGTTGTTAATCCAGAACAGACAGACCGCTGTCAAGGACTTATTGACCGTTGTTAAGGACGCTCACATCTGCACAAAGAAGTCCAGTCGATTTAACTGTATACAGTTCGGCCGAAAAGCAAACTGCGAAACTGTATACAGTTTCGCAGTTTGCTTTTCAAACTGGGACAAGAAAACAAAGGAGAAGTAACGGGGCAGAAACCCTCCTTTTTCCGCAACGGCCCAGACATAGACATCAAACGGCAAAACATATTCAGTTGCCAGTTACTTTGGCATTAGGGCAGGGGTATCTAGATACTTCCCAAGCTTTGACATCATGAATTGTGCTACTTTTAAAGCAAGCAGCGATGTTTTCAAATCTGTAATCAAAAAGGTCTGCCTTCCTGCCGTTGCTACGTAGTTCAAACGGTAACAACGGACTATTTTTCTTAGCGGATGCGTGTCATTTTAAATCAATAATAGCCTACTATTTTCAAAATCTATAAAAGCATTCCAATTAGTATTGGGAGTCATGTCGTTACTTGAGAATGTGGCCTTGTAATAAGCGGGATAATGTGCAGCGACTTGGTCATTATGGGGTCGCTGCACATTATCCCTTACATAGGATATAGAAAGTTAAAAAGTTGCACACCACACATTTGTTATAATAAAAGGATCATTGTGATGTTAGTAGGTCAGCACAGTAACATATAGGATTCCACTTATTATAAATTGGTCTGAATGAAAGCTTCAGCTAACATTCAAATATAATCTGAGCTGCGGTTTCACTTCCTCCATCAGAGCTTTGTTTTAACCGCAGATTGAGGAAGAAGTGAACTTTTGAAAGACCACATCCGAAACCACAATATAAACCACATCAGAGCAGAGGAGGAACAAAGGTTTTACAGAGAGTAGCTACACTGAAAGCAGAAAACATTTAAGATACTCTCCTCGTTCAAAGTTCTAGCAAAAGTCAGATGAGGGTTTGATGTGAAACAGTTTAAATAGAGAAATGTAGAAAACAGCTTTTCAACAACAAAATATTAAGATGTACAGAGCAGTAAGTCTGAAGGATATTTTTAAAATGACATTGCGCTAGTCTTTTGTGCAATGTATAACAATAGAAAAAACCTAAGGGAATTTTAAACGGATGACGACAAAGTGTGTGTTGTTGGTTTTTCTGTTCTACCTTTTTTGTTCTACTGATATGTTTATTTTTGCAACCAAATCTTGCTTCTCAGTGTTTATTTCCTGTTCCACGCTCAGTTTCTGAGATTGGTAGTGGTTTAAATGTCTCATTAGAAGCACATTTGTAAAAGAACAAGCTGAAAAATAAGTAAATGATCTTCTATCGACCTGTCTTGTGGAATAGTCACGGATAAAGTTTTCCTTTTGTATCAGCTAAAAAGTTGTAGCATGACATGTTTGAGTTAATTCACCAATGCACGTCCTGCCCACGGTGCAAGTTGAAACTAAAATAGGTTATCGTTCAGCCAAACATGTCTGAAAACACTGTAGCCAATTTCTCTATTGTCTGTAATCTGATACTTCTAACATCCACTTGCCATTCCTTTCACATTTCTGATTTGTTTTTACCTTTCTGGGACTCGTGCTGCTGCAGTTTCTCCTGGTGGTCCCATCCCAGCGCAGACTTGTCCTGTCTGTCCGTCTGCACACCAAACTTCCCTCCAAAGCCCTTCACATAGTCTACAGACAGACAGACAGACAGACAGACAGACAGACACAGACAGACAGACAGACAGACAGACAGACAGACGAGTTTTAAACCATAATTTGTTACACAATGCAATGCCCCATCTGTTTTTTTAAAGGAATTCTCTCCAAACTAGATTGACTCAAAGTTATGCAACACATGTCTCTATAATGGACGGTTTGTAAAGCTTCATATGATGAATATTTTTTATAAATATCCCATGTTAACATATTCAAAGCTTCACTTCAATCAATTAATGTTGTGCTGACGCGAGTGCATGATGTGCATATTTAGAAACAACCCACAATTCATGTATGCAGTATTGCACCTTTGACACAACACTAGCAGGCCTGTTATCAGAGCACGTGACCCAGTTATCACATATGCAAATCTAGGAGGCAAACACAGCCCGGTGCATTGTGGGGAATTGTTTAGGTCAACTGCTTTTGACAGCAGCCCGTATCTAAGAGCTGCAGTAAAGCTTGAACAGGTGTGTCGGACAAGAAGCTGCAGGTAAAGCTGTGAAGCAACGAGGAGTTCAGACAAGTCAGGACTCATTCAGACCCTCTGAACTCAAACAATCACTTCAGGGATCAAATGTTAAATACCAACTATGTGCAATATGTGCAATATATATATATATATATATATATATGCAATATATACCTGGCTGCTAAATCCTCAGAACTGTTACAGGGTGTGTATTTTGTAAATAGTGTAACTTTTTTATTATAATTTCTTTTTGTATCTTTAGTACTTTTGTATGCATGCTTTAGTTTACATTAAGCTGTCTCTTTTCTGCCGTAACAATGCACATGTCCCCTCTGTGGGACGAATAAAGGTATCCTGATTCTGAAAACAAACTGCATCAAACATGCTGAGCACCATTCGTTTTGGTTTTTACTCAGTAGGGAAGGATAAAATATATATAACCAATGGAAAGGAAAACAATCCAAACTGCTTTTTCCCCACTGTCACTGCAACTGAAGTCATTAGACATGAAACACATTACCGTTAGTAATCAGTTTGTTATCAGTGGGTATAAATCACATGTTGTTTATCATTAAATGAAGGTGTTTTGCTTATTAGGTGGAGTTTGTTCCTGTGATGGCACCAACCTGTCTGGGACTCGTGCTTCTCAGTTTTTCCCTGGTACTCAAAGCCCATCGCGCTCTTGTCCACTTTGTCGGTCTCAACTCCGAACTTTCCTCCAAAGCCTTTAGTGTAATCTGAAGAGGAGAGGAAACATGTAAAGTGTGCACAGGAAGAGGAGGAGGAGCAGAGTGTACCCATCACACATATGGGGTGTTTCTCAATGTCGAGGAAGGCTGCTCCAGAGCCACTATTTCAAGGATGCTACGTCATCGAATCCCGCCGAAGGACTGTTCCAATGTCCAGGATCCTTGGAATTCTACCGAGGACTGAATCCTTCGTTGTGGGAAATTTCGAGGATGCACATGTCTATCTCCGTGGTCTTAAAATCCCCACAATGCTTTGCGCACGGACCAATTTCCCAAAATCTTTGGCGGAAAATGTAAGGCGGGGCCTCTCATATGACGCACACCTGCACACTTGTTAGCCTGTCCATTCTTCGTTCTCCGAATGAAAGGAATGATTCTAGCCTCTGAAAGACCTGACTCGGAGGGACGTGTCCTACCAAGGAAGCGTCCTCGACATTGAGAAACACCCGGAGTCTGGAATCTAAAACTAGGAGGGAGGATCTTATTCAAAGATTTTATCAAAGAAATGCTGACGTATGTCCGAAAAGACTCCCAACACATTCAAAAATCCATTGCCTAGAACACAAGGGAACCGGAGGGGCTAAAAGTGACTAATTTCAGGGTTTTAGGACTCAATCCTGCACCACTTTTCTCCGGGTCATTGGGACAAACCTGTCTGGGACTCGTGCTTCTCAGTTTTTCCCTGGTACTCAAAGCCCATAGCGCTCTTGTCCACTTTGTCGGTCTCAACACCAAACTTTCCTCCAAAGCCTTTAGTGTAATCTGACGAGGAGAGGGGGAGAAACATCACAAGTTAATAAAGGAAGGGGAGGAGCACCAACAAATGTTTCTCTCCCCGTGCAACTGCACTGTCGACATAAAATGAGGTTAATCAATAATACTTTTCATTATGTCCCGTTTATCTACCTATCATGGCAACACTTCCCTTCTGTAAAAGTGCACATTCACCACAAGACAGCCCAATTTGATATGAAAAAAACCATATGAGCATATTTCACAATTGTATATCTGCCGTTTTAGAAAGAGTTCGGTTAGGTGGAAGAAAACCTTAGGGGGGACAAACAGCATGTTTAAGGGGAACAGTAAACTAAATAAAAATATCCCATGGGCACATCCAAGTCTTTGCCAAGCACCTGAAATCTGAGATGATAAGGGAGGAACACGTTAAAATATGGTAATAAGTCCAAAAGGTCTCCCGTGTTCTTAAAGTTCTGTGTCCCACATCTTACAAACACTATTATAAGTAGGGCTGCACAATTTGGATAAATAACTTATTGTGATTAACTTGATATTAACTGCGATATGATTTGAGATATTAGATAGAATGATCATTTCCTGGAAAAACTATTCACATGATCATAAAAAAATAAATATAAATACATTTAAGGACACCAAAAAAGTCTGTTTTCTTAAATCTGTAAAATACATTTGGGAAGTCAGGACTACAGCTCCGAGATCATTCATCCAGATATTTTCACACATTTTGCCTTTACTAGATATTATGCTTACTGACATTTGGATATTGAATTCATTGTGATACATTTTAAATATTTGTGCAGCCATAATTATAACAATGTTTTTACACTGGAGGAAAAAACACATCACAAATGCAACTGAGAGAAAACATAATAATCATCTAAGTCATGGTTTGCAACATTTTATAAGCAAGCAGAGGCTGAGGACTGAAGGAGGAGGGAGAAATGCAAAATAAAATTTATCAGGATCTACATGGAGCTCACTTTTTGAGTCGTGTGTGTGTGTGTGTGTGTGTGTGTGTGTGTGTGTGTGTGTGTGTGTGTGTGTGTGTGTGTGTCCATCAGGCCACCTTTGCTCCACCTCTCCGGTGTTAATAGGACAAACCTTTCTGGGAATCGTGTTTCTCAGTTTTCCCCTGGTAATCGAAGCCCATGGCGCTCTGGTCCACGCGGTCCGACTGCACGCCGTATCGCCCCCAAAACCCACGGAGTGGTCTACACAGCAAAGCATGGGAGGGGGGGGGGGCAAGGGTCAAAGGTCAGGGTGAAGCAGCATGAAGCAGTGGTCACGAAGCAGAGGCCCAATTCCAAACTCCTCGTTAACATTACAGACATCTTTGTGTGTCTCAGTTTAAGAGAGCAGGCACAAGAATTGGCAGTAAATACCAAAGTAGTCTGTTCCATTAACTTCTTATCATGTAATAAATAAACAAAAAAGATGGTAATCTGCATGATATGTTATCCAAACTAAAAATCGTTTAAATAATCATACGGGTATATTGATCAATTTGATCCAGACGTGAACGCTATAAGCGGTTTCCACTGTATTAGCAAATGTGTGTCTTGTAATTTACAAAAATACTAAAAAGAGCTCAAGGCACCAGATGTGACTTCTGAACAAGTGACTCTACTCTGAAATTCATTTTATTTGTTCCATTATTATCCCACGTCATACATCTGTGTTTATTCTATCTTACCTAGTTCAAACCAATGTTTAGACTGATGAAATAAATGTTTTAGTAGATTTGTTTTCAGGTATTTGGTTAGTTTTACGGCTTGGAGATGTTGCTGTTGAACAAACAAAAAACTCTCTTTGAATCTAGATGTGCTAGTAAGATACATTTTAAATACTTTCTGTTGGTGTCTCTATTCTCAGCTTCAGATAGCTTATCACGGTGTCCCGTTTCACATATCTCCATTCTGTCTTGGGATCATTGTTGAATTTTGAACTGTTTGCCAAACATTCGTTGCTGTCATTATCACACAATCATGTCGTGCTGTTTTTAAATCCTATTCCTTTAAGGAGATACACTTAGATTGTCTTGTTGTGGTTCAAACAGAAGGATATCTGCACTGCTGTTAAACTGAGACAGTACTGAGGAAACATTGGAATTGGGCAAATGTTCTGCAACTGTGCGCAGGTGATGAAGGCAACACAAAGATGATGACAGTACGGGGAAAGCAGCTTTAGAAATACTCAAAGAGCAAAGAAGCCACTGTTCATACTGTACACTCGCAGTGTGGAAGTAATACAAGTTGTTTTGTTTGGCTCCATTCCAGCACATTGAAGGTTACAGTGACGTTAAATAAATACTTCTCCCATAATCTTTTTTCCCTGTGAAGTCTTGAAAGAAATAGAAATAATTCAAGGTATCACCATTGTGTTTTTTGTGGGGGTGAAGTATTCCTTTACCACACTAAGATACCTCTAAAGCTGAAAGTTAGCAACTCAATTATCTTGCGCTGAAGTATAGAGCAACACAATACGTGTGCTACTGTCATAACAATTACAAACTGCACTTCAACATATATTATGGCAGGAAACAAAGACAAATCAACACCATACATAAATCTGTCTGTACAGGAGCGTCCTGGCAGAGCAGAGTGCACATGGCCGACAGCCAATCGCTCATCAAACTGGAAAAAGTCTCCTGCAGGCAATTTAGAAATCTATTGCTGTTAGCTAAACCTAAATGGATAATACAAATAAATAGATTAGATGAAGTGGAAGTGAGTTCTAAACTTCAGGTGATCTGAGGCGGAAGAAGACGTGCACAAAGAGAGATAGATAGATAGATAGAATCGGAGGGATGACACCCCTCTTTAATGGTCTCACATGCAGAGCACATTGCACACACAGAGACATTTGTTCTCTGCATTTAACCCATCCTAGTACCAGGAGTCTAGTACTAGGAGCAGTGGGCAGCTATTGTACAGCGCCCGGGGAGCAATGGGAGTGGGGGGGGAAGGGGGTTGTCCGGTGCCTTGCTCAAGGGCACCACGGCAGGGCAGGAGGTGAACTGGGACCTCTCCAAGTAGCAGTCCACACTCCATATTTAGGTCTGTTCGGGGACTTGAACCGGCGACCCTACGGCTCACAGTCCAAGCCCCTAATGACTGAGCCACTGCCGGACAAAGACAACAGGTTTGTGACGTTACCTTTCTGAGACGCATGTTTCTCCGTCTTCCCGGCGTACTCAAACCCAACAGCTGACTGCAAAGAGAGAGGAAGAAGACACTCAGTTATTAATATTGACTTACTGACGGTTTACCCCTCGTCACGCTCCACTGCAGTTAAACTCAGAAGCGTTAGATATACAATGTGACACTGAGAGATAAGAATAAAGCAGTCTTTATGTCCCTTGCATACCTAGTTGTAGTTGTTGCTTAACACAACAGTGAAAAGCTCTTGATATTTTAATCTAAATGTGGGCTTTGGACATCTTTTACTAGGACTGTAGTCAAATGCTATGCAGCTTTTTTTACCCACATCCATTCAGTGCGTTTAAAGCAGGTTTTTCTGCCCAGTTGCAGATCAAAATGATGCTGCACTTGTATTATCAGTATTTTTCACACATTTACACTGTAATAAAATAAATGATTGCTCTCCTGTTTGACATACAAGTAGACATGCACGTCTATTCACTCACAGACAAGTCTAGACAGTTTCTATGTAAAAAATGACATTTGGTAAGCTTTAAGAGGCAATGAGGTACAGTAGTTACTTCATCATCAGCCACATTATAAGCAGCAGTAGCTCAAAGGGACTTAGTTTGGGAACTGTAGGGTCACCGGTTCAAGTCCCAGAACGAGCAAGTACTGCTCAATGCATTTATATGTTCACTTACTCTGATAAATCTGCTATTTTAACCTTGGATGTATCTGAGTTTTATTATATTAACATGTGCTTGCCTCCATATTTAATATAAAAATGTAAAAAGATGGCGCCGGTGATGATGGCTGCCGTGTCTTTTGCAACTCTGCCTTTTTCAATGTTTGTTTACTTTTCGTTGTGTGCTTTTATCACTTGTATAGAGACTCTTATGGCACTACTTCTATTCTATTTTATTATATTTTCTTGCACTATTGTATCTGTTGTATTGTGTTGCACTGTTGGAGGAGGCTGTGACCTAAGATTTGCATCGACATAACTACACTGTAGCTATGTACGAATGACAATAAAAGCCTTGAATCTGGAATCTGGAACATGTTAGTCTGTAAACTGCCATGAAATAAAGGATTTCTGACTGAATTACCTGATCGACGCGGTCCGCCTGGACTCCGAACTTCCCTCCGAAGCCTTTAGAAGTGTCCGTCTGGGAGCAGTGCTTGGACAGCTTGCTCTGGTAGTCATGACCCACAGCAGACTGAGAAGAAAAACACCATTTCAACACATAAGGAGGGCAGTGAGCGAGGGGACACTGGAGGAGGGGAGGGGTCAGGGAAAGAGCAGTGGAGCTGGAAACTGGGAAGTGGTGACACCTGACTCATCACAGACTAACAGTGTGTGGAGTAAACAACGCCCGGTCATCACATTCAAGCTGCAGTGACCACGGCACAGAGATTAACGAGTGGGAAACAGCCAACACACACTCAGCCTGTTCACACACACACACACACTGAGGGTATTAAAGGTCCCCTATTATACTGTTTTTCATATTATAGGTCTCCGATATATACAAAACATGTCTCTGATTGTCTGAAATACCAAACAGATCATTGCAGCATCCCATAATCCCCTCTGTTTCAGCCCTGTTTCCAAAGTGCTGATTCTCTGTCTTGTTACTTTAGATGAAAATAAGGAGCCCCTCCCCACGCCCCTCTGAGAGATATTTGGTTAAAAAGAACACAATGGTGCTCTAGGAGGAGATTCAGGTGATTGGTGGGGGGGGGTTACCTTGGTTGGTGATTGGCTAATGGTTACACAAGCCAACACATCGTTATGACATCATAAAGTGGCCAAAATCTGATCAGCTCATTTTCAGACAGGTTTTTATAGAAATGGATCAGGAGAAAGAGAGAGAATCTTTTTTCCTGAAACTTTCAGAGTCTCTTTCCACAGAGGGGACACATGTTGACGTAGAAGAGACATGAAGAAGTGGATTTTGCATAATAGGAGACTTGTGAGATGAATTTATCATTTTTCTTTACCATGACTCAGCATACCATAATAACCTCGTGAGGCTGTCCAACAACATCATCTCGGACCCAAACCATGTTCTGAACAGCGAATATGAACTGCTACCATCTAATGGGAGATTCAATAAAGTCAGACTGAAGCATCCTTTGAAGCATCCTTTGAAGCATCCTTTGTGCTCAAGTCAATCCTCACAGTAAACACAGAGCTGAATCCAGATCAAATGCACGCTAAAGGCTCTTTGAGCATGTTTTCTCTCAGTGATTGTGATGTTATGTTAAATGTTTGTTTTTCATGTATTGTGTCTTGATGTGTGTCCATGTTGATGTTACACATGGAGCTGCTGGGATGCAAGTCACATTTCAGACTTGATCTGACCATTAAAGTATTATCGTATCGTATTAATATTTGAACATGTAACATAATGTATCTTGCTTCCCCAATACTGTAGATCAGCAACCGCTACAGTCCTGTCTTTGACTCCCTCTCACCTTGTCCATGCGGTCTTGCTGAACTCCGAACTTCCCCCCGTATCCGTCGGATGCTTTGGGCTCGGTGTCCTGCTCCTTCTTCCTCAGAGAGGTGTGCTCCGTGGACACCGCCTCACGCAGGCGGTTGATACTAAACCAAGGAGGAAACAAGTTAGGAGACACATTTAGATGATTCACATGTTTCATCCCACAGGCCAAAAGACTGTTAAACACCTGAACTTTTGAAAGAACATCCATAACATCGATCTGTTTGCAACTTACAAGTTATTTATCTAATATATTATATTCCAATTACTTGTATATTGACTCTTATTGCACTATTTTATTTGTATTTACTGCACTATTTTATCTGTTATTGCGTTGCACTGTTGGAGGAGCCTGTGACCTCAGATTTTCATCGTCATGACTACACTGTAGCTATGTACAAATGACAATAAAAGCCTTGAATCTTGTTTGTAAAGCTTCAGGTAACTTGTATGACACTGTTGGTCTGCAGTCTCTGTAGAAGCTTTTAAAAAACAACTGATGACCCATCTTTTTAAATTGGCCTTTGTGTCTCCTTGAGATGTGTGTGATGTTCTTTTGTTTGTTCCTTTTGGGACTCTTCCTGTGTTTTGTTTTTATGTGAACCTTAAAGTCTGGCACATGTTTTTATTGTGTTCATGTTTCTGTGGTCTTATTTTAAACTTTTTTTTTCTTTCTTGTGAAGCACTTTGTGAATTTCATTTCTGTGAATGGTGCTATACTAAATAAAGTCATTATTATTATTATTGAGTGTTTTATTGGTTTGTTTGTGCTTCATGCAAGGACTGATTCTCCAACACCATGCCTTTAAATGTTGTTATCCATATCGTTTTACACACTGTACCATACCTGTCATGTTCATACTGTAATATCTAGCTATTCTTATCCATATGTATATACCATACTCCAGTGGTTCTCAAACTGTGGTCCGCGGACCACTGGTGGTCCGCGAGGGTACTGCAGGTGGTCCGTGGAAAAAAGCTAAATAAAATCCACTTTTTATTATCAAGGATTTTCGGGGACCTGAAGACACATTTTGAGTTGTATACACTGTTGGAAAGAGGAGATTCCTAGCTTTCTAATGATATCAGGCAGTGGGGTAGTGGTCGTTGGGCTCATCGGACATTTATGAGAGAAAATCTCTAATGTCCGAGTGCAAGTGAATGCACCACAAGACACGAGCCTTGTAACCCCTCCCCCGGCCCTAGCGCAAGCGTGGAAATATGATTGGCGAACAATATTGTGGCTTTCCAAGTTAACATTGATTGATATGACTGCGATTAAATCAGCATATACTTCTGCCAGGGGATGCCACCCCTCAAAATCTCCTGCCACCCTCCTGCCATCCCATGAATATTTTTCTAGATCCACCGCTGAGTAGGCTATATTTTTCGTTTCGTTTATTTAATAAGTTAATTTGTTTTTTGTTTGTTTTGAGATTTAAATAGATTTTGAAAGTGGAGATAGAGAGAGAGAGAGAGAGAGAGAGAGAGAGAGAGAGAGAGAGAGAGAGAGAAGCAGCGCTGTCTGCTTAGTTGCAATACTGTAGCTCAAGCCTTTATGCAACTTAGGCCTATACATTGTTTATGTTACTTATATGCCTGTGTGTCCATGGTTTTGAGTCTGTGTGTGTGTGTGTGTGTGTGTGTGTGTGTGTGTGTGTGTGTGTGTGTGTGTGTGTGTGTGTGTGTGTGTGTGTGTGTGTTGAGCGCAGCACCGTCTGCTTTTTGCAGTACAGTAACTAAAGTAGGAGCATACCGGTATTTTTTTTGTAGACCTGTCGGCCCGTTTTGTGAGTGCACTGCGCGCGTGCGCACTTGTGGCCTTGTTTGGGATGACCTAATTAAAATACCGTCCGCCGTCCACTTTGAGACACATACACAACGCAGACAGACACCGGTCACAAAAGTATCAAATAGGCTTCAATTTACTTTTGATTGTCTATAATTAACTATAAAAAAATATCGGCGTTTTAACACTACGTTTATATATGTACTTATTTTTACGGTTTGCAGATGAGGTGGTCCGCGAAAATCCTTGATAATAAATAGTGGTCCGCATAAACAAAAAGTTTGAGAACCCCTGCCATACTCTACTCTGCTGTTTATGTATCTTATTTATTTTTTGTTTTATCATCATACACTTTTATTCTGGGACAGGATTTTTTAAAATGTTTTTCAGTTTATATTTTTTAATGTTCTTATATTCTAGTTTATATCTTGCCAGCAGCGTTTCCGCCAGGGGGGCGTCTTGCCGTCATTTGACGCCCTTATTCAGCTCGGAACGCCCTGAACTCGAGCCGAGGGCGTCCAAAAATATTAATAATTCGAGAGAAGATCGAGTTTTTATCGCTTGAAATAACGAAAAGGAAAAAGGACAAGGACATCCCTCTGTTGGAGGGGCAAAGGAGTCTGGTGGGATTCTTTTCGGAGTATTGAAGATCGTTTCCCCGACATCGGCGGTGCCTCTTACAGGACAACACGGAACGTGCGCGATTTGGACGTGATGAGCGGTGCTAGTGGAGCACGCGCGTGAGCTGCGAGCACCAGAGCCTCGCAGCGGTGAAACTGAGGCTCCGTGGTAAACTGTGGTAACATGAAGAGCCTTTTGGGAGCCGAGCCAAATTATCCGGCTCACTAACGTAAAAAGACAGTATCTTTAAGGGACGGCTCAAGTCAAAATTCAAGCACCCCCCCTGGATGTAGAAGAGTCAGAATCAATATAGTTTATTTTTATTTTAAAGTATATTCAGATTGAACATAGTAAAAAAACGTAAATTATAGTGTCCGTCCAAAAAAACTTATAGTACTACTTCTAGTGAAAACCACCCTTGAATGATGGGATCGGAGACTAAAAGCTTCAGGAATCCAAACTATAACATATAATAAGTACCCTGTATCAAGATTGATGCAAAATAAGTGACATTTGACCTTTTTAGAGAGGTTTAGCAAAATAAACCACCTCTGGGGTCATTTGGTTGGATTTGCCATATCTCTGGAACCCATTGGTCGATTTTGGTGATTGACACCTCTTTTGAACCGTTCGAGCCAATAGAATCGAGGGGAAGTTCCTAAATCCACCTTAACGTTACCATTGAGAAGTGAGAGTGATGCGCACGCAGCTTGCCCAAACTGAAAGCTACGTTACGCTCTGAAAACTGAAAACTGAAAACTAGGTTATAGCCATAAACATGAAGATTGATTATCAGTAATCATTTCAAAGTGACATAGAGACATTGGATTAACCTTCAGCAGCGTTTATATGCGTTTTAATGCCATTGAACACAACTTTTTATCAGAAAACAGCAAAGGTAAGACGTATTTGCAGTTTTGGCTATACGTAAAGTGAAGTTGTGTTGTCTTGCTTCGTTTCGCTGACATGAGTTTTGGTCGCTCAGTGATGATACTTATACCATAGGAATCTGTGGAATCTCAGCTTTCATATGATATCTTGTTTGTGCAGAAGCGATGAAGTATAACATATTTATACCGCGAGTTCTGTGCTAAGTGCGTTAGCATTTCTTCGCTTAGTGCTAATTCAGAGGCTCGGCGTTAGACTTGTGTTTTGTTTCGGTAAAATGGTTAATATCGTCAGGTAGCTGACTTTCTTCCCGTTGAGTGGGTATGACACATTCATAGTTTGTTAAATGTTAAGAAGCCCTCAGACGCTGTTTCTTGCAAGATGTTGCGGGCTTAACAGGTTAATGTACTTTAAATCAAATACAGAGCCTAAATTCAATGCTAAGAGAAAAATGATTGTCTTTCTCACTCTATGGACTCCTGATGTCCCGAGCCCTCCACCGTCTTGGCCCCCCAGCGCTGCTCCCTCTCCGACACGTCATTCTAGAAATCCAGGAAAAACACATTTTAATGGCAAGGGAAGGACATGGAGACGTGACGAGGACTCAAAGAGGAAATGGAGGAAGGATAAAGTGTGCGTTGTTTACCTCAAAGTCGGGGTCCGTCTCCCAGTCGTCCCCTCCGTCGTCTTGTTGCGCAACCTTAAGGGACTGTCCTGCTGATGCCCTCCACATCTTCAATCTTATAGACACTGAAAAACAAGAAAATATATACTTTATACGGACGGAGGGATACGATTTTCTGAAGCTAAAGAAAGCTGCGAGATAGTGGACGTTGTGTTTAGATGTTTAACTGCAGCTTTTTACTATTTATTCAATCCATTACTCCCGTGTTTGAAGATGGCCGTTTGTGCTCAACGTTAGCTGTTAGCTCTATTTCAACATTAATGAGCATGTTTTGAGAATTTCAATATTATGTTTTCAATTTTTTTTTCACATTTGGAAGTGATTCTGTTTGGCTTTGTTTTTGACCCGATTGGTCGTGCAGCTTTTTTTTTTTAATTGAAGCACTTTTAAGGCACCTTAACCAACAACTTCCAGCCTGTCAAAGCCTTTATTATCTAACTATATATGAAAATGCAAACAATATATAAATTGATTAACAGAACTTCTTTGTACCCCAGCAATACTTGTATATTGTGATTTGATTATTTGACCAGCCGAGACTTAAATGCATGTTTTGATTATGAATATTACATTTTAAGTTAGCTCAGGTCGACAGAATTGTTTCATTTTCAGTATTAAAATATGTATTTTTCACTTTTTTCTTCTAACCAAAGAGCACCATGTCGGTACTTCTGAACACTCCTTTCCTTTTTTTAAGTTGACTTATCAATTTGTCTAACGTAGATAAATATATGTTTTTGATGAGTCATTTATCTATCAGAAACTACCATCCCTCGTGAGGATTTAAGAAAGACTAACTTTGGATGATCCAACCATAATTTAACAATCAAACAGTGAACTTAACAAAAAAGGAACCAATAAAAATAATCATTATACTGTTTATTAAAATGCAATTTTCTTTTTAACAAACTAAAGTATAAGTACTGTGCAACTTTTGTGATTTGTTTGTTGTGCAAGTTGACGGTATATTGTATTGAAGTCGGGCCTCCTTTTCTCCTGATTTACAGAGCCATGTCTGCTCGCAGAACACAGCAGATTTTGCTGAATCTCAATTAAAACAGCTGACTGCACCTTTGATATGCAGCAACTTTCCAGGCGCTTTTCTCCATGTTTCTCTGGCTTTGATGCTGAATCTGTACCAGCTGCTTTCATGGTGAATCACCCTAACCATGCATTTTAACTGAGATGCTGCAGAACTACATGAACAGTGTGGTTTGTTTCTCAGTAATCTCAAGTGACATGGCAACAAAAGCTCTCTGTACTAATCCCAATTCCTGACTCAGCTAAATGTGGGCAATCAGCATCTGTGTTCAATCTGAGTCTGCAGGAGACGTGGCTGCTTCACCTCCGGAGAGAGATCAGAGGAAAAGTCCCCAGACCAGGAAGCAGCGGCCTGCGAGTCCTAACAACATTCAGTATGTGAAGACAGGAGGATTTTCCACAACAAAACCACACCCATAACTCAAAACCCAGATATCTGAGCAGGCAGGAGGAGTAAAAAGTGCCTTAAAGTGTAAATAAAGTCTGGGTGAATAAGGTTAGACCAATGATTGATAAGTATTTCCATGTAATTCTGCATATACTTCTACTTCACTACACTTCAGAGGCACACTTTATACGTCATACTCCACACTCACAATGACATGATATGTTTGTATGATATGCTGTAGTACTGTAATCAAACAAGCTTTTTAAGTAACTAAAATGGCTCCACAATGAAAAACTACAGTATTTAAATGACACAGCAGAAATGACACAAGCATCTGGACAGACAGCTCCTCAAAACAGACTCATTCAGCTCTGACAGATACAGGAAAACCATCCTGCCAACAGCAATAACCCTGTAAAAGATTCCCAAATTGGGATCAATGGAGTAAATCTTATCGTATCTTATATGACATGTATTTTTAAGTGATAAAGAAAAAGGAGTAATGTTCTATGATACAGTGAAACGAGCCCATTAAGTTCATGTAGCTGCTTATGTCTGTACTTCTACTTAAGTGCAGTTGTGAAACGAGGACTTTTAATTATAATGTATATTAAAACCATAGTATTTCTACTTTTACTTAAGTATAGGCTCTGAGTACTTAAGAGTCAGACCCATGAATTATCATTGTTTCCGTGTCATTTTATACCTTTACCTTAGCTTAATTTTAGTGAGCTTCAATCACAGTAGGTCAAGCCACATGCATTAAAGCACTATCATCTCCTTATATGTTAATTTAACCACTTTCAATGATAAAAACGCAGTTTAATAAGCATTTCGTCTGGTGTTTTCTGACACATTTCTCTGCGTGTCTGCGTCCTCAGGCTGATTAACAGGCTTTGGAAACAGGATGTACACCTCGTAATTAATTATGTCGACACATGGGGATTGAAACGTGAAGTGAACAGCGGAAAATGTGCTTTATATAGCTTCAAAAATGCGGTAGTGGTAACATTAGCTGTGGTATTTCCTGTTCCAATTGTCCTAGTTAGCTAGCAGGCTCAAGCTAACATGGAATGACTAACTGACTCAGCGCGAGCGTGGCGACGTTTTTCCACAGGTAGATTTTAATCCTCCAACTGAAGTGTTAAAATACTCACCGTGTACAAAGGTAGATCCGACCTGAGTCTAAGAGGAATATTAAAATATCCCCCTGGTGGATGTAGTTCCTTCACACCTCAAGCGTTGATGGAGAAACTGGGATCTCTGCTGGCTCTCAGTTCCGGCTCTCCCGTTCCACGACGTGATGACGTCAAACGTAGGCGGGGCACGCACAAATATCTACTGCAATATGTACTGTAGTCAGCATTAGATAAGGCATCGTTTTTCCAGTGGTGGAAGAAATATTTAGATTCTTTCCTTTAGAGAAAGTAGTAGTAGCAATCATAGGCGTCATTTGCGCTGGGGACGCTGGGGACATGGCCAATTTCGTCCCCACACTTTTAAAAAGTATAACTTACAAATGTTTTGAAAAATAGCGTGCACAAAGACATGTAATAAACAAGAACATTAGTTTATGTCAAGATGTGCATTTGTTCGACCCTCGGAGGTGGGGGAGGTCCCTTTTAGGCTGACAAAGACACAAATCTCTCAAAACATGTAACAGCAAACAGAAAGTCTTTGTCCCAATTAACAAAACATTTTTTTAATTGTTATTTACATAATTTTTTTGTAAGTTTTATGTAATGTTTAAGAAAAATTATGGATTTATTTATTATTTGTATCACTTAATTTTTTGTTTGTTTTTGTGAAAAAAATGTTTCAAATAAAATGCCGTTATATATTTTTTTGCAAGTTAGTTTTTATGATTGTGTGTTAAATTATTGTTTTATTTATTTCATTATTATTTTATGAACTTGATTATTATTTTTGTTATTTTTTGATAATAAGATAGTAATAATAATTTGTTCTTATTATATGTTTTTTATTTTATTATTATTATTATATTTGTTATTATTTTGTACTCTGTATATACTGTACACCTGATTGCCCTTTTAGGTGCCATCCGAGAACACTTATTTTTCCAAGCTTCGAGTGATCACTTTATGCCATCCTGCGTTCTATATTTTCACTTCATTTCAAACCTTTATTCAACCATGCAGGTAGGTCCCATTGAGATCATCTATCTCTTTTTTAAGGGAGACCTGCAGCAAGTAGGTTACACATAAAACAACATAGAACAATAAAGGACATCATACATCATATTTACAGGGCTACATTTACATACCTATCGACATTTACAAGTACCAACCGTATCAAACAGCATTTCACCTATCCGAGCTTTAAAAACATGCAGTGGAATCAAATTACGCAGTTTCAATTATTTTTGAAGACTGTTCCAAGCAAGAGGAGCTGCGCACATAAAAGCTTTCGTACCTAAGTCAGTCCTTGCACTTGGCACATGTAACAAAACCACATCATGAGATCTCAGGCAATGGCTACCTGCAACTCTGTGTGATCAGAGAGCAGATATAAGATGGGAGTTTACCCAACATGGCTTTATATATGAACATGTACCAATGACTGAGCCTCCGTACAGTAAGTGAAGGCAAACCTGCCCTGGCATACAGGGTACAGTGATGAGTAAGTGCTTTACAATTAGTAACAAATCTCAGTGCACTGTGATAGGCAGCATCTAACTTATTCAGGTAATGGGCAGGTGCATTCATATAGATCAGATCCCCATAGTCCAGCACAGGTAAAATGGTCACAGTGACTAGCCTTTTCTTGGCCTCAAGTGAGAAACAGGACTTGTTTCTGAAAAAGAAACCTAGCCTAACCCTCAGCATTTTAAGCAGATTATTGACCTGAAGTTTACAAGAGAGACAATCATCAAGCCAGATACTAAGGTATTTATAACAGGCAACCACTTCAAGTATTTTTCCTTTAATCCTTTTTTCCATATCACACCACCTCTCACACATTTTTTTCAGTTTCGCCGTGAGCAGAGTTGCAGAAACTCCAGATCTGCATTAAATGCAGATCTAACCATCCCTCTGAGGCGCACTGCCTTTGGACAATCAGCATTTTCGTTTACGGCCATCAGGCACTGGAATACTCTTCCAGTTGAACTTAAAACCTGTACTGATTTTAACTCGTTTTCTTATGGTGCAAAAAAAATGATATTAAGCGACCAGTCATGCCAACATTAATTACACTGTAATCTGATTTTAATTTTTATTTTATTTTAACTTTATTGTCATACTATATCTTAGATATTTTATTTAAGTGTATTTGAAGTGTACTAAGTATTATGTTCCTAACCTGTATTTAAATCAGGCTTTATAATTATTTGAGTGACCGAGATCATGTAAGTGTATTTCAAGTGTACTATGTATTCATTTATTGAGCTGTACTTAAATCAGGTTTTAAAATTGTTTGACTGATAGAGATCACGCAATGTTATTATTTGTATATTGATTGTTATGAACCTGCCTGAGGACCACAGATGGAAATTAGCTATTAGCTATAATCTGGCATATTGCATCTCTTCTCTTTGCTGAGATTAATGTTTTTGTATGCATGGTCCTTCTATAAATAAATACAAATACATACATTGAACCACCAACCTCCTGTCTCTTAGACATCTGTTTACCCTCAAAGCCAAACACAGAGACATATATCAGGATTTATTTTTACGTGGTGGGTTTTACGTATATTAGGGTTAGAATTAGGGTTACAAGGGGACAAGAAGCTTTTGTTATATCTCTCACAGGCTCCGCCCTCTACTGGACTCTAGGGGTACTACCCCTTGATCATATCATGCAAGCATTCATCCACTGAGACTTCTATAAACGTAGCCGGCCCTGGGGCGGGCCTACCTGAATGCGTGTGCATCTCACCGTATAAAAGGAGGCCTCGCCTCCTGACTGTCATCATTTTCTCTTCAGCGAGCAGGAGTGAACAACCTGAGCAATCGACGAGAAAAGAAAGAAAGAGAAAGCATGGAACCACTCCTCGAGCACCGGACCTGTCCGACATGCCCTGGCCTAATCGCGGGCGCTGGTCCGCACCGCCTGTGTTTCCAGTGTCTGGGGCCGGACCACGCCGAGGACGGCCTAAGCGAGTCGCCGGCCTGCAACGCATGCCGGATGCTCCCTCGGCTAAGCCGCCGACATCGTGGTGATCATTTCCGGGTGAAGTTTGGCCCGTCGGAGGAGGCGGAGGATCAGGACCTTGAGGACGCCTCGTTGTCTGGTACTTTCGGGTCCGGCGGCCAGGAGGGTCCAGCACACAGGTCTGCGTGTCTGGACTTCCCGGCGTTGATGACCCTGGTGGCGGAGCGTGTGGGCCTACCGCTCCCCCCACCGCTGCCACCGAGGCCAGTAAGCCGCCTTTGACAGGGGTTTTAAGGCCCGGTGCATCCGGCGCAGCCGGCCTTCGTCTCGCCCCCGTTGCCAGATATCTGGCAGTGTGTGGAGGCGACGTGGCGGCAGCCATTGAGGACGAAGGCCCCAAAAGCAGCCATGGCGGGTATCATCAGGGTGCAGGGCCGCTCGGACACGGCGTGTCCCGGTGTGCCCCTCCTCGATGAGAGCCTGGCGGCCCATCTGCTTCCGCAGGCAGCTGGTTGGGCGGAGGGAAAGAAACCTCTGCCCCCGCTGCCGCAGGACCGAGACACCTTGGAATATTTAGATAACATTTTCAGGCTCGGAGCACAGATGGCGGCTGCGGCAAATAATCTCGGCGTGTTGGGTGTGTCTCCCTGATTACCCCTCATACGGACACCACCGCCCTCCGCCTCAGGACAGGAGCGATTATCCGGACCGCTGCATTGGTCAGATGAATAATCTGATCCATGAAGTGGCGGCCGCAGCGGGGCGGGTGATGTCCTTGGCCACAGTGGCGTCGCGTCACGTGTGGCTAGGACTCACCGCCCTATCCAAGAAGGACCGAGAGGATCTCCTTGGAGCCCCCGTGTCCACAGAGGGGCTCTTCGGGTCGATATCCTCGGTTACCCAGCGCTTCAGCCGCCTAGAGGAGGAGAGGGTGCAGCTCAGCCGCATGCTACTGCTGGCTCTTCCTCAGGCGCCGCAGCGCGCTCCTCCACGGGCTTCCCTGCAGGCGAGGGAGCGCAGCACGACGGTGAGACGAAGGGAGAGGCGCCGGCAAGGAGCTCCCGTACCCGTGGCGCCCTCCACCTCTTCGGCCCACCCCGTGGAACCGGGGTACCGGCACTCACGGGGACGGGCTGCCCGACCCCGGCAGGCTCCGCAGCAGCAGAGAGCGGCCGGGTGAGTTGCTCCGTCGTCGCGGAGCTGACTGGTGGGAGGAGGAAGCGTCTCGGCGGAGGGAGAGAATCTCTCCACCCGGGACGCGAGGGCGAATCCCGCCTCCTCCCTGTATGATGCACAGATCAAAACATTTTCTAATAAAAATGATGTTGATATGTATCCAAGTCTAAGTGTCATTTGTTTCCACAATTCTACACTTACACATAATGTTGACCGCAGGAAGTGCTATTGTGGGGGAAACTTCTGTGTAGCAATGCAAGAGGAGTCACCGACTCAAAAGGAGACACGGGGAGAGCTGGAGCTTTGATGTCAAACACTGATGGGTTTATTTGGAGCTTCGGACGGAGAATTCACAAAACAAGTCAAAGAGTCAGAGGTTCTGACTTCACGGTAGAGTGGCCACGTCAATTCTGAAGAACTCTACCCCAGACCCATGTATTTAGCTAGTTCAGAGAGAATAATCAACATTGTGCATAACAAGATAGAATCATAACACCTCTATCAGCTGACGCCAACAGGCAGGAACAGGGAGACAAAACACTGAGAGCACAGCAGCCAAGGTTACAGGTGCTTGTGCTCAGTCAGGACACTATGAACAGATAAACTGGGTCAAAGTTATGGGCCTGGGAAAATATTTCCCCAACAGCTATCAAGGCGCTATGCGGGTACAGGGGCATTATGGCCGGCGTATTACTGTCAGGGAACACACTACGCCTAGAGTAAAGACTCAGATTAATGCAGTTTACCGTAGGGGTAAAGGGAACATTATGGCGGAGCGCGCGCTCACACAAGAGTGCACGGCGGTGCGTTCAGGGACCTCAGTAAAAAATCGGCCCTTTCTGTGTCGACCCTCCATTGGCAGAACTTCCCTTCACCGGGAGTTTTGCGGCGGAACGGGTCACCAGGGAGTACCACAGCTTTATAACTGGGGCCCCGCAGCTGAGGGCTTGTCCCCTAACACAGTGTTATGGGGAATGGAAACTCAGCTGTGTGTTAACAAAGTGGATGGACAGGACGCTGAAGCGGGTTATTCACTCCAGTTTTGCAGCATCCCGCCTCCATTCAAAGGCATACAAGAGGTAAATCTAACATCCCAGGAGGAGATGGGTTTCCTCTCAGCAGAGGTTCAGGCCCTGGTGCAAAAACAGGCGGTGTCTGGTGTGCACCCTCAGCACAGAGAAAAGGGTCTTTATTCCATGTACTTCCTGGTTCTCAAGAAGACAGGAGAATTCAGACCTATTCTAGATCTCCGCAGCCTGAATCAGCACATTGCCTGCAGAAAATTCTGCATGTTAACTATAAAGCAGTTACTGGGGCTAGTGCAGCCGGGCGATTGGTTCACCACCATCGACCTGAAAGATGCGTACTTTCATGTAGAAATTGCTCCAAAGCACAGAAAGTATCTGCGTTTTGCCTTTCAGGGGATAGCCTATGAGTACAACAGACTACCGTTCGGCTACTCCCTATCCCCACGCACGTTCAGCAAATGTGTGGCCACAGCGCTCCAGCCGCTGCGCGCCCATGGCATGAGAGTTTTCTTTTATCTGGACGACCTCATAGTCATGGCCGGGTCCAGGGAACGGGAAATGTTTGCACAGCCCAATTGATCCTACACCTAACCAAGTTGGGCTTTGCGATCAATTGGAAAAAGAGCACCCCCATACCTCACCAACAGGCGTTGTATTTGGGAGTGGTGCTCGATGCAGGCGCGCTGCGCACCACCCTGTCAGAGAGCAGACGCGCGTCCCTGCTTCGGGCGGTTCGCAGGCTGCGACAGGTGTCAACAGTGACAGCTTTGACTATCATGCAGACTCTGGGTCTCATGGCGGCTGCTCACGTTGTGGTCCCGCTCGGGTTACTGCATATGCGCCGCCTGCAGAGGTGGTTCTCCAGCCTGCGTTTAGATCCCATGAGGCACAAACGACGTCTGGTGACCATCCCCCCCTCAGTGGAGGGCAACCTCCGGTTCTGGGGGTCCCCGGATCACCTCCGGAGGGGGTCTCCACTGGGACGGGTGACCTCCTACATCACAGTGTTCACGGACGCATCCAGAACAGGATCGGGAGGGACCTGCCTGAAGAGAGCTATAGGTGGGCGCTGATCTCTAACAGAAACACGGCACAGCAACCTCCTAGAGCTACAGGCAGTAGTGTTGGTCCTCCAGCATTTCAAGCCCCTAATTCAGGGGAGACATGTACTGGTCAGGAGCAACAACAGCACCACAGTGGCATCAAACCACCAACCTTCTGACTCTTAAGGCCCTGACACACCAGGCTGAAATTGGCCGTTTTCGTTAGTCGGACGACGAAGCGTGCCCTGTCGCCCAAACTCAATTTGGTGTGTCCCGCACTGTCGGCCGTGACATGCCTTATTTGGCCTTTCATGGCCAAGACGCAGGAGAACACGGCGACCCAACAGTCGGTGTTGGCGTCAGCGAGTTCTCTGGTGACTGCTTGGTGTGTCAGGGCCTTTAGACATCCACGTACCCTTTGAGCAAAAGCATCCTGAACATGTTTCAGTATAATTTTACCGGGTGGGCTTCTACATCTATTATAGGTTAAGGAGATAAAGTTAAATTCTGCTGTGATAAAACGCCATCCTGTTCTAAACCACATCAAAGATTATTTCTGAAACAGTATGGAGCTCAAATGCTTTTTCTCTTGCAGGTTTATCACAAGGTGAGTTCCTTTTTTTATTTCCTGCTTTTTAAACACATGTGCTCTCCACAGTACAGGTTAGCTCTGAGTGTTAGCGAGGCTTGCTAATGTAAACAAAGACGAGATTACGTCTAAAACACGTCAGGCATTGTTTCTGATAGCAACTTTCTGTGGGTCCGCTGCCGATTTGACGTCATATCGGCAGCAAATCTGTATCCGCTATCCCTGTCTTTAAAAGATTTGGGTACGGAGGAAAAGAGAGAGGGCTTCATTTTCTGACGCTGCGTGAGTTCCCCGATGCACCGGGGACACATATTTATGTATAAAAGACATCACAAAGTGCATTTTGCATGATAGGTCCGCTTTAACATATATAAACCTCTGGCCACAAGTGATTTTGAGTTAGTCTGACTGTGGCTGTAGAGCAGAGAGGTACCAGTTTATATTTCTTCCACCTGTATATATATTAAGGTTTGTTTTTCTTTCTATTTTGGACTGTACATCCTTGTTACTTTGTTTTTTCAGCGTTTTGGCTGTTAATAAAAGCACTTAAGGATACATCTTTTGTGACTCTAGCCATCATATTTAATTCCTAGTTATTTCATCGACCCTTTTTTTAACAATGTACCACTATGTTTCATGTGAACAACCATGCCAATAGGAGCCACTATGTGATTTAAATGTATATTGTTATCATCATCATCATCATCAGCTTTATTTAAAGAGACTCTTGGTCCATTATTAAAAGACATACAACACTCAAAATATAAATTAAAAAGGCAGTTGTACCAATGTTTCCACAGAGGTGACTGGTATCGTATAGCACTGAGACACGGATTTGAAAGCAGCATAATGACAGAGTTATGAGAAACATTCAATCGACAGATGAATTTGTACATCAGATTTCTCATGAATCAAATTGATTACCTGTTTCATCCTGTTTATTATAGGGACTCGCTAAACCTAGTTCTGGGAAAAGATGTACGTTGTGATTATGTTATTGTAAGACTTTTTTGGCCTCTCAACCCAGTACATAAATATATTAAAAGAAAAAACATTCTAACTACATACCTAAATATTGTGGGTCATGTCCTACTGCAGAGCATTTGGAGCATTGAGAACTATAATGTCTTGAGTCAATGTGAAAGTTACAGGAGTTCTCTTTCAGTATAGACGTATTGGATTTGGATAATCATGTTGCAAGAACGGTTTCATTGTTCTACTTCTAGTGGTTGAAAAGACAGTTAGTTGTTACGATATGCAGGGAGTTCATGACAGGTGACACATTATGCAATAAGTACGATAAGTCAACTGTGTAAACTAATCCTATGTTTTTCAAACTTTTTTATTTTACAAAATGTATTGGAATGTTGCAAGCATTACACTCTTTTCATACATTCAATTAGTGCAAAAAGATTGTTAGGAGAAACAACGTTGACATCATCTATAAAACTGTTCAAAGTGCTCACAGTGTAATTTTCATAAAAGGGGTAAAAAAAAGGAAAAATACAAGAACAAACAAGACAGAAATAAAATAAAATACATAATACAAGGAGATAAGTACGGTTCTGTTTCAGTTCGGATCAGTGGGGAATTCTTTCAGAATATTAAATAAACATTGAGCTTTGGATCCTTTTTGTGTTTTTAAGGATTTCAGGTACCATTGAAACTCATTTAAGAAATCAATCAGTTAGGGGGATGACTTCAGGATTCGATTCTTGTGAATAAAAAATGTGGCAAGACCTAAAATAACATTACAGCAGAGTTCATCACCTTTCTTTTGCAAGGTCATACCAAATATCACATTATCTCTAGTGATAGAGATAAAGAAGCGACAGTGTCACACCTTGTGTTGCACGTAATAGGTTAATAAGTGCAGGATTCCACTGGTCAAAGTTGAGACAGCTTCTTTGGAGGTTTCATTTCCTGTTTGCAAGTCCTTCCTGCTTGCAGAACCAAGCAGTGTGTAACCAGCAGAGACCATGACGTTCCGTGCAAAACAAACGTTCTTCTTTCTGACGTCTGTTTTATTCCTCTATGTTGCAGCGGATCCACATGGTAAGTGAAGTAGATTACTTATTTCTTTGCAGTAAAGTCTGTGGCAACACTTTTATGCAGATCTGGCTGCAAGGTAGTCTAGATAGCACGTAGGCCTAATGGAGAAGTTGATTTTCTTTAAATGTCTTTTAAAAGGTCTATGACTGGAAGCTACCTGTTTGCATTTTCTTACGCCTCAATCGAGTTGATCTTTCAGCCACTGACGATCGTGCCTATGTCCAAAGGTGAAACATCTCTGCCAAAGAGCAAATTAGGATAAGAGTTCATGCTGTAGTTAATATTTCTTTTTTTGCTGTCCTCATGTAATGCAATATAAGATGATATTCAACTAATTGTTGCCAAAGTGAGTTATATTTTTGATTTAGTTATTCAAACAGCATGGCAAAGATTAAAGACTGTAGATTGTATATAAATGACGTAGTGTCCGTGACGTCACCCATAGGGCTCGACATGGCTGAAATCAATTGGAAAGTTGTTGTATTATCTAAAACTTTACCATTTATTTATTCCAACATAATCTAGAACCAGCCAATGAACACATGTTGCCTACATGATGGAAATACATGCGCTACTTAGCTATAACACATGCTATTTTTCCAGGTAAGTTACACTGATACATTGCATCACATTGAGATTCTGAGTCAGTCCTAATATCCTCACAGCACCTGAAGTCCACACAAAGCTGGGGAGCCTGAGAGGTCAGACTCTGAGTGTCAAGGGGCAGGAGAATGGGGTCCATGCCTACCTGGGTATCCCATTTGCAAAGCCACCTGTGGGCCCTGCTCTGAGACTGGCTGCCCCCCAGCCTGTGGAGGGATGGGAAGGAGTGAGAGACGCCACCAAGCAGCCCCCCATGTAAGGCCTCCACATGCTACAGGTGTCGCATGCCTTCCTTTAAAATGATATTCAATACTCACTGAAAATCTTGTTTATTTTTCAGGTGTATTCAATATAAAAAGTTTGCCTTAGATCTGTTGGAAAAACTTGGTGGCATGGTCGTGGATTTGCCAGACATTTCAGAGGACTGCCTTTACCTCAACATTTACACTCCTGCTGACAGAACTCCCGATGCCAAGCTTCCAGTAAGTTGCTCCATGTCGTGAGTGATACTCAGTTACTTTGTTCAGGTTTGGATAAGGATTCCTTTTGAATAATCCATACAGAGTGACAATGTAGGTTTTTTAAAACCATACCCCAAAGGGATTGATGTCACAATCTGTGTTATTATCTAGTCATATTAAAGTCTTTGTTAATGTGGTTTATTGAGAATCGAAGTAAGAGTGTGCCTTCATTGCTTGTTGAAAAGTTTAAGGGCTTACATTACCTTACCAGGTCATGGTCTGGATTCATGGTGGAGGGTTTGCTATGGGGTCAGCTTCTACGTTTGACGGCTCCGCCCTGGCTGCCTACCAGGATATGGTCGTAGTTCTGATCCAGTACCGTTTGGGACTTCTGGGCTTTCTCAGGTTAAAACCACTCAAATCACTAAGAAGAGTTAGAATCACCATACTAAAATAATATCTCACTACTTTGGATTTGATGTGAAAAAGTAGTCACTTTTACTAGGCGGTGAACAATATAATTGTATGCCTTTCCAGCACTGGAGATGAGCACATGTCTGGGAACTTTGGCATGCTGGACCAGGTAGAAGCTCTGAGGTGGATCCAGCAGCACATTCACAACTTTGGAGGAAACCCAGATGTAGTTACAATATTTGGGGAGTCTGCTGGCGGAGTGAGCGTATCTCTACTGGTAAGTATCAATCTGCAGTTGAATACAAAAAAAACGACATCACTACAAAGTTACTTCTGTCATCAGAACCTTACATTTTCTTTGTTGCTTGAATCGACAGCTCCTCTCACCGTTGTCTGATGGCCTCTTCCACCATGCCATTGCTGAGAGTGGCACTGCTGGATTGGATATGGTTGTTGTAAATGATCCTCTACCAGTAGCACAGGTTAATTATAAGTGTGTGTAAACATTCTTCAGTGCACAACACATTTGTTTTTCTAAGTCGTTAAGATGGATCCCCCAAATATCTCCTCAGATGGTGGCAAATATGTCTGGCTGTAGCCTCGAAAGCACACAGAAGATCGCTGATTGCATGAGAATCGTCGACGTAAAAACTATTGAGGCTTTGGGAGAGGTGAGATATTGAATGCAAATAATATATAGATTTATTTAGTAGGATTTATTTTTAATAGGAATATTCTGCTAGATTTCCATGATGTTTTAAGTATTTATATCAACTTTTACAATTTTTTTTCTTAAGGATCAAACCTTGAGAATCTCTGTAAATGTTGATGGACACTTCCTGAGAAAAACAGTGGACGAGCTGTTCCGTACACATGAACTTCTTACCGTACCATTCATGACCGGCATTAATAATGATGAAGGGGGCTGGATGCTTGCTGATGTAAGTGCAATTGCTAAATTAGCACTGATGTTTATGTGACTGAAGAGCTTAACAATTGCCCATGAAAACATGCTAATGTGTTGTCTCTGTGCTTAAAATGTGAATTGTCTTCCCTAAGTTTATTGCTCCTCCAAACTGGACAGAGGGGATAGATAAGGAGCATTTGATGAACTCTCTGTACCTCTTCTTGCCTAATGTAAGGCAGACTGTTCTGGACATTACAATGTTACAATATACATCATGTTGAAACTTCTTTGACAGATGTTTTGTTCATTTTTTTCCAGCCCGAAGATGCAATTCTTAGAGAGTTAGTGTTAGAGGAATATATTGGAACGGGTGAAGATCGTGTGAAAAATAGAGACGGGTTCACCGAGCTGTTAGGGGATATGATTTTTAACATTCCTGCCATTAAGACCGCTATTGCCCACAGAGGTATTTATCATGCAAATATTTTGAGGAACCATTGTTAAATATTTCTTGCCACACACTTTTAAAAACAAAATATCTCACGTCCAATCTTTTATTAATAGATGCAGGCGCTGATGTATACCTGTATGAGTACCAGTATCCTCCACAAATCCTGAAGTCAAGAAGGCCAAGCTTTGTTGGGAGTGACCACGGAGATGAGATCTTTACAGTTCTCGGATTTTGCTTTACAACTACCCATGTCACATTATCCGGTAAGTGAAATGTATAAATCACAATTTGAATAGACCACCAGAGATCTGCAAAGTGTTTTAACAGATTATCTAAATTTTAGAGCCATGCACTGAGGAGGAGGAACAGCTTAGCAGAAAAATGATGAGCTACTGGAGCAACTTTGCTCGCACAGGGTAGGAATTTACCTTTGTTACAAGATAATACACACATGGAGATAAGACTGTTTTTATAACTGTGATTGTGTGTGTTTTTTAAGGTCTCCTAATGGGGATGGGCTGGCCCACTGGCCAAAGTACGGCACAGGAGAAGAATACTTGTCAATTGATTTAAAGGAGCAGGTAGCTGGCCAGCACCTTAGGGAGAAGCGGTTTGTCTTCCTGACTCAGACTCTCCCAGAGAAGATCCGACAACACAAAGAGAAGATGGAGCGCAACGAGCTGTAGAACAGTCTCCGCCACCTTTCTCCTCTCCATCATTTTCTGATTCAGTGATTCCATTGTTGAAAAGTCAGTCAAAAAAAAAAAAGCACTCTGCATTTTTTAATAATCTTTTTTACAAATTACACAATTGAACTAAAATGTTTAATGTTGGGTAATAACCTTTTATTTTAGATAGTTTCAGGCAATACTTCTTTAAAATCTAGACGCTTGAAAATAAATGCCTCCTTAACCTTTCTATTGTCTTCGTTTTCCCCCCCTTACTTTGGTGTTCGTGGTCAAATTTGACCGGTCCTGTTTTAACTGCTATTAAATTAACACAAAAACCATTAATCATCACCACATTTCAAACTGTAAATTGAGCCTGGCCTAACAAGGCCTAACGAGGCCAAACCATACCGAGCGAGGCCGAGCGAGGCCCTGTAGTGGAAATGCGCCATTAGAGTAGGTGGACGGTTAAACAACTCTGCTATGCCAGAAGAGGCTAAGCGCCCCCTCATCCTCTCTAAGAACCAACGTGTCGCTACTCTTCTATCGTGTATTGCCAGACGAACCCCCCTTTACCAACGTCGGAGTAGACTACTTCGGACCCTTTGAAATTAAGCGGGGACGCAGCCTGGTGAAACGGTACGGCGTGATCTTCACTTGTCTGGCAATCAGAGCAGTGCATATAGAGGTGGCTTACTCTCTTGATACCGATTCTTGCATCAATGCTCTGCGCCGCTTTATCAGTAGAAGAGGACAGGTGGCGATGATACGATCTGATAACGGCACCAATTTTGTTGGAGCAGAAAGAGAGCTACGTGAAGCCATTGGAGGCCACGGAGGAGTGTGGGAAAGACAAATACGCACTGTTAGGAAAATTCTTAATTCAGTGCTCAAGCAGCAAGCCATGGATGATGAGGGCCTTCAGACCGTGCTATGTGAGGTGGAGTCCATTATCAACGATCGCCCCATCACAAAGACTTCTGATGACCCCAATGACCTTGAGGCACTCACACCAAACCACTTGTTGTCACTCAAATCTAAATCAAGCGTGCCCCCGGGGGTGTTCAGGAAGGAGGATGTGTATTCACGACGCAGATGGAAACAATCACAATATCTGGCTGACCTGTTCTGGTCAAGATGGACACGGGAATACCTCTCCTACAAGAGCGGCCCAGAAGTGGCCCACACCAAGGAGAAACTTCCAGCCAGGAGACATCGTCTTAATTGCGGATGACTCAGCCCCTCGTAATTCATGGGTGATGGGAAGAGTCCTTAAGACTATGTCAGACGCCAAAGGCGCTGTACGCAGCATCAGCGTGAAGACCAAGACCAGTGTCTTAGTGAGACCGATCACAAAGCTCTGTCTGCTTCTCGAAGCAGTGTGATGCCCCCCCCCCCCCCCAAGAAAACAAAAACGGACTTCCAGTAAAAGAAGAATACATTCTTAAAGTCGTTTGATTATGTTTAGATTATATGGCCCTATTTAAGTTTATTTTAGTAATTGGTATGCTCCCCGCCTAGCCAATTAGGGGCCGGAAATGTAGGAGCCATATGTTAAAATGTATAGTTTGATATATTTGAATATTATAATCCTTTGTTGAGAGCGTTATTATATCATTTATTTGAACCAGCCGTGTGGAATTGACGCATAGACGACCGCAGCTGTTTTGTGATTAAGAGACGTTATAGCCGACGGCAGCTGCTGGTGATTGTGTGTGAGAAGGAGAAAGAAGCACAGAGCAACATAGTTTTTTGAACTGTGAAAATATGTGTTTGTATTTGATACCTTTTGTTTTAAGTAAAGAGTCAAACAAACTATCCTGAGACGCATTTTGTCCGAGTCAAGCTTACTGCTACCTGTAATTGAATTTTGGATTACTGGAACTACAGTTATCATAAGAGGACTTGTCAGAGGAGATATTGTAAAAACATTTGTTGAAACTCATCACAGGGCATCTGGAGACAGGTTTCTTTAATATGTCCTTCAGAAACAATGAAATGAAGCCTTCTTCCCAACTTTACCAAACTTCATATTATTTTCCCGATAAAAAAAACCCTCCATTCTAAAAACAAAATGGTTATCTCGATTGGGACATTCCAGCTATGACTTCATCATTTCTGAACATCATCCCATAATTTGGCTGTGGTTGAGAGGAAGAGCGGTTGTCTTTGAGTCAGAAGGTGGTGGGTTCAATCCCAGTCATGCAGTTATCATGTTGATGTATCTAATGTGCTGCTTGTTAAATGTGTGCGTGATCTCACTGCTGTAGTGGAGAAGAGCTTCAAAATTCTGTTAGAAATCCCATCCCTTACTCCTGTCACTGAGTTTCAGGTTGTAGCAAAACCTTTAACACCATTTTTGACGGCAATAAACATTTATATCTGGCTCTTGAGGGCTCTGAAGTGAAGTGTACTTCTTGCGCCAAATCCATCAAAGTGTATTTATTTAGCCCAATATCAAAAATGGTACTTTTGTCTCAGGGGGCTTTACAGTTTTATACAGAACATTCACTGTGTTTCTCCTTGCACTGTTTACAACTTGACACAAAGCTTCCAAATAAAAGTGGGACTGTTCAGAGGAAGTGAAATCAAATATGATAGCAACTCAAAGATATCGTTAAAGACACGTGCACTTGTTGAACCTTTCAGAGCAATTGAAGGTACATTTGTTATAAATGTTGTCGTATCCCCCGAATACAACAAGGCTAAAGCAGAACAACATATTGTGAAACACGCACAGACACAGAAATGAATACATATATAAATGTCAGTGATAATAAATGTAGAAATACATTAAAGATATATAATAATGTGTTCTGTTTTATTCTCAACTTTTATTTTTATATTTATACATTCGTTTATTTATTTCCATATTTATTTATTTTTCCTTGTATTTATTTATTTATTCCTGTATTTATGCATTTATATATTCTGTACTCATGTCATGTTCTGTCCTCCTCACCTGTGTGCTCGTTGTGGGCATGAAGGTACAAATTCAATCCAAATCACATCACAGAAAGACCAATAGTTGGATGTTCATTGTAGTTAAAACACAGTGGTGGTCCAGAGGTATATGCATTTGTATTTCATGCAGGAGGGGGAGGGACATCTTTTGTCTTTTTTATTATTATTATTAATTTATTTTTTACTTTTTATTACACTTATACTTTACACTGATATGATGAATACATTTGAAGACAGCACAAAACAGTAGCACATTGAAATACGTGTGCAAAGAACACAATACAATTATTAATATAATGATTTCTGTTTTTTTTCCCCCAGACTTTTATAATGTTATAACTACATATTACAAACATGCTTTTGTTCATTTATTATAACCTTCTTTACAAATATATTTTATCGTTTAGAAGAATGTAATACTAATCAGTATTACTGTGGGGGAAACTTCTGAAGCAATTGGGAGTCAGGACTCAAGGAGACACGATGGAGAGCTGGAGCTTTGATGGCAAACACTGACGGTTTATTTGGAGCTTCGGCCGGAGAATTCACACGACATGTCACGGGCCACGATCTGACCACACGGTAGAGATGCCTCAATCAATTCTGAAGAACTCTACCCCAGACCCATGTATTTAGCTAGTTCAGAGAGAATAATCAGCATTGTGCATAACAAGATAGAATCATAACACCTCTATCAGCTGACGCCAACAGGCAGGAAGAGGGAGACAAAACACTGAGAGCACAGCAGCCAAGGTTACAGGTGCGTGTGCTCAGTCAGGACAGTTTAAACTGATAAACTGGGTCAAAGTTATGGGCCATGGAAAATATTTCCCCAACGATTTACAAACTTTATTGGAATGTTGCAAGCATTACACTCTTTTCATACATTCAATTAGTGCAAAAAGATTGTTAGGAGAACATCGGTTGTCTTCTGCTATGCTGATGTTAAATATGGAAAATTGTCCCCACCGCTTTTTCTAACAAAGTGACGCCCATAGTAGTGCCAGTGACTGGACGTAATGACGTTTATTATGGCTTTTCATTACCAATTAGTAATAAGATGTTTCGTTATATTAGTTAAACAAAATTGTACTACATTACAATTTAACTTTTTTTTTTTTTTTTTTAAATGTCTCTGCTTTTATTCTGAAGGCACGACTTGCACACAGGAAGTGTTTATGTTGATGGCAGAACGCATCATTAATGTATTTATATTAATACTTCCGGTTACATCCTTCAAAATAAAAGCACAATCGGCGGACACAGAAATGAGAATGCATTCGATGAAATATTCCAAATCCTAAACATTAAATCAAACCTTAATTGTACGATTTAAAAATATAAAGTATTTAATAATCATTCATTTTTGCTGTGGATGTTTTTGATCTGAAATCACAAAGAATGCATAGAAAAACTTCCGGTATTATTCTGCCTTTACGTAAACTTGACGCAGATGCTCGATGTTATTTACGTACATTACGTAACATAAGCACACAGTACGGACCAAGGAAGTGCTGCCGTGCTTGTAGTAGAGTTTTAAAAACGCGATATTCAACTCACATTTACATATTTTTCTACTTAGCGTATGATCAGGTTGGTACCGACAGTAAACACGTGAATTGATTTAGTTTATAATACAACATGGGTTTTGATTTAAATTACTGTATGAGCATGTAGCACACTTAAGCTAGTTTGTAGAACAGTTTGAGGCATGGCATCTTGAATAACCCCTTATTGAAAATAGCTGTGGCAGGTGACGTTTATGCATTCAGTTTATTACATAACATGCACAATTATTCAAGTATTGTCCATTGACCCAGCCTGCAGACTGCAGGTTAGGTAACGTCACTTTGCAGCTTTTATTTTGTTGTTTCTTTGTTTGGAACTGTATTATTTTTTACTTTAACCATGTTGTTTTTATATGTTCTTTCTAAACATATAAGTATACTTTGTTGTTATTCAATTGTGCATAATCCAATCTTTTTTAAACACACAGATTCTTCCTCCTGCAATGACAAATGCACGAACAGACACGTTTTTGATAACTGGGGGATGTGGCTATTTTGGTTATCGGTAAGAACAACTTTGTTTATTACAAAAAAAAGTTCGCATTCACTGTCAGTAAACAAAGAAATGGTTTCAGTGTCTCTGTGCTGTTACACTGCTTTACCACAACAAGGTGGCGCTATTGCATCAGTTATTATTTTTAGATTTAATCTATTAATGTTACAGACCTGTGGTTGGTTTAACAAGTAGAGATGCATGCAATTTCTTCTTATTTATGACATATTTTGTGCACTTGTGATTTAAAAAAAGGACTTGTTGTGCATAGATAATTTCATATTAAATCATGTGTTTCCCCCTGCAGCCTGGCATGCTCCCTGCATAAAAAAGGAGCCAAAATCATCCTGTTCGACACAATCTCTCCAAAGCAAGAGCTGCCAGAGGACATTGTGTTTGTTCAAGGAGATATTCGTGAGTATGCACAAGTTGAGAAGGCCATCGCTGGTGCAGACTGTGTATTCCACCTGGCCTCCTATGGCATGTCTGGCAGGGAGCAGCTGAACCGGCACCTGATCGAGGCGGTGAACGTTCAGGGCACACAGCACGTCCTGCAGGCCTGCATTGAGCACGGAGTGTCCAGGTTGGTTTACACCAGCACTTTTAACGTGGTGTTCGGAGGCCAAGTGATAGAGAACGGGGATGAAAGCCTCCCTTATCTTCCTCTGCACCTCCACCCCGACCACTACTCCAGAACCAAGTCCCTGGCAGAGATGGCAGTGCTGAAAGCTAACGGCACAGCTCTGAAGGAAGGTGCCGGGGAGCTGAGAAGCTGTGCTCTGCGTCCTGCAGGGATCTACGGGCCGGGCGAGCAGAGGCACCTGCCCAGGATAGTTGGCTACATAGAGAAGGGGATCTTCAGGTTTGTGTACGGAGATCCTAAGAGTTTGGTGGAGTTTGTGCATGTGGACAACCTGGTGTCTGCACATGAGCTCGCAGCAGAAGCTCTGACCTCAGAGAAGCAGCACCGATCTTCTGGCCAGGCCTACTTTATCTCAGATGGCAAGCCCGTCAACAACTTTGAGTTCTTCAGACCTCTAGTTGAGGGTTTAGGGTATCCTTTCCCCAAACTGCGCCTTCCCGTCTCTCTCATCTACTTTGTGGCCTTCCTCACAGAGATGATTCACCTCCTCATCGGGCCCGTCTATAACTTCCAGCCCCTGTTGACACGTACAGAGGTGTATAAAACCGGCGTGACGCATTACTTCAGCATGGCCAAAGCCAAGGAGGAGCTCGGTTATGAGCCCCAGGAGTACAACCTGGATGAGGTGGTGCGATGGTTCAGAAGCAGAGGCCATGGGAAGAAATCTCAAAGCTCCTTCTTCGGTCGATTGATACTGGACTTTCTGATTTGTGCTGCCCTTGTTGCTGTAGCTCTGTCTTTTCTTCCATTTGTTGGCAGTTGATAAGCAGCTAAACAAAAAAAAATCAGACGTCTTAAGGTCCATGGACACTTATTACATAATCAGTCAGTACATGGCAGGTGCTTCAGACTTAAACACACCTTTTTATACAGCCAAGAAATGTGAACATAAGTAAATGGTCTCTGTACCTTAATGTCTTAATTTAACATCCTATATGGCTGTTGTTAGAAATACTACCTCTTTTTGCCGTAAGCTTTCGAAATAATACAGACATGTTTTTAATGCTGCTTTTGTGGAGCTGTAATAAATAAAATACAAAGGAATGTTCTGAAAACTAACTGGATTCATGGTGGTTTTTAAATGTTATTTAAACAGGTAAGCGATGTTTTCATGTTTTAGGATCCTGGATAAAGATGTATTGTCCTTATATGGCATATCTTTATATCCCAATCTCACAGGAATACTTTACCAAATACAAAGTTAAACCTGACCTCCATTTGTTATCATGGACAAACATTTCTTTCCACAGCTTTTTATGTAGTTTCCTTTTGTGAATGATCCTTGTTCTTTGCAATCAGTTTAGTTCTACTCAAAGTTGAATACATTTGTATGCAGCCCAATACAAACAGAATAATCCTTTGCTATATGTCTTTTGTGTTATTTTTGTTGTTGCAGACATCTTAATATTCTTTAAAAAACCTATACTTTGCACATTTCTGCACAGCTCTACTACTTTTAAATTCAGATTTACTGCACATACGTACGGATTTGTTATTTATATTTCCTGTTTTTATTCAATTTGATCCATTTTTTTTTATCATAATAGTTTTTATACCATTTTAAATCAAATGTTGTCTTTGTGTTTTTGCATGCACATTCTACACGAAAGCAACTTCCCTGTATGTGTAAACCTACTTTGCAATAAACCTGATTCTGATTTAGCTTTGATAATTACACATTATATTCATCTGGATCTTATGCACTCGAGTTAGGGTGATCTGAGAATCTTTATCTTTACATCATTGCACTTCAAAAAATGTGGATAAACTTGAGTTTATATATAAATAGCCTTTCCCTCCTTATTACAAAGTCCCTGCAGCTTATTCCTGGTGTAAAAGGAGTCGGACCAGGTGAGGCGTGCTTTGTGCGGTATTTTAGTCTGCCTGGGATGAATGCAGACGTCCCCTTCTCTCTAAACTATTCTCTTTTCAGAGCCGGCAGCCCCTTGCTGAGTTGGTCGCAATCATTGTTTCTCTGCAGCATTAACCACATTCCAGAGAGGCGCAGCGCATCCTGTCTTCATCCCCGCATTCCTTTTACGCAAACGAGTCCCCTGTGTAAAACGCTGTTTTATTTAGATTTCCGCACGCTTACTGGGCTCAGACTTACATACAACGGATATTTAAGGCGTATCCGATTATCCTGGCTACTTTGATTTGAGGCAAAGGGATCGTAAGCGAAACTAGAGGAAAAACCAACAAGGGGAAATTCCTCCGCGCAGCGCGCCATTGACTGTAAAGACCTTTCAACTTAACAAAAACTGAAGTTGACAAACGTATCCCTGTCGGCTGAAAACTGTGAGAAAGAGTTTGTTTCTTCGGCGAAGGGGGCAAAGCACAGGAAGACGATGCGGCACACGGTGGAGGTTTTTAGACTGCGTTGGAGGTTTATTTCTTTGTAAATGAGCGACGGCTGTATCGCGGCGTTTTGTTTTGATTTCCATGTGAAATGCAATTAGTGCTCCGCGGTGCTCGCTAGTCTGCGGAGCGGAGCACACTCTCAACTTGTTTCTCACAACATGGAGCACTACCAGGAGGATCTGGGACTCCGGGCCAGCAAACTGATGGAGGATCTTTCCCTGTACGATGCGTATAAAGACGGGATGTATGCGAGGAGAGACTTGGTGATTAACCCTGATTTAGACTTTTCTGCTCCGGCGGTAGCAGAGCATAAAAGTAAGCCAATGAATGGCACCTCTGTGTTGCACCAGCAGCATCACACCGTGGAGAATTTCACGACTGGGAATAAAGTGTACACGGCGGCTCCGGTGCGCCCGGTCAACTGCAGCCGGACCGTGCCGGTGGATTTCTGTGCCCCGCAGAGAGACGCGGGTTACGCAGACGAGGGCTTCTGCACCAAATCCGAAGTGGCTCTGCCGTGCTACACCGGGGCTTCAGAGAGGCACCGGAGGTACTCTCTGGAGGTGCAGGGCCACAGGTACAGCACCGGGTCCACCTTCGACGGCGTGCCTCTCAACAAACCGGCTGCAGTGCCCGGCAACAGGTGCAACAGCGTCTGCATCACCAGCAGCCACGACGGGAGATACAACCCCACCAGCCCCCGGTCCAGCCTAGCATCGTCCCTGTCCTCCCAGGAGCAGAGCAAGCATGCGAGCCCGAGGTCGAGCCTCAGCAGCCCGCGCACTAGTCTGGTGGTGCCGGGCCAGGACAGGTACACCAGCCCAAGGTCGAGTTTAGTGCACTGTGAGGGTGTGCAAAGCCCCAGATCCAGCTATGCAAGCACCGCCAGCGACACCAGCAAACACTCCAGCCCGCGGGCCAGCCTCAACAGCTGCGACTGCTGCAGCAAACCCAGCAGTAACAGAACCAGTGGCATCAGCATGGGCTACGACCAGAGGCACGCGAGCCCCCGGTCCAGCACGGCCAGCCAGTACTCCTTCACCACCAGCCCCCGGTCCAGCTACTCGGACTCACGGTACGGGCCCTCGGGCAACCATGACCTGGAGGGGGCGATTCTACACGGAGCCCCTCTGGCCAGCCCTCGGTCGAGCATCTGCAGCCAGGTATTTAACTTTAATTTTACATTCTGTTCTTGTTTATCTGATTCTGTTTTACATGCAAATAGAGTCCTACATTTACTTGGTCACGTGCAACATTTTATTTGACATGTATATTTTTCACTCATTACCTGCACATTGGTCTTGCAACTTTATCTTGCACTATTTCATTTCTACTCAGTTTCTTCCTTGCACTATTTGTATTGGGTTTTTTTAAAGTATTAATTTGTACATTCTGCCCTTGCTTATCTGATTCTATTTTGACATGTACATAGACCACATTGACTTGCAACATTCAGATTCAGAATACATATAATGGAAACTTGTCTTTGGCACCGGCAATAACATAAAACAACACTCACACAGTACAACTTACAATAAATGCACACAAAAAGGGAAATTGCATATCAAAATGACTCAGTTGCAGTCTTAATAGAAGTACAGAGGGCTTTGTTCTTCTTCTGTTTACATTAAAATATCCGTTGTATTAAAAACAAATACAGAACGGTGGCAGGTGGCATAATGTCCTGAGAAGGATCCTTGAGGCTTGGAAAGTGGGCTGAAGTTCTCTGCTACATTTAGCTTATTGTATTTTATTTGACATGATATATTGTATATATTTCACTTCTCCTGCACTACTTGCACATGGGTCTTGCAACGTAATCTTGCACATTTAATTTCTACTCAGTTTCTTCTTGCACTATTTACAAGTTATGTCTTTGATATATTTATTTTCTATTGTTGGAGAAGCGTGGGACATTGCCATAACTACACTGTAGCTACAGTTCATATGTCAATAAAGCCTTTGAATCTTTGATAGGATGGGAGTGCCAGACCCGGGACTTCTGCAAACTGCGTGGTGAGCCCCCGGTCCAGCATCTCCAGCCACAGCTCCAGGAGCTCCCGCAGCTCCAGGGGGTCTATGAGCACCTACCCAGACCTGCAGCTGCCCTCCCCCCGGTCCTCCATGCTGGGCAGCGGTCTGCACGAGGACACGCTGCTGCAGGAGTATGGAGACTCCAACGGGATCCAGAACCGGATCCACCTGCAGGGGCTCTCTGCGGTGCCGGAGCCCCAGCAGCAGGCACCCCAGCAGGCAGGGACAGTGGAGATGATCGCGGGGTCTCCGTCATCGTTTTGTTACGGAGTGGCAACAAAGACAGCTTCCAGCCAGAGGTTTAAGATGCCCTACCAGGTGACCCCCAGCAGAGAGAGCGGACCCAGCCAGGCGGAGCGGAGGCTGGAGGCCCTCACCCTGGAGCTGGAGAAGGAGTTAGAGATGCACATGAAAAAGGAATATTTTGGTAGGTATTTTGATTTTCTTTGGTCAAAACTTGCAAGTGGATATGATTGGAAGATGCAAACACACGGCTGTGTTGTTGGGAAATCAAAAACAAAAGGGATTTTCACATGAATTCTCTTGATAACACCCTTATCAAAACTGTATTTTGTGCAGAAAGTGGCCCTTGGATCACATGAGAGTTAAGAGTAGTACGGAGCATTGTACATATTGAATACGGTTTTGCATCAGCTAAGAGGTGATTTATGAAAATGGGTGTCTAAGTAGTCATTTGACTGAGATTCTAAGTTGCTTTTATTATCAACTGTGGCACCTGATTGATGTAAAATAACTCCTTTGCTCCACATTAGTCATACCAATGTGTTTCGCTCAGCCTTAAAGTCTCTCCTCAGATGCTCCGACTCCTTCTTCTCCTCTGTTCCTGCACACTTACACGTATACCTGTCAGACCCATGCATTGTTGCTTTGAAAGGAAACCCTCCTGCTGATTTTGGTCTTGTAGAGCAGGTTTACAAATCCCAAACAAGGTCCCAAAATTTGGTTTCCAGGTGATAAGAGCACGTTTAATTCCACTGAATGGGAAGAATGCTCCTTGGCAACAATTGAAGATTGTACTAGTAGCGTGAGACACTACCTTTTTTTGTTTCATAACCAAGGTGACTGTAATTAGAATACAAATAGTCTAGTTTTTCTTTGCAGGAAGAAAGAGCTTATTTATAGGTTTGTCCTCTTGTCATGGTCTGTTTGCAACTTGCTAATGCTACATTACTGCTAACAGGTCCCTCTGTGGCTGATAAGAGCGGCATTACGGGGGCAAACACTCATTTATATCTTGGCAAAGCTATCCTTTGCACCTCTCTGAAAGGACCTTCTGTTCTGCAGGACACCCTTGGGTCATTCACAGCAGTGTGGTGCAGATTTGTTGTAAATGCATTTATCCTCAGGAGGCTGCAGGACAGATTGTGGTCAGTGATTTGGTTTTTCTTTTGGACTTAGAATTGAGCATTGTGGTGCATTTCACTGTGAGATATATGTGGTTGGCCAGCAGCATGAAAGGCCTGCGGAGGAAGTCGCTGTCTCACCTTTTGAATTAGCAGACAGACAAATGGCTGCAGCCTGGGGAACAGTGGCTTGTTTTACAGCCAGTGCACTTGCTCAGAGTCAGACAGCTGTTGATTTGTTCCAGAAGAGCAGGTGAGAGCGGGAGGAAGAAGAAGAAGAGGAAAAAGAAGCCGGGGGGATGAGCAGGGGAGATAATGGAGAAAGCATAAAGGAGGGAGATAGAGAAGAATGTAGTCAGACGCTCCTCACTCCCAATAGAGACAGCTCTGTTTCCGTAGCGACAGTGGAGAAATTGACTGCCAGGCTTCTTTTTTTTATTTTTCTTGCCGTTTTTTTTGTCCCACTCTGCCCGGGACGGCCCTTGTGTGGCCCTTGTGTTTGTTGTGGTGCAGACGGAGCTGTGAATCAACAGCTGGCCCGATACAGGCCTGCAATTGAGGGGAGGCCCACCCCTAAATCCCCATCCTCCCCTCCCTCTCCCCCTCTTCTTCTCTCTCTCTCTCCCTCGTCTTCTCTCCCCCCACGAAGCCCTTCATTAACCAGCCAGTGGGGAGTCGGGCAGCACCAGACACTTGGCACACGATCTTGGCTGGCGGGCCAGACATAGTTGGTGGGGGTCAAGTCTGATCACCTGCCCAGAATTATAATGGCAGTAGTCATGCACATGCCACACAACACACACACACACACACACACACACACACACACACACACACACACACACACACACACACATGCTGACTGGTTGACAACAGCACCCCACTGTACACACTGTGCTCATGCACAAAATGCAGCGGGTATATAGGTCTAAGCCATTTGTAGAAAATCAGATATTATGATATTTCTGACCAAATACTTTGATATCGATGTTGCAACGATATTGTTGGGTTGACTATTGGTGCTTTTATTTAATATTTCCACGATAGGATTTTGGTCAATTCTGATCAGTACAGTGGATTTAATGATTTGGCGATTAAAGACGAATGATAGAAATGTAAAAATGACATAATGTAGTCTTTGAAATCGGGGAAAAACAACACTCATACTGTTTTAGATATTCAAACTCACTATCTTGTCTCATATCACAATATCATATAATATGTATGTATTGCTCAGCCCTAGATGTATACTTTTTTTATATCCTACTTTTAAGCCTACATTAGCCTCTGGTTCGTCAAATGGTCTCAAATTATAGCGAAGACCCCTCACCTGAAAAAATGCCTAATCAGAAACAGGTTTATTGCCAGGTAGGTTCACACATATGAGGAATTTGACTTGATGTCATGGTGCAGACATAAAATATAAAACAAGAAATCTTTAAGGACACCGTAATAAAATATAGTTAAATAGCAATAAAATAAAGCAGTAATTTACATGGAAATATAATGCTATGAATGTTGTTATGAAACAAGAAATATGTGCAGTAAGCAGTATGAACATTGTGTGCATTAATGTAATGTATATAGAGACTACGTTGTGGCAGAGGTAATGTCAGTGGGGGCCGGGCCTTGTTTAAGAGGCCAGTAGCGGAGGGGAAGAAACTGTTCAGGTGGCGAGAGGTTCTGGTCCCGATGGAGCGCAGCCTCCTGCCAGAGGGGAGGGGGGTGAATAGTTTGTGTCCAGGGTGGGAGGGGTCGGCCACTATCTTCCCTGCCCGCCTCAGGGGCCTCTGGAGGCGTGCAGGTCGTGGAGGGATGCTATTAATGCTAAGAGTTTAGGAACATATTGATACCCTTAAGTATTGCAGTGTTTTGTGTTACAGCAATTCTCAAAAACGCTGTAACATATTTTAATGAGTGGCAGACAGTGACTCAGATTGCACAACAATGTATGTTATGATGATATTTGTTATTTGATTAGTTGTTGCTCTGATATTTGTCAGAAAAATACCAATCAATGTTCCCCAATATGACGTCCTCAAATCTCTTGTTTGTCCACAATTTAAAGATATTCAGTTTACTTTCGTAGAGGAGTTAAGCAACCAGAACATATTCAGTTAAGAAGCCGAAATCAGAGGATTTTTTTTTTTACTATATTTCCCTAAAAATTACTCAAACAGATTCAAATTATCAAAATAGTGCCCCATTAATTTAATTGCTGAAACTAATTGATTTAATCAATTTAAGTTATGTGTAAATCTGCTCCCTCTGCGGTAACTGAATCATTTCTATAAGACGTCCAGAGGTTTTCAAACTATTTTGCAGCATTTGCTTCACCATGCATCCCTCTATAAATGTTACATTTCATTTGCTCGACACTTCTCGTTTAACCTGCTTATATCTTCAGGGATCGGTTTGACTTTTTGCTGTAAGACGTCAAACTCTCACCGTGTGGTCGTTAAGGTTTCATGAATCAGGCTCTGCAGACCTTCTCACCACCCTTAGCACAATCTGTGTTTTCAGAATATAGAGTATAGATTGTTTTACGAAGAACTTGCTCAAATTAGTGATTATTATCAATGTTTTCTCATCTTCATTATAGACACATGCATTTCCAAACATTTGGTCTACCTACGCTGTAAAATGTATTATCTCTTCGATTTACACACGGCATCTATTGCACGTCCGTCCGTCCTGGGAGAGGGATCCCTCCTCTGTTGCTCTCCCTGAGGTTTCTCCCATGTTCCCTTTAAACTGTGGGTTTCTCTCTGGAGGTTTTTCCTTGTACGATGTGAGGGTCTAAGGACAGAGGGTGTCGTATTGTCATACTGATATTCTCCACTGAGACAAATGTAACATTTGTGATATTGGTCTATATAAATAAACATTGATTGATTGATCTAAACTTCACATATTAACCACATGCTTTGCCACAATTATATAAGAAAATCAGAGAGGTTTTCTTTGCACGATCTTCCACATTGCATTTTCTTAACCTTTTGAAATATAGACTCATACTTTTCTCATCATGTGTCTTTATTTCATTATCACTCATGTTTAAAACCCTTCTTATAAGCATATACACATTGATCTTAACAGCAGTGTTTGTCTGGAAGGTGCAGGGATGTATGTGCTGGAGTGAAGCGGGTTTATTTTTACCCTCAGTGAATGCACATCCTGTCCTTGCCACATGGACATGTTGTGAAATGGGCACATGAGGGATTGAGCATCCTGTTTTTAAATGACAGCCTTTCCCCACTGTCCTGTAACATGAGAACCACTCCATCACTCACACTAAAGACACCTCAGGATTTTTAGCATTTATGTGGAAATCAAACCAAATTACATATTGTTGTTTTTATATTACTCATGTTTTTCTCTAGTTGAAGTAGTTTTCTGTGTTTTTTCTCATGACGAACAACGTCTATATGTTGACAAATGAAACCGCATAGTCCTAAAAACACACAGTGAATCATTTTAAAGATCTGCCAATCAAAGGGAATAAAGTAGTGAAGATAAATCCTTATTGCTTTATTAATAAGTCATGCTTTTTTTGTTAGCTGTTGGATACAATTTCTATTATATCATTGAATGGCCATAGATGAATGATGTCGGAAATACCATCCATCCATCCATCTTCTCCCGCTTATCCGTGGTTGGGTCGCGGAGGTAGCAGTTCCAGCAGAGAGCCCCAAACGTTCCTTTCCCTGGCCACATCAACCAGCTCTGACTGGGGGATCCCAAGGCGCTCCCAGGCCAGCGAGGAGATATAATCTCTCCACCTGGTCCTAGGTCTAACCCTCGGTCTCCTCCCAGCTGGACGTGCCTGGAACACCTCCCTAGGGAGGCGCCCAGGTGGCATCCTTACTAGGTGCCCAAACCACCTCAACTGGCTCCTTTCGACACGAAGGAGGAGCGGTTCAACTCCGAGTCCCTCCCGGAGGACTGAACTTCTCACCTTATCCCTAAGGGAGACGCCAGCCACCCTGCGGAGGAAACCCATCTCGGCCGCTTGTATCCGCGATCTCGTTCTTTCGGTCATGACCCATCCTTCATGACCATAGGTGAGGGTAGGGACGAAATGGCCCGGTAGACAGAGAGCTTTGCCTTCTGGCTCAGCTCTCTTTTCGTCACAACGGTGCGGTAAAGCGATTGCAGTACCGCTCCCGCTGCTCCGATTCTCCGGCCCATCTCACGCTCCATTGTTCCCTCACTCGAGAACAAGACCCCGAGATACTTGAACTCCTTCACTTGGGGTAAGGACTCATTCCCTACTTGGAGTGGACAGTCCATCGTCGGAAATACATTAAAGAAAAATACGCATTATAGAGATCAATGGAGGGGATAATATTTCTGAGAAAGAACTCCAAGATGAAAGCTGGAAATTAACAAGAATACAGATCTGTATTTTCTGCCATTATAATCGAATATATTCATGAAAAAAAGTGCACTTCACCAAGAAAAAAACTCTCGAATTACAAAAAAAGTACGTTATTCTCTGGGATTATAAGGGCGTAAATTCACAAGCAAAAAACTCAGAAAACCTTTTAGATTAAAGTCATAAATTACACAAGCAAAATATAGATATCTTCTGAAATTAATGTGGTAATTAAGGAGAAATAACTCAAAAAATGTAAAAGCAAAAAACTGAAACGTTCTCTCAAAAATGTTGTTTGATTTATTTTGCACTCGCATCACATATTGTGATTTCTGTTTAGTGAGATATAAACTCCACTGTCAATGTTTGTTATTGTTTTAGCCCATTAGCCAAAACCTCTCTAATAGTAAGAGTCCGTTTCTTGGCTTTCAGACAGAAGTGTAGTGTTAGTGTAACAGCCAGGCGGTCGATGACAATACACACAGTGTACACAATCCCTAAAGAAGACAGTGGTGACTAACACTCACATCACACACTGTAATCTGAGTGAGCGTTAGTCACAAAAAGACTACATTTCACTCCACCCACATGCATTTACCGGAAACATTCATAATCTCTGGAGTACTATTACTATTCATCTACAGAAGCTCGGCCACTTCATCCATTGTTGTCATTGTAAATAAGCAGAGAAGGAAGTATGCTGTGCTTAAACAGTAACAGATATTGATCAAATATCTTGTATAAACACAGAGGAATGAGTCTTTATCATGGGTTCATTGCATTTAATACTGCCATCTTCAAACTAAAGAGGTAGCATTTACAAATACAAGCCAATCACATGTAAATAAACCAGATAAAATGGATAGTTTGAAGTTGGGTTATGTGTACTTTGCATTTGTAGTCAGTGTATTACCTGCAGAATATGGTGGTCGGTACAAAAAAAGTTTGGATAAAAAGGCAAGAGGTTGTAGACTCCAGACTCCATTGACAAAAACAGCAATTTTACCTTACAGAACATGAGCGCTTCTGGTATTGCTTTCTTAATCGGTTCATGTTCATGTGTTATTGTGTGACTTTTGTTCTTTAAAAGGTTAATTCAGATTCAAGAAAGTCACACAATAACACAATCTTACCAACAAATCAAAGCAACGTTAGACCAACAACTCCTGTGTTAAAGGTCCCATGTCATGGCCATTTCTACTGATCATAATTCCATTGCTGAGGTCTACTAGAATACATTTATATTGTGCAATTTTCCAAACTCACCTTGGTTTCTCATACAGCATCTCTGTATAGTATGTGTATTCACTCTGTCCTAAACGGCTTGTTGGAGCTCCTGCCCCCCCCCCTCCCTGTGAGCCCAGTGGCCGTCTGCGAGACAGCGAGACACAGCAAAACCCAGCCCGAAACACACACACACACACCCGCAGCCTGGCTGGGAGTTTGTGTGTGTGCCCAGGCTGAGTTCCGCGGTGTCTCGCTGTCTCGCCGACCCCACAACAGTGAGCCAGCTCACACTGTCCCGCTCCTCGCAGCAGCGAGCCTCGCAACGTCCCGCCGTGTGTGTGTGTGTGTGTGAGGAAGTCCGCGGTTTGGTCCACGTTACGTCACTATACCCGAAATACGTCACTATACCCAAGAAGTAAACAATGGAAAAAGAGAAATGTCCAACGAGGCGTTCTGGGGCAGCATAGACAGGTATTTTCTGTGTTAGAGTTTTACTCCCTACAGGGTGTACTTTGAGGGTTTGTGACTCTGCAGACCGTTTACAGGCATAAAAAGCTACATAACACACAAGGGGACGGGTAATAACCGGAAAAGCATGACATGGGACCTTTAAGTTAAGATAAAATGACTGTTTTTGTAAATGGAGTTTGGTGGCTTTGAATAGTTTAGCTTCCATACCCACACTAATGTCTGTTTCCCCAAAATACACTGACTATGGATCGTGCCTCATTCAACTGCACTTCAAACCATCCAACCTTTAAGAGTTGAGGATTTCATTATGTGAGATAAGGAACATTTGGTCATTACAGCAGCAGAGAGTGATCATCAAAGTAAAGGGCAAACATAATTACACTGGAAGAGAATGAGAAGAAGTGGAAAAGGCAGACAATAAAACAATGATATCATATGAAGCGGCTTCAAGGCGTTTTAATGGAAAAACAATTTATACTTTTAATAGACATGTTGTTTTGCGTACTAAAAAGGGCACCATTTTAATGCTTAATCACGGTTTGAATGCCATTGAAGGAAGCGCGCTTGGACTAAAAAAGTGACGGACATGCCATGAGAATTTCAAAAATAAATGCATATCTTTAGTATGTTCAATGCTTTTTCTTTGCATTGATGATATTGGAATATAAACATGTATCATATAGCTGTACACCCCTTGTGTTTATCATCATGGACTTTTATTTTGGAGAATTGTTCAACCAATTGAAGTTTATTTGAAGTGTACTCGCTCACTTTTGTCGCCTTCTTATCTTTAGAGTGCACGAGTGAAAGAAACGCCAATATTTGACTTCCGTTTTATTTATTTGTGCAAACACTTGAGATTTAAAAGGAAATAACCTTTGCAAGTTTCTCCGTACCCTTGGCCTTTATCTGTCACATGCTGCTCTGAAGCTGTTATAAAAGGGAAGTTATTGCTTCAGATAGCCAGGAAGTTCTACCATTACGTCACAGACAGGGCGTCCTTGCTCCGAATCCTTCCTGAAATGTGTGTTTAGTCAAAGTCAACTTTATTGTCAATCTTTCAGTTTGTGTGTACAGACAGAGATCGAAATGCCGTTTCCCACAATCACGAATACAAAAACAAATATGTATGCAAATATGTATATACCTATATACACATTAAGACCTAAATAAAAGCACAACAATCAATATATACAAAATAACAATCACTTCAATATCTTTGAGAATGTACACTCTTCATTATTGAAGAGAGGAGTGAGTGTAATGATGTCTCTATGGCAGAGGTGGGAAGTAACTAAGTAGATGTACTCAAGTACTTAAGTACCATTTTGAGATACTTTACTTGAGTATTTCAATTGTATGCTACTTTGCTACTTCTACTCCACTACAATTCAGAGTTACATTGTGTACTTTTACTCCACTACATGTATTTAATACCTTTTACACTTTGGAGTAAATCCACAAGCTACCCAGTCATTCAAACTAGCTGCACCTTTACCAGCTTTGAGAACACTTTGAGGATCAATCATTATAAAACATATCATATATATTATTCTGAAATCTGCACAATGACTACTTTTACTGTCGCTACTTTAACTATATTTTGATGATAATACTTTTCTACTTTTACTTGAGTAACATTTTGAATGCAGGACTTTTACTGTAACAGAGTATTCCTACACTCTGGTACTTCTACTTTTACTCAAGAACAAGATCTGAGTACTTCTCCCACCTCTGCTCTATGGGAGGGGGGGGGGGTCTTGTGTCCTGTAGGCACCCTGACCCTGGACTCACCCCCCCCAGCTTTGACCCTGCTCTCCCCGAGGAATGTGACCCCGGCGGAGGTCGTCTTGTTCGTGAGAGTTTGGAGATCGTTAGTCTGCTGCTGTGAATACAAATAGTTTGAAGCCACTGTGTCTGTCCTGCCCCCCCCCCCTCCAGACTATCTAATTTCTTCACTAAAGGTCATATTACTCATTGTGTACCTGTGGCTGCTGTCTGGGCATTTCCTCCCTCAATCTCAATATCAATCTTTATTTATTTCTATAGCACATTTAAAACAACCCCAGTTGCCCAAAGTGCTGTACAGTTTGTAGCTGAGATTTGGGTTGGTCTGTGGTCAAGTTGTCTGAGGAGGACATTACGTTCTACAATTACACACACGTTATTTAAAGGACAAGGAAATCAGTTTTCTCAGTTAGGAGGAAACAAAGGTTTTAACCCAAGTTGGAGCAGTTGTGGTTATTTTATGTAAAATATCGTAACATATTCTTTGTTATCTTTTGTTGTTTTGTCTCAGAGTGGTATTGAAGTGCTCAGTTACAGAACGTATCACAGTTAGTTAGCAATACAGATGCAAAGATTGGTCATTTAATCAATAAAATAATCACCAACTATTTTGTTAAAACGTTTTAATGCAGAATTGTCAGAAATGCGGTTTTCCGAGACTCAACTATGGAGATTTCCTGCTCTTCTCTGTTTTCAATTCAATTGACGTCTATTTTAATTGCGATTGATAGTGATGTTTTATGCACAAATTAAAGAAAATGCTATTTCAGTCTCTCAAATATGGAGATTTTAAATTTAAAGTGACTATATTTGGGTTTTTGACAGACAGAACGTGATGTTTGAAGACATCACCTTGGATTATAAAGAAAGTTGGATGGACATTTTCACTTTTCTGACATTTTATAGACCAAATAACTTATTATTTAATCTTGAAAATAATCTGCAGATCAGTCAATAATGAAAATACTTAATTAGCTGAGACTTTAAGTGATGGGTGTATACTGAATAATAGCTACTAAGGCTTTCTCTCTTAACTTTAACTTTGATTGTCTCTGTTAGAGGAATACTTCACATTCAAATGAGTGTTTTCAGTAGCCTTGATGCTCATTATGCTTTTATTTTAGTTACTTAACTTTAGGCAACTACTGAAAATGTTTTTACAGTGATGCGCTGACAGTTTGGACTCAAAACGTTTGCTAACTGAACATATAGGTGAAGATTAGGGACAATGACACCCTTCTCATCTGGAAAGAAATTATAAATAAGAGAGTCAAGTTATACAATTTGAGGATGCTGTGAAAATGCCACAGTTCAATAAAAATGTCTCCACAATAATCTAAATACCCCGAAAAGTAAATTCAAGTTTCTCGCTCTTGTATTGATTGGATTGTTCAGCAGCACATTCAATCACCCTCAGCATGCTCAATCAATTCCCTGCGAACGAGGAGAAGAACAACGGTTTTGTGGACTTTGTCTGTCCTTCATGTCAATCCTCTCTCATCCACTGCATGTCCTTTCGGAGCATTTTGACATTTTCATCAGCTCTCCTGTAGAAGTTAGCCTTCAAAACGGCATGATGAAATACTTGGAAATGACAGAAGTTTAGGTTAGACTTATGAAACTGGAATATAAAATAATTTAAAGAAGTTTTACTGCAAAGGCAACGGAGGACGAACTACAGTAGTGATGACATTTAAAGCTGGTTAATTATTTCTAGTTCCTTTTTATTGACTGTTGCATAATTACAGGAATGCACACATGGTTTGGCAGAGTCACTTTTTTATCAGTTTCAAAGCAATGCTCCAACTAAGCTGGCATCATGTCCAGAAATGATTGTATTCTTATGGTGCGCACACACAGCAGATATGATCTTCATTCAGAAATCGGTGTTATTCTAACAGTGGTTAAAGCTATCTTTTGGAAGAGAAAACAATTGTATTGGGTTTTTTTCAACATCTTTCAGAAAAACAGTTTACTTCAGAGTCAAATGCACATTTTTGTACTTTTTTACAAGTTACATTTAAAGATTTAAAAGAGGGTATGATGTATTGTAGGAGAGGTTGTGATATGATCTTTATTTTGCAAATCTCCTAATAACTAAGTGTTTTAAATGATTCAGCGGGACTTTTTCTTTCCACACTGTGTAGATGCGTTTATTTGACTGTATGCTCAGGATTAACAGCAGTGACTAACGGAGTGTGTTCCTCTGACAGGCATCTGTGTGAAATGTGGGAAAGGAGTGTATGGAGCCAGTCAGGCCTGCCAGGCGATGGGGAACCTGTATCACACAAACTGCTTCACCTGCTGCTCCTGTGGTGAGTACAACCCTCTATCAGGGGAAATACAAGGGAAATATGTTGGTTCACTTCAATGTATCGGGTGTGTGAGCTTAGTCTTAATCGGGATCTTTCCTCATAAGGAAACATTTAGCTTCTATCCGTTTTCGTTGGGGTTCAGCCTTTGAAAACAAAATGTTTTCTTCGCTCAACACAACAGTTTGAAGTATTTTCACCCTCTGTCTGAAACCAGAGCCCAGTCTGCTCTGATTCGTTAGCTGGCCGGCTCTGTTGTGATTGGTCAACCGCTTAGAGATGTCCCGCCCCTTAGCCTATCACGTACAATGTGTTGGAGCGCTAGCCAATAGAAGCGGGAGTGTTACAGAGTGATGTTATAGAAGTAAACAAAGGAGTCAAATGGAGGAGTTTCAGGAAGGGGGGGGGGTGTGTGAGAGAGAAACTCCCTCTGGAGGAAAAACAGGGATTCCTAGCCTCTGCAGACCATTTACATGCACTAAAACCTATAGAACACAATAGAGGGAAAGGGAAAACCTGAAAAGCATTATAGGGCCTCTTTAAGAGTTGTTTTTCCTGTAAGTGGACATCCGGTACACCCTCATGCCAGTCTCATCCTCATGCCTCATGCCAGTCTCATCCTCATGCCTCATGCCAGTCTCATCCTCATGCCTCATGCCTCATGCCAGTCTCATCCGTGCCACTTTGTGCCCTTTTTCTCTGGTTCTGGCCTGGGAAAAAGATGCCATTATTGTTATTCTCTCCTTCAAAGCGTGCTTATTAAAGCAAGGAAAACAGCCATCAGTGAGCAGCTCATATTATTGAAATGCTGAAGAAAATCAGAGCGGTGATTAGAGGCTAATCGGTTGGTCTAAAGCCAAACCAAGTGTCTCTTTATTGCTCTTCAGGTGGTGAAAGACAAGTTGTGTGATTTAAAATCCATCAGTTTGCTGCATTTTAAAACACACAAGCGTTTGGAAGCATCTCACATCTTTAAAACACAGGGGAGAAAATGCATGCTTTTGATCATGCATTCCCACTTTCTGTCTCTCTGCTGGTTTCTGTATTTCTTTCTTTTATACAGTCCATGCTGTAAAATCATCAATAGTATAAATCACCAGCCTGCTGTCAGAGGCGGTGTTACAGTATAATCAGGAATACAAACATCTGCTTCTGCTTGAAAACAAATCCTCTGCACAAGCTCATCATGCCACAAAGAAATAAAAAGCTGACATTATTTGGTCTTTTAGACTGTAATTAAATCTGCTCTCGAGCTCACAACATAGAATGTGTGTGTGTGTCTGTGTGTGTGTGTTGGACGCCCCTGTCACCTGACTCCGACCCTCCTCTCCTGTTTCCCGGGGAAACAAGAGGAAGATGTCGGGAGAGAGCTTTTTAGCCAGGTTTCTCCCATTCATACGTGAACTGAACGTGGATACTGATCCCCCCTCCGGCTCTGGAAGAACTGCCTATAATTTACATGTAACCAAAGACGCATACTTTCCGATTTATTGTGTGTCTGAAGAAAGAGGGGCCAGATGCTGAGGGTCCTGTTGCTGCAGTGTGTGGCGTTGGGAAAGGGGCCTCTGATGTGGTTAACTTTTAATATTCCTGATTATGTTTGAGGGTTTGTTTAAGAGCCATTAGCTGCTCTCAGAAAAAGCCTTTTTGTGGAAGTAAAGCAGAAATGCAGCTTTCAAACTAACTAATGATAAAACCTTATTATTTAGGGTTTATATAAGAGGTATTAGCTACTCAGAATTATATTGAGAATATACTATTTAAGTGTAAAGTGAAGGATTTCAAACAAACTTATTAGTAAGAAAATCTGATTACTATATCTGAAGACAGAAAATGCATTGAGGTAAACATCAACACTGAGTTACAGTAAATACAGTGTTGAGGACATTTTTCATGTCCTTTACTTAAGTAAACGTCCATTAAAATGTATCTTAAGTATAATTGGCAAAATGTACTTAAAGTATTACATTAAAAGTATGCAATGCAATTTTTTTTTTCAAGTCTAGGAATCTCAAAGTTGTTTAAAATGTCCTTATAATCATTTAGTGTTTATTCAACTGTTTGCTAATCTAGTTTAGTAATGTTGTGAGGTAAAAAGTACTTTATTTCTCTATGGATCGTAGTAGAATGGAAGTATAGAGTGGTATGAAAACAAAATTCCCAAGCAAAGTAAAAGTACCTCAAAAGTACAATCCTTGAGTAAATGTACTTTGTCACATTCAACCACTGGGGGATATCAACATAAAATCTGAAAAAGAACAGTACAAATATGTATGTTACAATATATACAGTAACATATGTAACAATACTGATAGGAAATCAATGCTGAAACTAGATTATTGAGTGTAATACAATCGAAGTAATGTCAGTATTGCTCAGGTAAACCGTTGAATTATTGTCCAGGTTTTTATTGGCAATCGCAAAACGTGTGACTTTATTGCTGTTAGACAGAAACCACAGTCGGCTCCTGGGAGGAATATTGTCACATTTATTGGGTAAATCACGTCCAGGATGAGTCTGTTGATCGCTTCAGCGGCCTCTCCAGATTATTTATTGGAAACGTAAACTCAGTGATGTATCATTTGACCTCATGTGAATGTTTTCCTTCAAGCAGTGCCTCTGAGAAGTCTCGTTTCAAAGTGGCTGCTCTTGTCATAACACAATCCAGTGATTTATCAGGAGCTGCGTTCTTCTGTGGCTGTTTTGTTTTTGGGGGTTTTTTTCTGGACGAGGGTCCTCTGGAGCTCCGGAGCGAGGCAGAGTTTGCTGAGACATTGCTCGCTGGTAGCCTTGGGCTTTGTTTAACCATGCATAATTGAGCCCTCCTCTTGGCTTACTCCCATGGTTGCACCCTTTTTTCATGAAATGGCCAAGAATGCAAACTACCCCCCTCCACTTCAGAAGCCTTCCCTGGAGGACCTCAATCAGACAGTCAGTGTACCAGACCTGCTTATCAGAGGGCACACACACACACACACACACACACACACACACACACACACACACACACACACTATATTGTGAGCTCGAGAGCAGATTTAATTACAGTCTAAAAGACGAAATAATGTCAGCTTTTTATTTCTTTATGGCATGATGAGCTTGTGCAGAGACTGTAACGCCGCCTCTGACAGCAGGCTGGTTATTTATACTAATGATGATTTTACAGCATGGACTGTATAAAAGAAAGAAATACAGAAACCAGCAGAGAGACAGAAAGTGGGAACGCATGATCAAAAGCATGCATTTTCCCCACTGCGTTTTAAAGATAAGATGTGAGATGCATCCAAACGCTTGTGTGTTTAAAATACACACACACACACACACACACACACACACACACACAACACAGACACACACACACACACACACACAGACATGGCTTTTAGATTCTAGGGTGAATTCAGTTTGTCATTAGCTACACTGAGAAAACACCTTTTTAATGAAAATGAAGCGACAACAGATTTTTAAACTCAATTTATTGGTTATTTTCACTGAAGACTACAAATACTCTGACATTACTTCCATGGAGGGGTTGATTACTGTGTTGGAGGAAGTATTCAGAGCTTTCACTTAAGAAGAAGTACTTGTGCCACACAAGTTTGCATTGAAAGTGTGACTTCAGTAACTATAACAAGTGGACATGCTTGTGGGAACCAAGGATGCATTCAGGCTGTGTTTTCCTTTTTGAGAATAGCATTAATTATAAGTTTTCTTATGCACACCAGCACTCATACTAATGTATAACAGTATACATTTATATATGCATTTAAAAGAGCATTATGTGTTCCTCTCGCAGTTGTAATCATAGGAGAAGGAGTTCCCGACTGAATTCAGGTTCATGTTTTTACTTTTAAGATTTGCATAAAAAATCTTTATTTTTCTTTTGTACACCAGCTCTGTCTTTTCCCGGCGTCGGCCATTTGGCAAATAAATTAAGATAAAAACATTGAGCACTTAAAATGGTTTGGCTTATTTAAAGCTAATATACTTGCATGAGTCTTGCTTTTCTGAATGTGTCTCCTCTTGATTGATCGCACTTATCGTCAGTTTGGACAAATGCTTGATCTAAATGACATCTAACTAATCGAACGCGTTCGTCCGTTGAGGTCTATGTTCTACGCTTAATGTTTAAGAACATCACTTTGATATTAACGAGTTCCCCAGTTTGTTTTTTGGGTCTGAATTCAGTGCCGATTTTCTCATTAAGATTTGCATGTAATATGTTTACGTTTATTTGGTAAACTAGCTCTTTTTTTTCCCTGGTCGATGACGGCACTTTGGCAACTAAACTTTTACTCAAGCACTCAAGGTTTTGCTTATTTGAAGCTAATGCACTAGCACTTAGCAAGTTCTTGTAGAATTGTTGCTGTTCTGAATTTGTATCCTACGATAAGATAATACTTTAATGGTCAGATCAAGTCTGACATTTGACTGGCATCACAGCAGCTCCATGTGTACCATCAACATGGACACATATCAAGACACAATACATGACAAACAAACATTTAACATAACAGCACGATCACTGAGAGACAACATGCTCAAAGACCCTTTAGCGTGCATTTGATCTGGGATCAGCTCTGTGTTTACTGTGATCATCCTCATGGCTGATTGTGCTTGTTGTCGCTTTGGATAAAAGTGTCTGCTATAAGTGTAATGAAATGTAATTATCCACGTTCAGTGTGCGAGTGTGAGGCAGGGTGTTGTGGAAAATAAGCAGGCCTTCTCCAGATTAAACAACAAAATAAACACGTGGCCTCGGGCTGCAGACTGATGACTCACCGTGTTACAGTAACAACAACTCTGAGAGCAGGAGGAGAAGCTCCGAGGCTTAAGTTTCTCAAATCATTCAACGCCAAGTTGCACCTGCAAGGCAGCGGAAACCAGAAAGCAGAGAAATAGGAAACTCTCAGTTCTCTGTGTTTTTGTTCCAGGAGTCATGCATTATGTTCATATGCACGCTAAGTATAGCCATGTTTTTAGGAAGCCTTGGATTATCGAAAGATAGATAGATAGATAGATAGATGGATGGATGGATGGCTGGATATGTAGATAGATAGATAGATAGGTAGATAGATGGATAGATAGATAGATAGATAGATAGATGGATGGATTGATAGGTAGGTAGGTAGGTAGGTAGATAGATAGATAGATAGATAGATGGATGGAGATGGATGGATGGATGGATGGATAGGTAGGTAGATAGATGGATGGATAGGTAGGTAGGTAGGTAGGTAGTTAGATGGATGGATGGATGGATAGGTAGGTAGATAGATAGATGGATAGGTAGGTAGGTAGATAGATGGATGGATGGATGGATAGGTAGGTAGGTAGATAGATAGAAAGTACTTTATTGATCCCAATTTGGTAAATGTTTGCGTTGCAGCAGCATAAAAAACAAGGCAATGTACATAAGAGAAATTAAGACACAAACAGTCCAAAATATTTCTGAAATAAAATAGCATTAAAAGTAAAACAATATATACATGTGGAAATACAAATTTCCAGCAACAAATATAATGCAGGATATTATTGTACAAGAAATGGATTATTCAATATTAAAGAGGGGTCTTCTTTGGATTCATTACATAATATGAATAATAATACATGACGCTTTTCTAGGAACTCAAACACGCTTCTACATGTAGGAAGGGTCTGGTTTCTTCACCTGTCACTGGTGGGGGGTTTAGAGGAAGGTGTCTTTTCATTTCTCTAACACAAGGAATGCCTTTCTGAAACACGTAATTTATGTTTGTCGGTTGTATAATAGTGGTTTCATAAAAAAGAGACAAGTTAGAGAATGATAAGATTAAGGCAATACTCATTACAATTCAATACAAAGTATAAATATCAGTGTGTACATAAAATATAAGGTAATAAAAGTCAGTAGCTTGTCAGAAACTAACAAGTGTTCTCATTAGCAGATGATCAGTATTTAACCTTCGTGTTTTGTTGTGCTTATATCCGTACAGATGAGTTCCTTCTCCTATTTAATGAACAACAGGCGTGTCTTTTGAGACATCTTTGTTATGATATCGCCCTTAATTTAAGCTGTAGATTAAGTCAAAGATACAGTTTATTCTAAATATCCACATATGAATCAGGAGAAAAAGACCACATTAATTAGAAGTGATTTTCTTGTCAGTAACCAGAGATGTGTGGGCAGCCTCCGAGCCTCAGGTCTTTATTTGTTGGCATGAAAGTTGATCGCAGATGAACTTATGCAGCTGTGAATTTATTGTCTAGCTGCACAAACTCACTGACTTTATACCTCATCATTATAACTCAAGATGGTTTTTAAAGATTTCATTCTGTACTGTACTCTTTCAAAATGATGTGGATCAATGTAATGGTGCAGGAATGAGTACTTAAAACGTGAAATGAGTCAGCATTTAGCCACTTCCTGTTCCCTCGTCTTCACTTCAATGTTTCTTGAAAGTTTTTTAGGTTAGACGCCTGAAATAAAGTCTGTGGTTAACACAAGCTGAAGAGATGTTAAAGTGTTGTATAATATGTCGGTAAATACCCCACTGGTGAATGGAAAGAGGCGGTTGCTAACAAGAGTCTAAATGAGAAGACTAAACGTTGTCACACCTAACATTAGCCGCCTTTAGCTTAGCCGCCTATAGCTTAGCGGTGGTGACATGAAGTCATGTGACTGCTTTTTACTTCTTTCATTTACTATTATAAAATGGTGTTAATATGTGGAGATTATCCTGCTGTAAGAGTCATTAACGTGTGTTAGCCACAGAGATGATTTTCTGCAATCTTTTGAAATCGTATTTAAAAAAAGAACTGTTGCCTTTTTGTCGAGGGACCTCTTTCGATGCGTAACTGCCATCTTTTTTGTCATCCCTGCACCACTCTATGGGACCTCAATTTCTGGAAAGTACATAAGCAGAAATGTCACAGTCTATCTGCTTTCAAATCCCAAAAGCACTCAAACCACAGTATGAGAAAATAGCAACGTATCACAGACATTCTTTAAAAAACAGCTCGTCCCTCTGCTCCAAATCTCTCCTTTTTCTGCAAAAAATGTTTCTCTTCTTGCTACTTCCCCTCCAGCCTACAGCTATACTTTTAAACCTAAGGTTACTCCAGTTTTATTGCTGCATTTTTCCTTTGTAAGAGGTGGCCTGACAGACAGACGTCTCTCCAGTTAGACATTTTTCGTTGGCGTCTTGGTGTTAATGGCCCATTCTTCTTGACCCTTGGATGTTTACTTTCTTCATGTTTTTGCGCCAACACACTCAATGCTCAATGTAAACTGTCCAAACAATGAGTGGAGTTATTTAACTGACAAATCTAGTTTTTTTAAAGTATTATTTGGTATATTCTGCCCTTGCTTATCTGATTCTATTTTGACATGTACATTGACTTGCAACATTCAGATTCAGAATACATGTAATGGAAACTTGTCTTTGGCACTGGCAATAAGATAACACAACACTCACACGGTACAATATACAATAAATGCACCTAAAAACAGGGACATTGCATCTGAAGTGGCAGTTTGAATAGAGGTGCCTAGTGCGTTGTTCTCCTACTGGATTGGGTACATTAAAATATCAGTTGAAGTTTTTGGACATTCTCACATACATCTCCTCCATGTGATGGCAAGGCAAGGCAAGGCAAGTTTATTTATATAGTACCTTTCAGCACACGGCAATTCAAAGTGCTTTACAAATTAAAATAAAAGACATTTAAGAATAAATAGAGCAGAAACACATTATAAAATGGCATTTAAAAACAGGCATTAAAAGGCAAAGATAACAAAATATACACAACAGGTATAGAATACATGAATAAAAGCCATACTGCAGTGTGGATACAAACAGCTCAATCAAATGCAGCGGCAAAAAGATACGTTTTTAAAGGGATATATTTGCAGTCTATGTGTAAAAAGCTTTGGGTGACATGTTACTGACTCTAGTTGAGAATATATATATATATATATATATATATATACTCGCTGCTTCCTGCACTGTACCTTGCACAGATTTGATTGTACCAAAAATACTTCAACTCTTGCCTGCACAAGCTCATCCTGACATGGAAATAAAAAAAATAGGCTCCTTTTGAGAGCAAACCACCTCATTTGTATGTCCTCTTCTACTGTAAGTTGGCCAGAGCTCTGGTTTCTCTGCCAGAAACAGAACAGAGACTGATGCATCCCATCAACAAGAACAAGAGCAAGACCTCTCTGTAGACTTCTTTACTCTCAGGGACAAAATGACACCATATGCAATAGGGCTGCACGATTTGGGGAAATAATCTAATTGCGATTTTTCTGACAGATATTGCGATTCGATTTGCGATATTTGTTTTTAGCGACCCAACGGAAGTTTATTGTAAAATGCGGCCATTTCTCCGGCTAGGAAGGTCGTATCAATGTGCTCCCGTCTCTAGCACCCCCGCAGCCCGAGCTACGAGTGAAAGAACTAAACTAACATGAAACTAACTTCCGTTGCGTTGCTTTAAAGTCAAGCTTCAGTTTAAGATTCACCCTGTAATAGAAACATGTGATGGAGCATTACTAACCGGACTCAGACGGTTTGTTTCACCAAACCATCTAGGAAAGCTCCATTGGAAGCCATTTGGAAAAGATCAATCTGTCTATCACCTTCTATCATGGGCCACTTCTGATGGGTTAACAATGGCTGGTACATGTGGAGCACAGCACTTCTGATTGGTGTGGATGACTGACACACAAGAAGAAGAAAAAATTGCAGGCTTTGCGATTTGATAATCGCATCATTTCAAATCGATTTAAAATCGATTAATCGTTCAGCCCTAATATGCAATGAAATATATTAATAGTGATACAATAAAACTATTTTTGGATGAGGGGGAGGAGCATAGGAGGAGCTAGGCCAGGAGGGGCCGGATACCGTTAGCATAACAAATACTACGTTATCAGCTAATGCTAGTGCTAGTTAGCTTGCTCGATTAGCACGTTGCATTAACTACAGAATCAGATATGTGATTGCTTTTAGGTTTATTGATCCTAACCCCACTGTAGCCTAATCTACTTTGAATCAGGCAGTGCAAAAAAAAGTCAAACTTGAAGATGTGCTGTAGCCTGTGTTCAGTTACAGAGATTAAACAAGGCTGTCCCGCTTTATTGCTCTGTTTTAAATCATAGGTTTGTCCAACTAGTTACAGAAAAAGGCTAAATCACTTAATGCCAAATAATTAAACCATTGCATGACAAACACAGGAAACTGCCTTCACAAAGAGGAACAGTTATCACATGTTGAAACGCACCAACAGTTATTGTGACGAACAGGAAGTTGACAAATACTTCTACATTTTTTTGAGCTGCTGTGGAAATCTAGATTAAAAGTTAATAAACACTTGATTGATCACTGGATTAAAGGTTATTTTAAGACGGTGTGCAGACTGTTGGTTTTCATCTCTCTGACCCTGATCTGATTATTGTTGTTGCACCTTTGAGTGTGGCACCTTAAATATTCATCTTCGTGCTGTCACTTAATGTCCACATTTTTGGGATACTTTATTCTCTGTAAGGACACAAGTAATTTTAACATTGTTATTCATTTATAACATTTTACACACCACACAAAATAAAACACTCCGTATCCCTACAACCTTCAGCCTGTCAGTCAATGTCGAGCGAAGAAAAAATATTCGGCAACTTTATAAGTAAATCGATGAATCGTAAGTCATTTTTTATGCAAAAATGGCAAAAAAGTAGTTTTTAGCCTTAAAATATTGAGATTTCCTTCTTTTTTCTCAGTTTAAACTGGATGTTTTTGGGTCTGAACTGAAAAAAAGCCATATAAAGACTAATATTCTACTTTGCCAGATGGATATTGTTCACCATTTCTGTTTAGATCCAAACAATGAATCAGAAAATTAAAATATTTGTGAGTTGCTGCTTTAAATCTGGTTGCAACTTAGAGGCTGCTGCTGCTATCACATATCACTGTTTTTACATTTGCAAAAGACAAGGTAGTACAAAATCAGAATCAGAATACCTTTTTAAGTATTAAAGATGAAAAAAGAAATTATAATAAAAGTTACACATTTGACCAAAAACACATCCTTTAACAGTTCTGAGGATTTAGCAGCCAGGTATATATTGCACAGTTTTTAACGGCATATATATATATTGCACATATTGCACATAGTTGGTATTTAACAACAAGAGGTGTTATAGTCTGTGTTGTGGTGTGTGTGTGTGTGGGGGGGGGGGGGGTCTACTAGGGGCCGTGGTGGTTATATAGTCTGACCGCTGAATGCAAACCAGACTTTCATTTTTATGTCTTTCCTTGAGATTTCATCAACGTATTGTTTTTTGGGGGCTCTCTGCAGCGCTGTCTGGTGACAAAGGGCCAGAGGAGAGAGGCAGCCCTCCCCCTCCCCTGGGTGAGGGGAGCGGGCAGCGGGTGTTGGAGAGGTGTGGGGGGTTGAATGGGACCAGCTAGTGACCTCAGGCAGAAGGAATGTCCCCGTTTGCTCAGTCTCTCCCCTAGCAGCACTGCACACAGTCATCAGGCCTTTGTGTTCACCTTCCAGACCCCGAACCAGAGCAGAGGCCACAGACGAGCACACAGCAACACCTCCCCAAACCTCTCAAAACCTCTCAAAACCTCCACAAGCCTCCCCAAGCCTCCCCAAACCTCCCAAACCTCCACAAAACCTCTACAAACCTCCCCAAACCTCCCCAAACCTCTCAAAACCTCCACAAACCTCCCCAAACCTCCCCAAACCTCCCAAACCTCCACAAAACCTCCCAAGACCTCCTCAAAGAATAATCTTCAAAGCATGCAACTGTTTTTGCAGAAGCAAGTCAAGTTTAGAAAGAATGCACTGTTTTGGTAAAGCCTTCCTGTTGTTAAACCTGGTCCCTATTTCCTGCAATTAATCAAGAATTTGCCCAGTTTCTTTTTTTCAATGTGCGATAAAAATAACCATTTCTTCATGATTTCAAAGTGGCACTGGGGTTGGTAATTGATCACTTTGTTGGTGAAGTACTGATGTGTCACAGGGTCTTTTTTTCTACAGAAGTCACCTTACCTCGGCACCTTAAAGTGGAATAAGACAGAAGATCTGCAAGCCGTATTAAAAGCTCCCATTTCTGTGCCTAGAAAGGATCTGTTGGATTTTGAAGCTGCATTGTAAAATGACTATCGGAGCTTTTAATAGATTTGTTTTGATCCAGCACCTGCAATTGTTTTTTGTTCGTGCCTATCCTGCAACGAGTGTATCCTGAATATGATGGAGGACCCTGCAAAGTTTTGAAGTCACTGTCTCTCTCTTAAGAGTTCTTCCTGCTGCATCCTGCTTTTCTCTTTGCTCCACGCTACCAAAATGCTAATTGCTCCTTAGTCTCAAAGTCTTAAAAGTCTCACCTATTGTGTGCCAGCATTCCTCGGCCGCTGCAGCCATTTATGTGGGTGTTAATGTATTGGCGTTGTGACACGGTGTTGGTGCGTGAAATACAGCGATTGCATACATTTCAGCAGTGTTGGGAGTGTGGGGTGGGGGGGCATGTCTTTTTGGGACATCCATAAAATCAATGGTGGCTTCGGGGATGACAATTAATCTGACTAATCCAGCAGATTTATGAGATCCCTGCGCTTGGTCTGCCAGGCTCGGTGAAGTCATCGCGCTGCCAGAGAGACACCGCTGCTGCTAAATGAATTTGAATGGGCGAGCTGCGAGGGGTGCATGGCGGGGGGGCTGCAGCAGAATTTCCTTTTTAGATTGGATTCAGACTTGGATTCTGATGAATGAAGGCTCACCCGGAGGAATTCAGCCCTCATGCTCAGAGCTGGAAGCTACTCCCGCTGTGGTGTGTTGCTGTGAGGCGTAGCACTGCAACTACTTATTGTTTCATGACATTTTAGACCACCAAAGTGAAGTAGAAGTTGCCAAAAACATCATGGTGGAACGTTGAGAAATGCCAATAGTAGTTAATGCACACAATTCACACAATATCTGTTTTTTTTGTATTATTACTGCACATATTTTATTCCATTCGATCACATTGTAAATACTGGCATATTTTATTTTACTATATTTTCTTATAATAGTTCTGTATAGCACTGCAACTACTGATTGTTTCATGACATTTCAGACCACCAAAGTGAAGTAGAAGTTGCCCAAAATAAGCATTTATTTGACATGATGAGAAACGCCAATAGTAGCTGCAAAAGTTTGGTGTTGTGTCTTCATGGTGATCAAATTGAAATGGATTTATCGGTGTCTATCTGGTGTTAATGTGTGTGTCAGAGTGAGGGACATCCTCCCTGCAGCCTGCTATTGTTGCTCTGCTTGTGCACGGTGCACAATGGTGGGGAAGGGGAGAGGAGAGATACTTTGGGGGGGGGAGGTTTAGAAGGCAGCCTGGTGTATTGATTGTGTATGGGTTGTGAATGGATTCCTGTTGGGATCAATGGTGATAGTGATTAAATGACAGGATGTTGCATTGGATAGTGAAGCCATCTGCTCCACACCGACCTGCTGCTGTGGTTAAGTAGAGGGGATTAGAGAGAGGTATACAGTATGTATTTTCACTGTGTCAGAAGTGGAGTTTTCGGTGTGCTTTGTGTGACATTCATCCCTCTGAGTTTGCCTTTCATATGCTGCAAAGCCTCCACTCAGGAAGTCTTACTCTGAATCAATCTGCACGATGTTCGGTGTCACAGCAACTAGGCTTTGGATCAAAATTCAAATCTGAATAAAATCGTTCAAAAATGCGAGTTTCATTCAAAATATATTCATAGTTTCTTTTGAGATTTAAGAATAGATTTCTGAATGTTTTTTTATAACAACGTCCTCAGTCTAATAAATGACCAAAAATCTTAAAGAAATGATCAATCGGATTAAATTAAGTCTTTTTTAATTTAACCTTCTTTAGTGAATATAACTTATCTGTTCCAATAAAACAGGTGCATGCTTCTCTTTGTGTGTGTCAAGCAGGAGAAGAGCTTCTTGACCGCTGAGAAAAGTTGTTTTTGAAGGGTTAAACTCCAACAAAAATAAAGATTTCTTATGATAGAAACATTTTGTCACAAACTTCCTGATAGTGGAAAAACTGCGTCTACATTTCATCATAAATTCCCCTTCAAGGTTTCATTAAAAAACACTTTAAAGTCCTAAATGTAACTGTTCTTACGTGTTATGAAACCCGTAGTGTTTCTGCTTCAACACAGTATGTCTAAACTCCTCTTGAATATGTAGATTTGACTTTGTTGTCTTCCCTTTCAGGTCGGAGGCTTCGAGGGAAAGCTTTCTACAACGTCAACGGGAAGGTGTACTGTGAGGAAGATTTCCTGGTAAGTGTTCCTGGTTATTGATTTGCTGTTCAGAGGTCTTAAGGATCAGGATTTCAGGCTGCGTCCCTCCAGAGGAAACGGACATAATGGCAGCTATAATTAGGACTTTAGCACCACCCCTCCAATTCACACTAATTTCCCCAAAATGTCCCCAAGGAGCTCAATTACCCCTCAAGCTGCCCGGCTCTTACAGGACGACAGCTGGAGGTCCGTCTGTGCTGTTCACAGGGCTCTCATGGTGCCTTCAGGAGCTGTGGGAAATGAAGATTATCATACGATATATGGACACGACCTCAAACATTTTTACGTATTTTAATTACTTATCTTTCACAGCTCAGGTGTGGGAAGAACTTTTTCTGTATAAGAGAGAGGAGTGTTGTTAAATACTGTATATCTAAGTTGTAGTTATTATGCTGATATTTTGCACTTTAATTTAGCAAAAGTACTCTTAATAATACATGAGACTTGTATAGCGCTTTTCTAGAAACTCAAAGACGCTGTTGGTTGTGTGGCTTTTTATGTTTTATCAAAAGATATTTAAGTGTTATTTTTATGCTTAGCATATATAAATATAATTTCATAATCCAATCACAATATTTTAAGGAATTCAAGGCAAATGTGTCTTTAAAAGAGTGTGCTAGCATTATTATGCTATCATATTACTGATAGATTAGTGGCATCAGAGTGTCTTAAACCCATAACGATATCTATTTCTGGGACTAAACAACCTCCCTGTGACAGGCCCTAATTATTACTTTAACTAGTGAACTCAATTACTGATGCAAATGAAACAGATTATATTTTGGCTACTGCAGCTGTATGTGATGCTGTTATCAGGACATTTGAATATAATGTGACAGAGATTGATGTCCAAACATGGAGGAAGTAGCATAACAAAGCTTCCTTTAACAAATACGAGCTTCATCATCCGAACAACATCACCACGTTGTCGATACTTCCTGTTTCTCAGCAGCTTCCCCTCACATTTGAACCTGTTGGGGAAGTACTTCCTGTTTTTGCACTTAGCGATCATCAGTGATTATCTGATGCTGGAGCTCAGATGACGGGATGAGGCTAATCTTCTTCCTCCGCTGCGATGAAGCTAAGACTCGACTAGTCTGGCCTGTCCTCCGGGGGGGTCTTTAGGGTGGAGGGTGGGGGGTGGCAGATGGTAGATTTGCCCATCACCACCTCCACCTGGTAGCCTTGTTCATCCACTTGCCCCGGAGTCATCAGGTCACGACCCTGAAGGCTTCAGAGCTGCAGATGGTCACCTTCATTAAGACTTCCTGCACTCAGGGTTTAAAGGTCACCTATTATGCAAAATCTACTTCTTCATGTCTTCTCTACATCAACATGTGTCCCCTCTGTGTAAAGAGACTCTGAAAGTTTCAGGAACAAAGATTCTCTCTCTTTTTGTCCTGATCCATTTATATAAAAACCTGTCTGAAAATGAGCTGATCAGATTGTGGCCACTTTGTGATGTCATAACGATTTTTTGTCTTGTGTAACCATTAGCCAATCACCAACCAAGGTAACCCCCCCCCACCTTATCACCTGAATCTACTCCTAGAGCACCATTGTGTTCTTTTTAACCAAATCTCTCTCAGAGGGGCGTGGGGAGGGGCTCCTTATTTTCATCTAAAGTAACAGACAGAGAATCAGCTCTTTTGAAACAGGGCTGAAACAGAGGGGATTATGGGATGCTGCAATGATCTGCTTGGTGTTTGGAGCCAAACACTTCAGAGACATGTTTTGTATATATCTGAGACCTATAATATATTGATGAAAAGTATAATAGGGGACCTTTAAGAGAAATTGATATACATCGCTCACCCCGAGTTACCTTGAAGTTGTGAGTTAAGAGATAACTTGTTTTTTCTTGCATGCTTTCACGTTGAACGATCAATCCAAAAATGTACAGAAAAGTCTAAATTGGAGTAAAACTGTATCCATACCCTAGCTGACATGTATCCTACAACCTGTCTATATGGAATATGATGGAGGAATCATAATAGGTTTTGAAACATGCGTTGCGGAGATGCCTGATGAACATGTCAGCTGAAAGACAGAAGATCCTGAAAGAAATCCTGTTCATGTTGATGTAAAGAGCGCAGCAGCACCCTCTATAGATCAGTCCTGTCCTGAAACAAGCTCGTGCATCAGGGGGTAAACTGCCAGCATATACACGCTATGAAATATACCTAAAAGTTCACTAACTGCTGAAGATAATAATAATAATTCCTGTGTCTTTTCTTTCAGTACTCTGGGTTCCAGCAGACGGCGGATAAGTGTTTTGTGTGCGGTCACCTCATCATGGAGATGGTAAGAGTTCATCAGACAGGAAATGTAAAGAAGAGACTCAATGCATGTCTAATGTTTCCAATTGACTCATCTTCTTCAGGCACTATTTTGTTTATGATAAGCAAAGTTACTAGGATATCGTGCAGACAAAAAACCCAACTCGTTATGATAAACTTTTACATTTTCTCTTGATATTGAGCCTTATAACACCCTGCTTAAAAACATGTTCACTGCAGTAGTGTAATCTTTAAGAAACCTCTCTGATGACGTCATTGTGCGTTAATGCATTATTTTGTGGGGACTTCCCCCCCTTCATATTGTTTTCCTCTTCCCTTTTTGTGAATGTTCCACGTGAGAGGAGTCAGTGTGAGGGGAAAAACAATTTAATAACGACTGATTTGTTGTATATCTGTTGTCAGTCAGTGAATAAACGGAGATAGCCTCAACGATATGCTGACTCGTTTTCATCCATCAACGAAACCAAACACAACGCAGACACCGCGAATCAACACCGGTTACACACGTCTTACCGTATCTTGTGTTTTTTCTTATTGTGTGTGTAGATCCTGCAGGCGCTGGGAAAGTCGTACCATCCGGGTTGTTTCCGCTGTGTGGTTTGTAAAGAGGGTTTAGACGGAGTACCTTTCACCGTGGACGTTGAGAACAACATCTACTGTGTCAAAGACTACCACACGTAAGAGGATACACATGTATTTACTGTATCACAGAATATGTTCAGCACAAAAAATAAATGTGGTCAGCAGTTTAACACAAAATGTATGGTTCTCAATCTACTTTTTCAAACTAGTTTTAACCTGGTATTCAGTGTGAAATAAGGTGTCTTCACTATATAGATATATATCTTTTTGTCTCTTTTACGACAGGGTATTTGCTCCCAAGTGTGCCTCCTGCAACCAGCCCATCCTCCCAGCACAGGTAAGGAACAGTTTAAACTAAACATCATTTAATTTAGCACGGACACCTAATGAGAGTTTTCGGTCATTGTCAACAAAAGCCCCAGATCCGAGGACATTTAGCTTGTCAACCACAGTATTTGTGTATTTTCAAAAACGCGATCTGTGAGATGTGCCGATTATGGAAATCCAGGAGGTTAAATAGCTTGACAAGCGCAATTTTTATTTTAAATTGAACTCTCTCTAAGCTGTACAAACAATGATTGCTGCCCGCGACTCCCCAACCATTCTTTTCTTATTATTAGTTTCTCCTTCTTCCTTTTTATTTTTGCTGCAAAATGGCGCCCAACTGGGATTAGTAGCTTCTTATGGACATGGTTTTTAAGGGAAGAACTTGTGTTTAGCGGTGGTCTTTTCCCATAATTTTTTCTGCGCGTGTTTCACTTAGTTTGGAGACCAGACCGAAATGTAGACCCATGATACCTTGAGCAAACTACCAGGCTCACAGTCGTTGGAGAACACGTACAGAAATACATAGTTGAAGTGTCTAAAGGAACAGCCACATCTGATTTAAATACAAAAAACTACTTGGTACAGCCCTAATGTTTACCTTAAAGCCATGTGCATATTCAGAGCATTTATTGGTGTAAAGCTGCTTTTGTTGGACCATAACTTACTGTAAGTCTCTATGAATGTCTGCTAAATGTAATGTAATATAATCACTATAATGAGACACCTGACTGAGTGTGTTTGGGCTAACAGGGCTCCGAGGAAACCATTCGAGTCGTTTCTATGGACAAGGACTACCATGTGGATTGTTACCACTGCGAGGTGAGACGCTCCCTACCACACACGCACGCACGCGCGCGCGCACACACACACACACAGGGGGGTATGAGTAAGAGCAGTCTAGCACGAATGAGTTCAGACTACAGGCAATTCATTATCACTGTGTGGGATTCAACATTTCAGGCTGTTGTGAATAGCACAGAAAATATTTACATGCACAGTTCACACTGAGTCTCACACACACACACACACACACACACACACACACACACACAGAGACACACACACAGAAACGTGCTTTCACATGCACATTAGACCCAATGAACCTGAGTAAAATCTGCTAATCGTGGGACGAGACCAGACTGTTTTTCTCCAGCGTGCATGAATCACCGCTGCAGACACTCTCTGAATGAATGAGACACACACACACACACACATACACATACACATACACATACACATACACATACACACCACACCACACCACACACACACAGTTACCAACCCAAGGTTACAGATCAACATTGTGACTCATTGACGAAGCACATTCCTGCGCTGAGCTCTGAACCCAGCTGGGGACTTGTTGCTCAGACTGAACTTGTGAAATCCCCGCCACCCGTCAGTCAGATGCTTCTCAGTTCAAGAGTGACAGATCAACATTTCATGCCACACTTCAGTGATTCTGCATTTCTGTGTTCTGAATCATAAATACTGAATTGGGAGATTTCTGTCCTCAAGATCAGGAGACAGGCAGTTTTCTCTGAATGTCTGACAGTTCACTTCATAGAAATGCATCAGATCATTATGTAAGCAGTGGGTAATGATTTAGAGATGTGAAGGGGGGGGGGGCTCATGGACAGAGGAAGGGTAAAGTCCAGAGCTGAATCATCCAGAAGAATTCATATTCATCACACACACATTTTTAGGTTGCTTATCCAAGTCTGAGGAACATAGAAGGCCAGTTTAGGACACCCTTCAGTTCGTTTTCTCATTTATTTTGTACAGAATTCCTCCACAGGTTCACTGTATTTATTCATAAATGCATTTGTCAATACAGATATTTAAAAGGAAAAAAAAGGACTGTTTAATCAGCGATTTTCTCAGAAATTCCTCTGGACATTTGAACTCTCTAAGGGCGCTTTCACAACCAAACATTTAGTGTGTTTTAATAGTACTCTGGTGCACTTTGTTTGAACAGTTGAAGACTAAGTAATTATACTCTGGTGTGGAAATGGAGGATTGAAATTGTGTGGACCAAAACAAACAACATCTTGCTTGTTCTTATTGCAATGCCTAGTATATCCAAGTAATGCAAAACAACTTAGTAGCAGCTAGGCCAACATCTTCCATTATCGATTTCAGGGTATGTGTTATTTAAAAGGAAGTCTAGTGTATATCCAGGCTGTGCTGTCAGAACGCAATACATCATTACAATGGTATGACACTTGTATGATAAGTACCTGTTTTCACACACCGCCAAAAACTGGAAACAGACTGTAAGCAAACTTCCCAAATATAAAAGGTATCCCTTCTGCATTAACAAAGCCCACACTCATCTGTGTTTAGTTACTGATTGTCTTTCTCTCTTCCTCCCTCCTCTCAGGACTGCGGTCTGCAGCTGAACGATGAGGAGGGGCACCGCTGCTACCCTCTTGAAACCCACCTGCTGTGCCACGGCTGCCACATCCACCGGCTGCAGGCCCCTCCCCCGGCCCACCAGCCCCCCCCCAGCTACCCGCTGCACGTCACCGAGCTGTGAGGGGGAGGAAGGAGGAGGACTGAGACCCCAGGTGATCCCAAACTGAGACCCCGTTCTGCCTCCCAGGTGATCCGACACTACAGGAAACGGCAGATCCAGGGACGCCTCAGTGTGTCCGCCTGAGCTTCTGTCCTCCCGTCACATGATGGGCTGGGAAAAAAGGGTCTCCCCCCCCCCTATTTTCCTCCCCCTTCCCCTTCCCCTTTGGGTGCCTAACCTTAAAACTCGCCGGCTCACCCAGAGACCCCCGGTGACCCCCCCAAACATTCATCAAAAGGGATTGGACGCAAAACTTGTCTCTCCCTTCCAATGTTTTTTATTCCGGGAGGCCACATTCTCGTTCTGGAGGACAGGAAGGACCCCAGGGTGGGTTTGGGATTGGGATTGCTGTGCCTTCAGTGCAGCCCCCCCCCCCCCCTCCCCCCAACACTGACATGGAGTCCTGCTACTGGTTTATGCAAAGGACAAAAAGCAGCGTCACGACACAGGGCCGCGAGAAAAAGTCTGAACGCCCCGAAACAACAGACGTAGCCCCAGAGGAACGACTGACATTCCACGTAGACCTCGAGAGATTCACAAGCAGTGTCTTAATTAATGATTATATTATGACAGCAAGAGAAACATTTTAGATGCACATAGAATGTCTTTTATATATGAATATATATTTTGCAGATGTTTTCCACATAAGATCATAGATGTAGATTCTCATCTTTCTTTCTGTTGCTGATTCAGATCCAGGATTTTTGGGTCTGTTGTTTCATTCTTCCTGCAGGAAACAACACCTCCTCATGTCTGTCAGTGGGTTTACAGACTCATTGGTTTTAGGAGCAGACGTGGCACAAAAATAATTTGCCTTTTTAATTATTTGTTTTCCACTTTGAGTACCAAATATTTTGTTTCGGCGACATATTTGTTGTTTTGGACATCATATCCCCTCTTTAAAGACTGTTAACAAACTTAAATTGAGACATGTGTGCATATCCTAAGTGCCAGATACTAAAAAGTGAATTAAAACGGATTATTCTGACTATTTAACTGGACAGATGTTTATCAATCTGTACATTTTGTATTACAATTGATGCCATTACTCAGTAAGTTTTCTACATAGAGTCCCACCTGGTTAGCATCTCCTTCACACGGACCCAAATTAAACCGTCTGTTTTTACTTATTCTCACACACAAAAAGGGAACAATGCATTTACTTATCATTAGACTTTTTTCAGATTTGCTCATTCTGACCTCCTCTCAAGGTTGGCCACTTTTTTGCCAAGTTATCACACAGAGCTGTAAGATTAAGATTTAAGCTTAATCTTAAAATCTGAGAGCTTAGCTAGAAATGGGTCTTTAAATGCGGAGATTTAGGGCCTGTGGTGGCGGAGCACTAAAACACACTTATGAGACAAATAGGCAACATGTATGTGCACCAAGATCTGAACTTAGAAATACTACATATTCTCTATTTATACTTTTAGAATATGCAGCATTTTCCAATCCTACTGTCAAAAGATTCAGCTCTTTTGGTAATAAAGCAGTCCATGTAGTACTCAAAGAGGAATACAAATACTTTAATGATTCTTTTGCAAATCCCTTTTGCTCAGGTGTGTTCAGGACACTGCCTCCTGGTTTGTTTTTCCAGACACTGTTTTTTTTGTCATATGAACACTGAGACGAGGAACCTCCACTTGTCCACATGCCTTCAGACAGAACAGGTGTGCGTGTGTGTATGTGTGTGTTTCGCTCTGGTTCCCCTGCAGTCTGCTGTTGACTTTGTGAGTGGACATCCCTTAAAAAAACGTGGAGCTGCTGGTTCACCCGTGTTTTTTGTGTGTGTGTGTGTGTGTGTGTGTGTGTGTGTGTGTGTGTGTGTGTGTGTGTGTGTGTGTGTGTGTGTGTGTGTGTGTGTGTGTGTGTGTGTGTGTGTGTGTGTGTGTGTGTGTGTGTGTGTGTTGTGTGTTGTGTGTTGTGTGTGTGTTGTGGTGGTGTGGTGTGTGTGTGTGTGTGTGTGTGTGTGTGTGTGTGTGTGTGTGTGTGTGTGTGTGTGTGTGTGTGTGTGTACATGAGACAAAACACTTGAAACCCTGAGCTAGGACTGGGCAGTATATAAAGATTATCGGATTGGATGGATATCGTGATATAGGTGTCTTTTCCTGGATTTTAAGACTTGTCTAGCTTCCCTATGGTTTGTATTCTTCCATTATTCAGTCATTAGGTCCACATAACTGTTGATTATATTCGAAAATATCATTTAATAAATGTATGTTCTGGAAGCCCTAATAGTCAACTCTACAAAAGTATCGCTATATTGTTATCAAAGTATTTGGTAGGGCACGCGAGTGTATTTCTCTTGCATATTTCAACAACAAAGCAATTCAAAGTGCTGAGCAATAATTAGAGAAAGCATTAAAACCAAGTGCAAGTCTTAATAGAGTCAAGAAAACAAGCTTCAAAAGAACAAGACAGGCCTAATAACATTAATGAAAGTTACAGTTCATAGTAAGATATAAACTGTTATTATTCTGTCTAAAATATTATCATTTTAGATTTTTCTTTATATTGCCCAATCCTACTCTGAGCTACGGTGCTGGGAATAAAACTGTCTCATCCCTCGCTCCTCATAACTGTCATCAGAGAGTTTCTATATATATGTGTTTTTTGAATTGGCTCCAACGGTTAATTCCTCTTGAATGGATAGTGAAGCAATTAATGTCATTTTAGGAATGTCTTTTCATGAGGGAAACTCTTTTCTCTCACTTAAATTGAGCAAGTCTTATGCAGATAAACCCCACCTGCTTGTTTCATATATGTGCAAAAGTCTTAAGTGTGCATGTACAGTACGAGTGTGTTTGTATGAGTGTGAGTGTGTGTGTGTTATGGCAGGCCATTGCACACACACACTCACAGTGTTTGCAGCATCCCACACAGGACCTTCTCCCAGATGTTTGTGTGTAATTCTCCGTGTTTGTTTGAACTCTACACCGTATTGTCTCAGTAGCTGGTGTGTTTATGATCCTCTGACTGCCACCGACTGGGATTCACACCATCACCAGATATTAAAAGCAAACACTGGCTCTTAATTATTATTATTATTATTATTACTGTACACGCAGGTCTGAATAAATACTACTGAATGTGTGAAAAACAGAGACTGAAGCAGAGGCTGAAGGCAGGAAGTGCTTTCTAGTGAGATTCATACGAATGTAATAATGATTAGTGTTGTATATTTGTAAAAGCAGGAAAGAAAAATGACTGCATATGTGAGACATTCCCTTTTTATTAACCTCAATTTTGTATAAGGGTCAAGTAACGTGTGCTATACTTGAAGAACGAGGCATGTTTTCTGCACAATATCAACCCCGAGGAAAACGTAACAAGATCAGTGTAAACCCTTTCATTCTTAAAAGTACTACTTGTGTTTATTTTGCATAGCACACAGCTAGTCACCCTGTACATAAAGAGGCTAGTTGTTTATTTTTCTGTCAAACATCACTTGGAAAAGATTCTTCTCCTGCTGTAGTTCCAACAAGCACATCTGTCACATCTTCTGTATTGCTTTTTGTTTTACCTAGATGGTTCATAAAAAAAAGGAAACTAGATCTATTTATCTAAACATGGAAAAAGTCTAAAGTTATTTAATGTATTAAAAATCGGGACGTATCGTTTAACTGTAGATGACATAATCTGCTTTTTCAATAAAGTGGTTTTGTAGCTAACTGCAAAATAATGTCTGTTTTCTTCTCTTTTGTTTGCTGTTTCTAAGTTTCTAGTACATCAAAAGTATTGTTTTTTATAGCGTATGAAATCCTACTTTACGTACTTTCACCCAATATCAAGGTTTTAGTTAACGACGTTGTTTCACATTCATTTCTTTGGCCCTCCACGTTCAATACTATCACTCAAAATTCACATATGTTGTTTTTGCAGATATCAAACTAGAAAGACAACAATAACAATTTCTTATTTAAACTATAATTGGGATTTGAAATCTATAATAACAGACAGATTTGTATCAATTACATATTATGAAAGTGAAAAAACTGCCATAAATATTAGGGCTGAACGATTAATCAACTTTTTTTTTTTTTTTTCTTGTGTGTCAGTCATCCACACCAATCAGAAGTGCTGTGCTCCACATGTACCAGCCAATGTTAACCAATCAGAAGTGGCCCATGATAGAAGGTGATAGACAGATTGATCTTTTCCAAATGGCTTCCAATGGAGCGTTCCTAGATGGTTTGGTGAAACGAACCGTCTGAGTCCGGTTAGTAATGCTCCATCACATGTTTTACATCTATTACAGGGTGACTCTGAAACTGAAGCTTGACTTTAAAGCAACCCAACGGAAGTTTCATGTAAGTTTAGTTCTTTCACTCGTAGCTCGGGCTGCGGGGGTGCTAGAGACGGGAGCACGTTGATACGACCTTCCTAGCCGGAGATATGGCCGCATTTTACAATAAACTTCCGTTGGGTCGCTTAAAAACAAAATCGCAAATCGAATCGCAATATCTGTCAGAAACATCGCAATTAGATTATTTCCCCAAATCGTGCAGCCCTAATAAATATTACTTTTCTAAATTATGTTTGCAGTAAAGCACATCCATTGAAATACATGATCTTTAAACAATCTTCCAGGACATGCAGTAAAAAAACAGCTATGTATCAAATATTTTACAGATATTTACAGTCCTCATTCACTGAAAAAACGCACACTTTATAATCCCCTAACATCCCCGTTTCCGTTGTTTGAGCTTCCTGCAGTGTTTTGCTTTTGCAGCGTCTTGTTGATCCAATAGTGGTAGTAATAAATGATAAATAAGCATTGAAACTTGTGCTGCGTTAGGAGTTGCAAACCCTGAAACTGAGCCAAAGCAATCATAACATAATGTCAAAGTTTAATGGTCGGGAGAGGAATGTGCAACAACCAGAGTGAGTGGTTTTCCCACAAGCTGCTTTCTAAATGTTTGGGATGTTGTCTTTCTACTGAACCATAACTTTTCTTTAAAGTCATATCTCATCTCTTCAACTTACTTGAATCACATGTATATATTCCCCCTATCCTCCATCATCCAGAGATCACTACATGTTGGCTTTATCACCATGTTTTTCCATACTTCATTAAGGTTGCTTGTCTCTTTTGTTGCTGTTTTACTCCACTCACTTCAAGTTCATTATATGTAGCAGTTAGTGTTTCTAGAGGCTTCCCAACACTGTCAACTGTTAATTAAAATCTACAACCTCAAGACCCTCATTGGGAACAACAAAAACTCCCACAATGCATCATTATCAACATGTCTCGGTGTTGTCCACAGATAGTAAAATGCTCATGTATAATTACAGCCATGCACGCAACGCTGTATCCGTCATGCCGGTAACTCAGCCTCCTGGGACTCTGATGGTCCGATAAGATGGGAAAACATGACCAGAAACAATTTGTACAAAACATTTCTGAACTACAAATATGAGTATGTGAGGACACGATGGTTTGAGAAGATAGAGAGCGGGAAAGTGGCTCAGTTCCCTTGGTACTTACCCTTTTAGTAAATAACTCCAGTACATAAACATTCCGGAAAGACCAAACAGAGAGGAAACACTGATGCTGATAAGCCTTTTAGTTACAATATCACAAAACAAACCAAAGTGAACCATGAACCCTAGGGAGGCATGTGGCGCAGTGGTATAGTGTGTTGGTGTTTGGATCAGGGGGGCACAGGTTCAAACCCCACTGCAGTCAGCATGTCGTTGTGTCCCTGGGCAAGACCTTCACCCCAAATTGCTCCTGTGGGGATTGCCCACAGTATTGAGTATGTAAGTCACTTTGGAGAAAAGAGTCTAATAAGTGACATGTAATGTAATGAACCTCTGAAAACAACAAAATGCCAACAAAAGCCTTGATTTTGAGATGCAGAAAAGGTTTGAATTAGAGAATGTTTTGGAAGAAACCTTCAGATTTGTGCAACTTATTCGACAGTACAAAGGTTGTTAAATAGAAGTGACTCATCGTATTGAAAATATTTGCTCAACTTTATTGAATCTTCTGAGTCAGAAACATTCCACAAAGACACAAAATGACTAGATTAATACACAAAACTAACAAAAAGGATACACAGAATGCCCTAAATGAGCACAGAGACAAAAGAATGACCCAAAGCAACACAAAATGAACATAAAAAGACACAACACAAGCATACAAAAATTAAATGGCCAAAAGAGAGACAAAATGACTAAATAAAAACACGACACGATCAGGAAGAGACACAACATGACCATGAGAAAACTTAAAGGCCCACAAATAGACACGAAATGCCCATTAAGACAAAAAATGACTACAAATGACCCAAAATGACCCAAAGAGGGACACAATGACTATATAAAGAAACAACACAAACACAGAGAGACCCAATATCACCCAAAAACACAAAATACCTCCAATATACTTTATTTATATAGCACATTTAAAACCAACAGAGTTGTCCAAAGAGCTGTACATCAATACATATTTAAAAAAGCTGGATAAATACATTTAGACAAAACTAATGTAAAAGCACGAGACAATAAAACCATACTTTTAGCCACAGACTGAAAAACTCTCATACACGATGTAAAAACATTTTAAAACACAACCATTTAGAAAACCCCAACACAGACTGATACGTCTTATACGTGGTCTGCAAAAGCACGGGAGAACAAGTAGGTCTTTAAACCAGATTTAAAAACAGGCGAAGTGGGAGCAAGTCTGATCGGGGGGGCAAATGACAAGAAAATGACTACAAACGATTACAAAATGACACAAAAAATGGCTTTCTTGATAATAGAAAAACTCTGAAAACAGGGGGTTCACTTTATTTACACCAGGAAGGGGACAGAGCGTCAGTAACCAAAGATTCAGAGAGTATGAGGTAATCCTGCAGAGAGCATATTTTCACTCATTTCCTGGCAGCGGAGGGACTCTCTGCTCTGGAGGGAAGGTGTTTCTTTTGTGCGGTGTAACAGAGCTCACCTCACAGACCCTCCCCTGGGGCTCCACACACACACACACACGCGCACGCACTCACGCACGCACGCACGCACACACACACACACGCACACGCACACATACACACACACACACAGCTCCTGAGTCACAGGGTGGAACCTCACACACATAAAGGGCGCTTTGTGCCCCGACTCATGGATCTGACAACCAACACCGCAGCGCTGCTCACACTGAGCTCACTGTTAGCTACAGGAGAGCTCAGGGCTTTTTGTTCACCCACTCGAAATGTAGAAACATCTCCAACTATCCCAGCAGAAATACAGCGGTGCATGCTGTAGAGTAGGGGTGCCAAACTTTTTCATGAGGGCCACATACAGAAAAATATACGAAGGGCTGGGCCACGGTATATTGCCTCATAAGTTAGCAGAATGTATCAAATGTAGGTAAATGATGCTTGATACTTGAATATGCTTTAAGAAAGACAACAGCTCTCCATAGGGTTTCATTTATTTCATTAGCAGCTCATTCTTTAAAGCAGAAGCCACCGTTTGCTGATAATAAGAGGAAATATGAAGGGTTTATTTCAAGCTTGTTATGGAAATAAGTTATTGGGCTTTTTTTCTTATCACCTTAGATTTGACTTTAATTGACTGAATTTGTTTGAAACATTGGGCTTATTAACACAGGAAAACGACTGTGTAATATCTGTTTTCATCTATATTTAAGAAGTATAATACAAGACAAGCACAAGTTTCATTTGTGGGCCATACTCCATTATACTTTTTGAATTTGCTGAGACTCAAAGGGAGGGTGTGCATGTTTTCATTCGTACTGAAAGGATCAAGCAGGTAGACCCTCTACTATCCTGGAAAGAGCACTTGAATATAAATAAAAAGACTAAACTGTCTTTTACTTCTGTGGTGGTAAGTGTTCATCAATACTGCAAGTAAAAAAAAACGTTTCACCCCTTTGAGAAACTCTATGAATCTCCCTATGATAACATATTGAGGCTGGCCAATACAATTGTTAGACTGAAGTAATCTTCTGTTCACCAGTCCATCCTAAATTGAAAACAGAGTTAAATCCCAGATGTACGTTAAGAGTCTTGAACATATTGTCTAAAATGTTTGTTATTTATAATAGGCCTACATATCTAATATGTTACCTTTTCTCCTGTCTTCATTATTTTGGTGGAGAGCTGCTATCATGCAATAAATATTTCATTCTTGATAGGAAGATAAAGTGTCCGTAGCGTATCGTATCATATTATACATTATTGTATCGCATTGTAACGCATTGTATCGTATTGTAACGCATTGTAATGCATTGTATCGCATTGTATCGCATTGTTTCGCATTGTATCGCATTGTATCACATTGTAACGCATTGTATCGCATTGTATCGCATTGTATCGTATTGTATCGCATTGTAACGCATTGTAACGCATTGTAACGCATTGTTTCGCATTGTAACGCATTGTATCGCATTGTAACGCATTGTATCGCATTGTATCGCATTGTATCGCATTGTATCGCATTGTAACGCATTGTATCGCATTGTATCACATTGTATCGCATTGTATCGCATTGTATCGCATTGTAACGCATTGTAACGCATTGTAACGCATTGTATCGCATTGTATCGCATTGTAACGCATTGTATCGCATTGTATCGCATTGTAACGCATTGTATCGCATTGTATCGCATTGTAACGCATTGTATCGCATTGTTTCGCATTGTAACGCATTGTATCGCATTGTAACGCATTGTAACGCATTGTAACGCGTTGTATAGCATTGTATCGTATTATACAGTATTGCATTGTATTATACAGTATTGTATTGCATTGTAACGCATTGTAACGCATTGTATCGCATTGTATCGCATTGTATCGCATTGTATCGCATTATACAGCATTGTATCGCATTGTATCGCATTGTATCGCATTGTATCGCATTGTACAGTATTGTATCGCATTGTACAGTATCGTAGCACTTTGTATCGCATTGTAACGCATTGTATCGCATTGTATCGCATTGTATCGCATTGTATCGCATTATACAGCATTGTATCGCATTGTATCGCATTGTATCGCATTGTATCGCATTGTACAGTATTGTATCGCATTGTACAGTATCGTAGCACTTTGTATCGCATTGTAACGCATTGTACAGTATTGTATCGCATTGTACAGTATTGTATCGCATAATACAGTATTGTATTGTTTTGTACAGTATCGTAGCGTATCTTATCTTATGTTACATGTTCAGTTTTCAAGTTAAAGCCTCATGTGAGACTGGCATATGTTTGTACATACTTGGACTTGCACTTTTGCTATCAGTAGTTACATATAGTGGAAAAATGTGGATAAATATAAAGCAATAATAGATTTTGACTGGTCAAAGATAAGCATTACTCATTTGTGTATAGACTATTTTGAATATTGCCTTCATGTAACAGATATTGTGAATGGGGGAAAAAGCATTTGCTGCTTTTCCTTCCTCTTTTAAGCCTATGAACTGTGAGCCTTTCAACCGAGTATTTCCCGTCAGTGAAAAGAGAGGATGGCTTGATGTCTTGCCCTCCTGGGGTTTGAGTCATGCAGCAGCGGTAATTTAACAAGCGAGCGGTAGAAAATGTGCTTTCTACTCTGACTGAAACCCACCCACTCACCTGCAGGATCTCCAAAGAGACTGTGCCATGTTCCTGCTTCCTAATGAGAGAACTCACAGAGGAGCATCATTAATGACCTATAAAGCTGCTATTATTCATATAGTGTTATTCAAACAGTGCTTTAAATTACTCATGCAAACCACCAGAGACCTGGGTTGCATAGAGGGAGATTCCACCACACGTCATGCTAGAAGGTTTTCTGCATCGTTATTATGTTGGACATCACCGGCCTCAAGCACATATTTGACGCAACTAATGATGTATTGTGGGAGTTATAGGAGACTTAAATGAGTAACTTAAAACCAGAGGTAGGAAGTAGTGGAGTACAAATACTTCGTTACTGTACTTAAGTACCTTGTTCTGGTATCAGTACTTTACTCCACTACTTATTTTTCTGACGACTTTTTACTTTTACTTCTTACATTTTGAACACAAATACCTGTACTTTCTACTTCTTACATTTTCCAAACAGGCTGGTTCCTTTAGTTTGAATGTGTGTTTGGTGGCGTGATCATTATTATTTAGAGTCATTGCGTGCCTATTGATTTGAACACGATCCATGTATCCATCATTTCCTGGTCTTCTCTAAAGAAGAGGGACCAATGAAAATGTTGTCATGTTGCCGTTGTTCAGCATGGAAACATTCATTAGCTAACAATGACATTATTGTTCTATTAATATAAAGGGAGGTCAGGTACTCTTTAAAACAGCTGCTAGTTATGGGTACTTTTTACTTAAGTACATTACAAAGCCCATACTTCTTTACTTTTACTTGAGTAAAGAAGTTTAGTCAGTACTTCTACTTTTACCAGAGTGTTTTTAAACACGAGTATCTGTACTTCTACTTGAGGAAAGGATGTTTGTACTTTTGCCATCTCTGCTTAAGACTTACATTCATCAGGTGGTGTGAAACTCAACTGCAAATCAATGCTAATGTTTGAGGAGTGTAAATAAGCCCCACCAGCTAACACGTTAGCCATAGCCTAACTCTACTAAGAGATGATAAATATGTCCAGGCGAGACGGCAACAGGTGGTCAATCTGTCACAAGAGAGTCAGAGCGTTAAAGCGTTAAGCCGTTAACATATTAACGGAGCGATAATTTCCAAAATGGCCTCTGGCACTCAATAAGTATCCTAATTTAGCCGTCAAGTTATGCCTTTCTGGATTGGGGTTAGTCTACATTTGACTCACAGCTATAGTTGAGTCTAGTTTTCAGATTTGAGTTTGATAACTCGTGAAAAGTGGAATGTTTAGAGATGAGTGGTTCAAACAGGAGAACAAAGCAACAAACATATGAACTTGAATCTTTGCTGTAGATTACTTTAAACTACTCACAACAGTATATAAAGTAGTTCAATTATCAATAATACAAATAAACATCTTCATCAATTCAGCTTCCTGTTTGGCCCCCATGTCTGATTTGTTCACTCAAGTTTCAAGGCTTTATTGTCATGTGACCAGTAGCTACAGTGTAGATATGGCAATGACAAACTGAAGTCACCGGCTCCTCCCACAATGCAACATGAATATATATAGGACATAAACAAATACAACAAATAAAATAGCGCAAGAGAATGTTTTGAGAGAATAGATTAGTTTGTGAGTAATCCAGCATGACTTTTTCAATATATGGTGGCTATTATCACAGAAACATGGAGGATTATGCCCGGAGACAATGGTCCTCTGGAGGGAGCAAGACATAATGACTTTATAGTAGTTTCTCCTTTTGTTTTTAGATGCTTTTTGTTTCTCCGTGGTCAGTTTGCATCTATTTCTGTGGTTTGCTCGTAGTTAGGTCGTCTGTCACCTTTCTGTTATCCTATTCCAATTCTTTGCAGTGATTTTGTGTTTCTTCAAGGTAATGTGTGTCTTTGTATGTCCTTGTAACATATCGCTGGAGTATAAAAATGTGCATTTTCTTTCATGATGGAAGTGCATGGTTTTGCTTTTACTTCTGCTGAACTTTGACTTTTAAACATTGAATACAATTTGCTTAGAATGGTATGACTTTAATAAAGGATGTGAAAACTTAATTCGCCTTGAACAGAAAAAAATGTTGTGTCTGCTGATAAACAAATATGTAATTTAACCAAAAATAGACACGGTCTTGTGAAAATCTAAGCAACCAAATGTTATCAAAATGATTTATGTATCACTGCGTCAGCGTGGGAGTATTTATTTTTCTTTATGTTATCTCTCACATTATGACGCTGAATTAGAGCCAGATGTTGGAAAGAATGTAAGGACATTTTTTCAGATATTCATCATGCAAATATATTCATTTTTCTACCTAAACATTTGGGGTTTTCTCACTTAATAACATGCA
>CM062264.1:37036628-37144128 GCA_031216635.1 Dissostichus eleginoides | reverse complement strand
TCAATAGCAGTATCGGTTAAAGTGTGACCATGACTCAGCAGATTTTACTGTAATACGGTGGTGCCAAATCTTTTTAACCTGTTTTCTGACATTGAATTAACTGAGAAATCAGGACTACGAGGCTTTTTATGTGTATTTCATATCCTAATACAACAACAGAACACAACAACTTATAAAGTGTGCAATTACAACACAAAAACATAACACAATTAGTTCAAGAAGTTGAGTTATTTCCTGTTCATATTTCAACAGATAACAGTAGACCTGTTTTTATTATTTATTTTATTCTAAGTTATTTTAAATACAATCTTAATAGGCTTATATGCACTTCAATTCTGTGTTTTCCTCTCCCTGATGCTTTGACATTGTTTAAACAGCTCCTTAGTTGTTTTAACTGTCGTGTTTTTATTTGATATTTAATATTTTTTTAAGTTAACATTCAAAAATAAATAAATACAAATAAAATTGTAAAAAAAAAATCAGGATCAAGCTGTTTAACCGTTTTTCATAAAACTGTTTATACATGTAATAATAATCGAAACTATATGACAATTGTGTAATTTGTATTAAAAGTTTTCTTTTATCCCCATCAAGCGTTTGGACCCCCTGGTTGGGGACCACTCCTCTTTCAGAAATGGGACAAAATCGGCAGAACTGATTCAAATGATCTGTAATAATTTAAAAACATATTACAAACGTCTTGCTCTTTTGGACATAAGAACATCTAGAACAATGATAATGAGGAGGGTTTTCTGTCCTCAGCCACTTTCTTCTGCATCCTGCTTCAGAGCCGGAGATAAGAAACGTTAGATGAAGTATTGTTGCCTGGCAACAGCATTGAAAACCTGGCAGTGTCTAAAATATTTTTTTATTACTTTCTGTTTGTCCTCATACACACTCTGTAATTGGACCAGTATGAGGAGAGGAAACATACTTCATCACATGATGAACTGGACATGGTGTCCTCAGTTCATCATTACATGTGATGATGAACTGAGGGACATGGTGTCCCTCAGTTCATCATCACATGTGATGGATGACTATATAAATACACCGTGGACATTATGTCTCTGCTTCAGATTACCACTGGTTATTATTATACCAGACAAAGGGTATAAATCCAACAATTAATACACAACATTAAGTTCAATACATTTGATTTCAATAGCACTTTTCTAAACACACACACATGTAAATAATATGTACACATGACCAAATATCTATATATGTTCATTTTAATTCATTTCTTATTCTATAGTTTTAATTTTTATCTTTGAAGTATTAATCTGTGTGAATCTGTGCTGTCCTGTTTTTCAATCTCACCCTGTTGCTGTTAAACCACTGAATTTCCCCACAGGGATTAATAAAGGTCCATCTTATCTTATTTATATTTAAATATTTCACATTTCATCCATGCTGATGTTAGAGTGGAATAAAATGCCTCAAAAAACAGACAGGCCTGCAGGTAAACGCTCAAATAGAGTCTGCTGGATAATATATGATGCATTGCACATCTACAGCAGTGAAAGGCAACCTTTAATTTAAAGAATAAGGAACATTATCCTTAATTACATGTTACTTGTTACGCTTTTATCCAAAGCAACTTACTGTGAGCAATCCCACAGGAGCAATTTGGGGTGAAGTGTCTTGCCCAGGGACACAACGACATGCTGACTGCAGTGGGGTTTGAACCTGTGCTCCCCTGATCCCAACACCAACGCACTATCCACTGCGCCACACGCCTCCTTAAATCCTTGAATATCATATATAATAGTAATAAGGGACATTTTACTGCAGAAAGAGTGCTTTTAATTTGAGATTACTTGTATTAAGTAAAGGATCTGAGTTATACTTCCACCTCTGGCTGAAAAACTGAACTTCATGCCATTCATCAAATATGTTATTTCAACCAGAAACAGCTTTGGTCAAAATAAATAAAATAAAAACAAGCAAGATTTCATGATTTAGCCAGCCGACAAAAAGAGGCTGACACAAGCGTGGGAGTATTTCTTTTGTTGGCTGAATGAGAGCCAGATGTTGGTCAGTGTGTTTATCTTTCTGTAAATTCAGATGTGAAAGTTGGAATTGGGATTTAAAAGCCTTCACAGATAGCTGAGTTAGATGAGTCTGATTTGTGAAATATCCCTGAAAAATTTTTACGCTAAAACCGTTTCAAGAGTGACATTTGGAGCAGATTGTGTTCAACAAATGTGCCAGCGAGTCCTTTAAATGCAGATTGCTGTTTATTCCAGCTGTTTGCTTTTGGCTCTAAATGGATGCTGGCGTCGGGGGATTTGTGGGGAGATGGACTGACCGTTGACCCTTTGTTCTGCTGGATAAATGTTAGAGTGCTGGGTGGCTGATTTGTTCCCAGTGATAAACTAAACTGGCACTCTGATGCCATCTAGTGACAAGTTGCATAAAAAAAGAGCGAGTGCATGATGTTTTTAAAGCACGTTACTTGTCAGTGGTGGAAAAGTCCTCACTTAAGTAAAAGTAGTACTACCACAGTCTCAAAATACTTCATTAAAAGCCCTAAAAGTCCTAAATTCAAGACGTTACATGAGTTAAAATACAGAAGCGTTATCCGAAAAACCCACACAGAGAAGGGAAACCCCCAAAAAGCACAGTAGAGCCTCTTTGAAAGTGTTAAATTATTATAATATGATATTATCTTGTTTATTTAACTACGAAATACAAAACATATTTTTCTTAATGATGTTATTTGTGTTTGTGGAACACATTTTGTATACTTTGTGTAATGCTAATTGAATATATGTCATGCAAACACATCATGTTATTAATGTAAAAAGTAACTACAAGTGTCAAATGTAGTGGACAAAAAAATCAAACATTACCCTCTGACGTGTAATGGAGTATAAAGTAGAAAACAACTGGAAATACTGAAGTACTAATACCCCCAAATTAGACTTAATACTAGAATAAATGTACCTATTTAGACTCAACAACTACTTATTGTACACTAAACACTGAAACAGACATTCTGTAAAGATATTTATTGCATAAACTTTATTTCCTGCAACAGTGGAGTGAGCAGATTTAACTCTAAAACCAAAAGTGTTTTCCCCTCACGGCGGTGCAGAGACAAACATAGAAAAACACAGTCACTATATTCATAACACGAGTAAAAACATACAGAGTGCTTCAGCCCGACTGCGTGGGAGTCTCCTGTTTGTGCACAAGCTGATATGATGGATAATGATGTGGAGTAAAGTGGCAGTTGTTTTAAAGGTCACCTATTATGCAAAATCCACTTCTTCATGTCTTCTCTACATCAACATGTGTCCCCTCTTCTTCATGTCTCTTCTACATCAACATGTGTCCCCTCTGTGTAAAGAGACTCTGGAAGTTTCAGGAACAAAGATTCTCTTTCTTTGTGTCCTGATCCATTTATATAAAAACCTGTCTGAAAATGAGCTGATCAGATGTTGGCCACTTTATGATGTCATAACGATTTTTTTGGCTTGTGTAACCATTAGCCAATCACCAACCAAGGTAACCCCCCCCCATCTTATCACCTGAATCTCCTCCTAGAGCACCATTGTTCTTTTTAACCAAATATCTCTCAGAGGGGCGTGGGGAGGGGCTCCTTATTTTCATCTAAAGTAACAGACAGAGAATCAGCACTTTGGAAACAGGGCTGAAACAGAGGGGATTATGGGATGCTGCAATGATCTGTTTGGTGTTTGGAGCCAAACACTTCAGAGACATGTTTTTTATATCTAAGACCTATAATATATTGATGGAAAACAGTGTAATAGGGGACCTTTGAGGGGGGGGGGGGGGGGACTCAGGCGGAGTTTTTCTTGAGGAAGTTGATGAGTCCGTTGGTGGAGGCGTCGTGGGAGTGGACCTCCGCGGCGTCCTTCAGCTCGGCCTCAATCGTCTTGCAGAGCTGTTTGCCCAGTTCCACTCTAATGATGCGGAGGAGGGGAAAAGATCAGAATCAGGAATCGATTATACTTTAATGGTCAGATCAAGTCTGAAACGTGACTTGCTTCACAGCAGCTCCATGTGTAACATCAACACAGACAAACATCAAGACACAATACATGAAATACAAACAACAAACATTTAACATGACAGCACAATCACTGAGAGAAAACATGCTCAGAGAGCATTCAGCGTGCATTTGATCTGGATTCAGCTCTGTGTTTACTGTGAGGATTGACTGGAGCACAAAGGATGCTTCAAAGGATGCTTCAGTCTGACTTTATCGAATCTCCCATTAGATAGTAGCAGTTCATATTCTCTATTCAGAACATGGTTTGGGTCCGAGATGATGTTGTTGGACAGCCTCACGAGGTTATTATGATAGTCCCACAACGGGGACATTTACAGTGTTACAGCAAACCTGGCATACAGTAGCAGGTAAGAAAGGCTAGAGATAAAGACGAACGAGTACACAACCATGGCTACAAAATGAGTAGCAGCAAATTAAGAAAAACTAAGTGACCTGAATAACACATCAAAGTATTGAGACCTTAAGACAATGTTGGGACAAGATTGGTTTAATGGTGGGAAGAAAACGATGAATGATTTAAAGGTCACCTATTATGCAAAATCTGATCTGTTTGGTATTTCGAGCCAAACACTTCAGAGTTGAAAAAAAGTGTAATAGGGGACCTTTAAAGTTCAATCAGAAATGGACAATTGCAGCCACATTAACCAGTTGAAGTTTTCGGAGCATTTAGTAATCCCTTTTTCCCAGTTTATTCAAATGCCCTTTTTAGAGAGGACTTCTAAGTTAAAGAGCTCATGTTATGCTCATTAACGCTTAAGCTGAGTGAAATATTCAAACCCAAGATGTTCAAATGGCTTCATAAAACCATGAGACTCAGGAAGTCAAAATGACGGCTGATTTAAAGCAGAGTTCAATGGGTTTTAAGAAAACAAGCAAATACCGAATACTCACCCCCACTGGTCGAAACTGTTGATCTCCCACATCACACCCTGGATGAAGATCTTGTGCTCATACATCGCTGAAAAACAATAAAGAATAATTATTGTCCCAATACAAAACAGAGGGGGTTAAGGGTTTTCAATTCAATGGGATCTCAGAGTTCAGAGTTTATATATTACAACATATTTTATAATATAGAATCATTGGCTGTTCTCACCTATCAGCGCTCCCAGTGTGTACGGGCTCAGCTTCTTGAAGATGATAGAGTTGGTCGGCCTGTTTCCTTGGAATACCTGCGGGAAAAAAAGGGAGAAATGTATTATAAATATTTTTGTCAATGTGAACATTTTTGATTTCAGTCGATCTCACTCTCAATAATTTCAAATATTAAATGATCGTGTATGATGGCCAGCATGGCTCTTCCTGATCATTTCCGAGGTTAATAATCCAATCCAATCCACTTTATTTCTATGGCACATTTAAAAACAACAGAGTTGAACAAAGTGCTGTACATCATCAACTGTATAAAACATGCATAAAAAACCGACAGGACATGAAACAAATGTAAAACACGAGACAATGAAACCAGATGAGAAGCCACAGACTGAATAACTCTCCTACATGACGTAAGAACAATACAAAACACTAGTAAGATAAAAACCCAAATTTAAAAGCACAAGTGTCACCTGGTCTCTAAATGCAAGGGAAAATAAATGGGTTTTTAAACGAGATTTAAAAACAGGCAGAGTTGGAGCAAGTCTAACCTGGAGGGGCAATTCGTTCCATAATTTTGGAGCTGCAACAGCAAAGGCTCCGTCTCCTCGCTGCTTTAACCTCGATTTAGGAAGATTTTGGGTGTGTATGGTTTTAAAAATAATGTTTAATCACGGTCACTGGAGGGCACTATTCATCATAGGATTTCTTCCTCTAGTCATTTAGTACCTTCTCATGTGGAGCAAAGAGTTGGTGTGAGTAACATGAGCTAACCGCATCTTCCTTATTACAGACTGAAGGTCGTTTCATTCCGTATGTAGGAGCCATATGTTAAAATGTACAATTTGATATATTATGTGTGTAAATAGATATATTTGAACATTGTAATCCTTTGTTTTTAGTATTATTATATCATTAATTAAACCAGCCGTTGTAAAATTGACGTCACAGCCGACTGCAGCTGCTGGTAATTAGAAAGAGAAGGAGAAAAGAATCACGGAGCAATATCGTTTTTTGAGCTTGGAAAATATGTGTTTGTACGGATATCTTTTGTTTAAGTAAAGAGTCAACCAAACTTTCCTGAAACTTATTTTTGTTGGAGTCAAGCTTATTGCTACTTGTGGATGTATTAATTTTTGGATTAGACGGAACTACACCATAGTAAGGCTTTTCTTTTCTTGATCAGACTCACTTTGTGCGGCAGGATTTTCTCCAGATCTTCTCCACTCAGGCCGCCGGCCTCCAGCTCCTTCCTGGCCTCCTCCGTGGTTTTCCCCTTCATCAGAGCCTCCGTCTGCGCCAGGAAGTTAGCCAGCAGGATCTACACACACACACACACACACACACACACACACACACACACACACACACACACACACACACACACACAACCTGTGATGCACTCAAAAACGCAGTCTTGTATTTATCTATTTTATTCGAATTACACTCTGTAAGGGGTTAGAGCTCTTTGGAGGATTAAAGTATGTATTCCCTAACTGTTCCAGGTAAATAATACACACACTAACTGCACACCGCTAGGCTATTTCACAGATTTGGGGTCAACACTCCTTTGAGGTCGCAAGGCTAAGTTTAGTTAGTGAGATGATTTTGTGAATGTGGCAAACTGTAACTTGAATTAATACTGTAAATAAATTAACTGTAAAATAATATGTTTGCATCATCTACAGATCAGCCAGTTTAGCACAAACACTCCAACATTAGGAGGGGATCAATATCTTAAAGAAGGTAAGGAACTTAATTATGTCAGTGTCCGGCAGTGGCTCAGTCAGTAGGGGCTTGCACTGTGAGCCGTAGGGTTGCTGGTTCAAGTCCCCGACCAGACCGAAATATGGAGTGTGGACTGCTACTTGGAGAGGTCCCCGTTCACCTCCTGCCCTGCCGTGGTGCCCTTGAGCAAGGCACCGTTCACCCCCCACTCCCATTGCTCCCCGGGCGCTGTACAATAGCTGCCCACTGCTCCTAGTACTAGACTCCTGGTACTAGGATGGGTTAAAAGCAGAGAACAAATGTCTCTGTGTGTGCTCTGCATGTGTGACCATTAAAGAGGGTTTCATCCCTCCTTATTCTATTCTATTCAAACTCTTGACCACTACTGGTCTCTAAACGCAGATGAACAACTCCTGTGGTACCTTGTGGTGCAGGTTTTCTCTGATGGGATGCTGTGACTGAGCTGGGATCAGGAAGTCTGAGGGCACCATGCGAGTTCCTGAGCGAGACACAGTTGAACTGCATTAGATGTATATTGATACACAAACATTTACCAAAATGACCGCAATGAAACATGGAATAAATACATGTTGACGTAAAAAGACGGCAAGACAACAAAAAACACTGCTAACAAATAAAAAATTACAAGAGACCAGAGCTTCGATAAATGGATGATGGGAATAATAAAGTCACAAATAAAAACAGTAAAAAGGCTAAGGGACTTTTGAAAGCCTGTACCTAGAGGCCGATCGTCTCATCATTTGACCAAGGAGATGGAATTTAGATAAAACAATACATGGTTGGTAAAATGTATTCGAGATATGACTACATGTTGCTGTGTTTAAATGATCTCTCTGGTGGTACCTTGGTGGATGAGCTGGTAGAAAGCGTGCTGTCCGTTGGTTCCCGGCTCTCCCCAGACTATCGGCCCGGTGTGGTAGTTCACACGCGCTCCGTCTTTCGTGATGTACTTTCCATTGGACTCCATGTCACCCTATAGGAGACACATGATCAAAACTGTAAGCTGCTATCTCTGATGGTTGGGAGACTACAGCAAAGCTTACCATGGGAGAATTATAGTTTGGTTTACTGAAGCCACTTAGACACAGTAGATTACTAAATCAAGTAGTCAATAAGATAAATAACAAATTATACAATTTAAAAAAACGGGCACTAAATTGAGTCGTAACGTGCCAACTTTTTCATAAGTCATACATAAACCAAAAAAAGTCAAAATGTATAAAGAAATATATATAAAAAAACACATTTGACTTATATTTAAAGACAAAAGGGGGTGGGACTGGTCAGAAGGGGTTACATTTAAGTAGATAAGCAATAGTAAAAAAGATAAATACAAATAATGTATTCAGTTTTTAAGGCCAAACATTGTTTTTAGTTTCAATAAAATATGACTATACAATAAAAGGCATACTAAATTATTCATGATTATTCTAACTGCACATTATCTCTGTAAGATCTTATGTATGCATATGAATTGTTACTATTGTAAATATTTGTCTCTCTCCTGTTGGTATATTCTCATATAACTAAAGAATACAGATAACATCTGATCTTCCTGCAGCGTTGTGGGCTCAGACCTGCTGGAAGTATGCGGTGAAGCGGTGCATGTACTGGTCGTAGGGCAGCATGGCGTGGGTCTCAGCGTGGAAGAAGTTGATGTACCAGATCCCGAGCAGAGCCAGAAGGACGGGAGCGTTTTGATCCAGAGGAGCGCTGCGGAAATGGTTATCCTGCAAGAGAGGGAGGGAGGGAGCATCACTCACATGCATCTTCTATAGCTCCAGGAAGGATTATATTAAAGGTCCCCTATTATACTGTTTTTCATCAATATATTATAGGTCTCAGATATATACAAAACATGTCTCTGAAGTGTTTGGCTCCAAATACCAAACAGATCATTGCAGCATCCCATAATCCCCTCTGTTTCAGCCCTGTTTCCAAAGAGCTGATTCTCTGTCTGTTACTTTAGATGAAAATAAGGAGCCCCCTCCCCACGCCCCTCTGAGAGATATTTGGTTAAAGAACACAATGGTGCTCTAGGAGGAGATTCAGGTGATAAGGGGGGGGGTTACCTTGGTTGGTGATTGGCTAATGGTTACACAAGCCAAAAAATCGTTATGACATCATAAAGTGGCCAAAATCTGATCAGCTCATTTTCAGACAGGTTTTTATATAAATGGATCAGGACAAAAAGAGAGAGAATCTTTGTTCCTGAAACTTTCAGAATCTCTTTACACAGAGGGGACACATGTTGATGTAGAAAAGACATGAACAAGTGGATTTTGCATAATAGGGGACCTTTAATTAATTTCAACACTAAAAAGGTGAGAGTGTTGGAGAGTTGCCTACCATCCAGTGAGCTCCAGATAGAAGCTTTTCATAGTTTTCAAAGCCTGATGAGGAGAGGAGTAAAACTGTTTTTATGCTGATTAATCAGTTAGTTCATTTAATCGACAGATATGTTAAAATAAGTTTCTCCGTAAAACATCATGCAAAAGCACAACTTCAAAACTTGTGTTGCAAGAGAAAGTGTCTTGGATATAAGTTATTCCTCAAAAGAAAAGCATTAAAAACAAGACTTTTTGACTAAAGTTGACGATCCCAGAACAACAAATTAGTGCACGTATCAAGTTGTTTTTGATAATACAGCTCAGAATCTACAAAAGTCAGAAACTCACTAATTCAAAACACAATACATTTAAATAATATGGTTTTGTGTTGCTTTCAGAGTACAACAATGTGTGTTTTTATTGTATTTGACATACCAATGTGCAGAGCAATGGCCATTCCAATAGCAGACCAGAGGGAGAAACGACCTCCAACCCACTAAGAGAAACAACAAAGAAGATACTGAAGGTATATCCATGCAGAATGTGGGTTTTCATAAAAGAGAGGCAATCTTCACACACATGAAAAGATGCATAACTGCAATAGGAACATTCATGAATGAATCGGTAGAGAAATGGATAACCAAGTATAATAAATAATGGAACTAAACTTATTGCACATGCCTTCAAAAGAGAAACTACAGAGATTTCGTTCAAAACGACACATCAGCACACAAATAAAAACGGCATTGTGATATTGAATATTTGTTAATAAAAATAAAAAAAGATGTATTATTTTGATTAATCTTTAGAGTTGCTGTTCCTGGATCTCAAAGTGTGCAGCACAGTAAGACTAATTTGCATAAATCCCTTTCTTTTGGTCTCCACTGCGGACAAGAAATACTGTTAATCTCTTCATTTCATGAGTTCAAAACACTGGCAGCCATGTTTCCCGTGATATAAAGGGCATATTACATCTGTTACTAAATTCAGCTGTGTGACCTTTGATTCCCCTCAGCCTTTACAGTAACCTCTGCAAGAGAGAAGGTCGCTCCCAATAATAACCAAGTCAGAAGAGAGAGGAATCTGATTACAGGCAGCTGCTGGCCACACAGGTCAAAGCCTTATCGTCTTATTTATAGCCGCTGCCTACTGCTTCAATCACAGCGTGTGATGAACACAAGACCTGAAGTACAAACACACTCACATCCCAGAACTCAAACATGTTCTCCGTATCGATGCCGAAGTCCTTCACTTTGGGCTGAGGGGAAGAAAGAGAGAAAAGATGGATAATTAGGATCAAAGAGAGAAGGTTTAACCGGCAAAATAATGCTTTGTGACTTACTCCATTTGTGGAGAGAGCCACAAAGTGCTTGGCGACAGCAGCTTTCTGTTGAAACAGGAAAGAGAGGTTAAGACGGGAGGATATTAGCTAACAACACAATGCTGTTTAAAAGCTGCTGCATACTCACATCTTTGGCATGTTCGAGGAACCATTCCTTGGCCGAATTGGCATTGGTTATCGTCTCTTGGGTGGTGAATGTCTACATATGGAGAATAACATCATAGAAATTCATATTAAACAAAGCCTTAATATCCGGTATAATGTAAACAAAAGGTATTTGCCTTCAGAAGAGGAACTGTGAGTATAGAAAATGACGCATAAACACACATCACAAAGACTCTCATGGTTATGGGTGTCCATGCTTAGAGATATTTGATTGTTACTGAATATGAAATAAAAACAACATATGATTTGGAAAAAACTGTGTATAATCTTTAAAAGGTTTCTCTCCCTGAGCATCTCTTGACTTGCAGTTCAACAGGATTCAAGTCTCTGTTCATTTACAGCGTACCACAACCTCTGTCCTTAAACTTGCAGCAAAAAAGGAAACACTCTCCAAATAAATCCCACAATTTACAGGACAAAGCCTCTTTGGGGTCAACAAAAGATTTAGTACCAAATGATGGTAAAACGTACCTTGGATGCGATGATGAAGAGGGTTGTCTCGGCGTTCAACTGTGCCAGGGTTTTAGTGATGTGCGTCCCATCAATATTGGACACAAACCAAACACGTGGTCCCCCCTTCGAGTAAGGTTTCAGGGCCTCGGTCACCATCAGGGGGCCCTGCCAGACAAATCAGTTCAAGCTCAACCTCAGATAGAATAAGACTGCACTGTTTAAAGGTCTCCTATTATACTGTTTTTCATCAATATATTATAGGTCTCAGATATATACAAAACATGTCTCTGAAGTGTTTGGCTCCAAACACCAAACAGATCATTGCAGCATCCCATAATCCCCTCTGTTTCAGCCCTGTTTCAAAAGAGCTGATTCTCTGTCTGTTACTTTAGATGAAAATAAGGAGCCACTCCCCACGCCCCTCTGAGAGATATTTGGTTAAAAAGAACACAATGGTGCTCTAGGAGGAGATTCAGGTGATAAGGTGGGGGGGGGTTACCTTGGTCATTTTCAGACAGGTTTTTATATAAATGGATCAGGACAAAAAGAGAGGGAATCTTTTTTCCTGAAACTTCCAGAATCTCTTTACATAGAGGGGACACATGTTGATGTAGAAAAGACATGAAGAAGTGGATTTTGCATAATAGGTGACCTTTAAAGGATGGAGCAGAAAAGCTATCAATTATGTAATTGCTCGTTGAAGTTTTGCAATAAAATGCATCGTGAAAGTCTAGAAATGTCACTCACAAGATCAGATCCTCCGATGCCGACGTTCACAACATCAGTGATGGCCTTTCCTGTGAAGCCTTTCCACTCACCGCTGCGAACTCTCTGCACAGACACACAACAACATTATTTAAAATGAGGATAGCTACATCAAGGGTAGGCAGGATAGCATAACTTATTCTCTTAAGTGTTTAAGCTCTAGTGCAACAACAAAACATTGTGGTTTTGTATATTTCTGTCGGTGCATTTCCCTCACATGGCAGAAGCCCTTCATCTTCTCCAGAACTTTGTTGACGTCGGGCATCACGTCCTTGCCGTTGACCATGATGGGCGTGTTGGAGCGGTTCCTCAGAGCCACATGGAGCACAGCGCGGTCCTAAATATCCACACACACACACACACACACACACACACACACACACACACACACACACACACACAAACACACACACAGCTCTCAGTACTGTTGGCTGCTTTAAGTGTTGCTGATCAAGGAGTTAAAGAATATGCAGCAGTTGCATTCACACTGTATTCAATGCTCATTTTGAAACGCTAAAACGTACGTGCAAGAGTCACATGGAGTGTTACCCAATCAAATCTAAAAACCTTCACATTTTGATTTAGCACATAGATGGGGACCTTTTTGAGGCTTATTTCCTTGCAGGATTCTTGTTGTTCTGAATTTGTGTATCCTCGTGGTTAAATGCACTTATTGTAAGTCACACTGGATAAAAGCTGGATATATGAGGTTATCACTGCTGTAAATCAAGTCAGATGAGTCAACTACGTATTCAAAACATTTTAAAATTATGAAAATATTGACCTTATATTTATACATAGCTGTACAATTGTATTCATAAAAAACCCTCAATAAAACAAATTTAAAATGCATTGTGAATTATTTTGGCTTTGATAATGGTGTAGAGTGAATCTGAGTGAGCACCTCGGTGAAGTTGATCTTCTCTCCGCTGAACATCTTCTCTCTCGCAGCTTCGATGCCTCTCGACTTGCCCTGAAAAAGACAATAAATGTTGGATGGTGTATTCAGATTAAAACTGTTTATTTGTTGTGACAAAGGAGTTCTCTTTGTGTTTGGTGCATACATTAATACTAGGATGATAAAAGCACATTCCAAAGTGCTGCATAATGATTCAAATTGATGACCGATTTGCACAACCAAAATATTCCAAAATGTGAACATGAAAAGACATATTTAGTCTCAAGATGAAGACAGTATATCATGTGAAAGGATCCACATGCAGAATGATGGCATTCCCACCTCAAAGCTGCTCATATCTTGATATATCTTGACATGTATATGAAGAAAATAACAAAAACAAAAGAATAGTCATCATTGCAATTGTGACTATGTTAAATATGGCACATGGTTCATGTGTACAGTATGACTGTGTGTGTGTGTGTGTGTGTGTGTGTGTGTGTGTGTGTGTGTGTGTGTGTGTGTGTGTGTGCGTGTGTGTGTGTGTGTGTGTGTGTATTTACCAGATCGACCAACATCTTCATGACTTCCTCAGTGATGAGGTTCTTGGAGTAATCCAGAAGAATATCTCCATCCTCAGTTTTCAGGTTCAAGCTGTCCAAACACAGAGAGACGTCAGAGAGAAGAACAACCAAGAGAGTCACATTTTCTGACTGAATGACAAATATCCAAAGAAACATTAGGATTCTGTGGTCGTGTGGTGTTCTGAGTTTGAGTTTACAGTATTATGTCATAAGGAAGCACAGGTGAAATGCATCAGAGCATTATCAGGGGAACTAAACACACAATGAAACCAATATCAAAGCTCATTGAAACACTAAATATATCCTGTTCAGCAGAGTTGAAAGAAGTACTTACATACTGTGCTTTAGTGAAAGTGGTTATACTAGTAGGCCTACCAGTATTATTATTACTGATATTTTTATATATATTATTTTCTTTATTATTATTATTATAATAAAGAAAATGTAAAAAAGAGAGAAAAATATTTATTTAAACAACATCAATTAATTGATATGTCCAACAAAAATGTATATAGGTTAAATTGTGCAATAAAAAATAAAAGGTCAAAGTAAAAATGTGTACTTTGAACTGCAATATGACTTGTAAATCACAATATATGCAGTACAGTGGGGTATTATTAAGATATTAATGCTGAGTTGCACAGTTTTGCAGGGTTTGACTGCTGATATAATGAGTTCTAGTGTCAGTGTATTGACTCTCTAAGACTTTTTGCACTACTTTTTATTTTGTATTTTGTATTTCATTATATATGTTGCATTGTTGGAGGAGCTCAGGTCAGAAGAGTTTCATTGCCATTTCTACACTGTAGCTTTGTGCATATGAACATAAAGTTAAACAGTACAGTGTGCATACCTTAATTTATTGAACCTCTCCTTGTCAGCATCAAACATGTGCCTCATGTTGAGGTTCAGGGCGTGGGCGGTGTACCAGTCCTGCAGCTTCTGGAAGTTTGGGTCCTGCGTGAGAGCCATGGTGTCCGAGAGAGAGAGAGAGGAGAGGCTTCCTGTGTGCTCCGCTCTGCAAAAAGAAGTGACTCTGAGTGGGAAAGAGCCGGCCAGAGGGAAGCTTTTTGAAGGGCATCCAGAGCAGATATCCAACATGCCCCTCCTACTAGAGACACTCTATATCCAGGTCATCCAGACACACACACACACGCACACACACACACACACACACACACACACACACACACACACACACTCTCACACACACACACTCTCACACACACACACACACACACACTCACACACACACACATACACACACACACACACACTCACACACACACACACTCTCACACACACACACACACTCACACACACACACACACACACTCACACACACACACACTCTCACACACACACACTCACACACACACACATACACACACACACACACACACACAAACACACTGCTTACAGGGGTAGAGTGTAGGCTGAGTGAAAGCCGCAGCACAGTGACATGCTCAGACAGTACAGACAGTTCATAATGCTGTTGATCTCATTGTTAATCCTTATAATAATAATACAAATAAAGCTTTATTTAAATAGCACTTTTCACACAACTCATGCAGCTCAAAGTGCTTTACAAAATGACACATCACAAGTTAAACACAAACAGCAAGAAATTCCCCTCAGATTATTTGTTAAGAATTTTAAAAGGTACATGAAGCAAAATATCACTTATAGACTATCAATATTAGAAGTAGTCGTGATTCGATATGTCATGCATAAATAATATTCCCAGCCAACACAGGCTTCCAAGACTCAACACGATTTTCCATTTTCAAGGTAATGAACTTAAAAGTGTGGAGGCTATTTTTATATAACATTAGAAAGACTGATTCTTATTATTACATTATTTGCTTATTGTGTCATTTTATGTGCTGTGACTTAGGAATAAATGGATGGCCTACCTGCCTGTCAGCTTTCCATCTGTGCACAAACTTATCTCGTGCCCTCATTGGTCATGTGCGCGTTCGTGTGTGTTGGAGGAGGGGCTCTGTAAGGAAGTCTGAAGGAAGGGGCAGATTTTTTTCGGTTGTGTACTTTCAAATTCTAGCGCACTCGAGCTGGTTTCTCCATTCTTACCTACCCTACCTTTAAGTATTCTTAAATGCATTAGATATCAACCTTTTTAATGCTTTTAAACCATACTAATGAACCCACTCAATAAAAACACACTGTTGTATCATGAAGCAAAGTGTGCAGCCTAGTGGACGTTTTTAAAAGTCCAAAGTGCTAGGTGTAATGCTCTTTATCAAACGTTAGAGGGCGAGAAAAGCTAAGTATCTAGCCATAACTAAAACATTCATTTTAAGGCTCTTTCCACAGTCTGAATAAAGGAAGGTATTGTCAGGGTGGTGAATCAAAAATAACAGGAACAACCATTTTTGACCAAAGATGTATACAGCGAAGAAATCGGAAGGGATTCATTAAACATTTTTTATTTCAAATCAAGGCAGCTGATGCATTTCAGAGGAAAGTTCAATACATGAAGTGACAAGCAAACTCCAGAAATGTCCAATACATCATCCTACATTACCGACATATATAAAAACTGGTTTGGTAAAAGATTCTTCTTTAAACTGCTTTATTTCATGCAAGAAAATAAGACAATGCAGGTTTTTTTAGCCTCTCAAATATGGGATTGTGCTGATTGTTTTCTGTTTTCAATCATGATAAAGTGAATACATTTGTAGTTTGGCCTTTGACGAACTGAGATGGACTTTTTTCACTATTTTCTATAGTTTGTAAACCAATCGATTAGTCGGCTCCAGGAAATATTCAGTAGATTAATCAATATGAAATAAATGTTATTTTCAGCTCTGGAGAATATGTTTAATTTCATCACGGCAACCTTTTTACCTTTGATACTTATGTAGCTTACTTATATGATATATGTTCACAATATATGTAATTGTATTTATACACAGGTTAACATTGTACAGTAGATATATGAAACACTTTACTAATTGCATGACTAAACATGCAAAAATATACGATTTCAGTTTTCAAATCCCACTTTTTGTACCTGTGGTTCTACTGTACACTTGGAGTTATACACTGTCTGTAGTATATTCATATTTATTCTGTCTATACTGTATTATACTGTATTTTTGTACCTGAAATATAGTGTATTTAATTTCTACTATACTGTCCATAGTGTAAATACTGTCAGATGTATACATTTACATTATACCATGAATAACACTTCACTCTGCTTGTTTTGCGCTCCTGGTCTTCTTATCTTAATACTAAGACAATGACAACGTTGAATCTAAATGTGTGTAAATAGTTTTGGTTTTATTGTGAAGGTCTCACCGGAAGTGCTTGTTTTTATCAACGTATCCTTAACTTTTTTCTAATTTGCATAGCTGAACATGCACAAATATACAATTTAAAATAATTTCTACCGGTGATTTTTAGTGTAAACGTTGATTTATATTTTGTATTTTGGTTTTATTATGAAGGTCTCACCGGAAGTGAGTGTTTGTATTGCCGCATCTTAACGGCGGTCACACAGACAGGGGATTCGCTGTCAGGAGGGTGGATGCCTAGAGATGGTGAGCGATGTGGTCATTAACTTAACGCGTACTAACATATTTTAATGTTTTTCTGAAGCTGCTTTTTTCCATCTGGTGTCACGGTAGTGCTGAATATTGTTGGCTTTTAACGGAGCACCACTGGCCCGTTAATATTTTCGCCGGGCGCTTAAAATCGTGTCGCAGAGGGCTAGCTAGGTAGCTAACGTTAGCATCGCTTAGCTATGTGGCTAGCGCTAGTGTGTCCAATATCGGACGCACCTCACTCTGACATGCACATTTATATTTTTCTTCACATTTTGAAATCTTAAAACCCCCCATTAACAGTCATGCACATGTTTTGTAGCGTAGGGTTACAAATGCATGTGACATTTTGGTGCATTCATAAACTGAAGTTTGGTATACAAACCCAATGGGATGTTTAATGCTAATGAAGCGCATCCGCCTATGCTAGCGGAGGAGGGGCGATTGGCGGTATCGGTTATTTCTGTTTTCCTTGCCACTGGTTTGTATCACTGGGCGATGCTTCAGGTTTGATGCCTGTCTTTTGACCACGGATAGCTTTGACAATGCAGGTAAGATACAGGTGTTATTAGACTCTAATTTCAGCATCGGTTTGACTGCTCGTCCGATAATGGACTTGGGCGTTCTTGGTTGTGAGTTGCAGTCGGTATTTGTCAACCGAACATGAAAAATAGGTTAACGTGAGACGAACTGGCGACAAACGGTGTTTTTTTTGCAGCTTGCGTAGCAGTGACATGTATGTCCGAGGTTTGCTGACAATATTAATAGCTTCCAGAGAAAGTGCACTGGCGTGATAGCTAACGAGCGAGTGTCTGGTTCTGTGTAGCCGGAGGGCAAGTGTCAAAGTCGGGTATGCAGCGGAGCCAGGATACCCCGCTATCTACCGTGTGTTGTCCGCTTTTCTACATTTGCTGTGTTCATACACTGTTGCAGATGAAGCCTGTCCGGGGAAACTGCACGTAGGGCGTTAAAAGGCCGTATTAATAGCTGCGACATAGTGTTCCCATGACTTGGGCCATGTCATCCCGGAGAGTTTCGATGAAACCGGCTAACTGCGCTTGCGGGGATTCTGTTACACCTTCCTGCTAAATAGTGATCGGGGTTTTAAAATAATCCCTTGGCAAGTACACAACTAACCAACTAGTTACCTGCCTCCTTCAAAGTAGCAATGTTAACTGTTTCGCTTGTGCACTAGTATCCAATGTACCTAACAGTAACAATGACATATGTTTTGTAATCTTATCTACAGAGGTGTAAAGTAACTAAGTACATTTACTCAACTACTTTACTAAAGTACAATTTTGAGATACTTGTACTTTACTTGAGTATTTCAGTTGTATGCTACTGTGTAGTACTACTACTACAATTCAGAGGTAAATAGTGTACTTGTACTCCACTACATGTATGTAATACCTTTATTTACTTTACAGATTTGGTTTAATGATGTGAAATATAATCAAGTGTTAAATCAGACTTTAGTTCCACCTGGAGTAAATTCACAAGCTACCCTGCAGTATACACAGTCATTACAACTAGCTGCACCTTTATCACTTTAATACATCAATAATTGTAATTAAATAAATGATATATATTATTCTGAATTGGGCCAATCTGCAGAATGAGTCATTTTACTTTTGGTACTTGTATAAGTATTCTCTGATGCTGATACTTTGTACTATTACTTGAGTGACATTTTGATTGCAGGACTTTGACTTATAGCCGAGTATTCTACACTCAGTAAACACAGTTCTACATTTACATAAGTAAAAGCTCTGAGTACTTCTTCCACCTCTGCTTCTCTATTGGCATTACCCAGAAACAAGTGATCAGAAAGGGTTTTATATGAATGTTTGGATCATGCCGCAGAATGTCTAGGAACTATTTATGTTATCTATTTCTAAAGAATCGTAATCTAAGAATGCAAAGCAGTCATTTACACAACCACAGTAGAGTTGTCTAGTTTCTACAATAAAGAGGAGATGTCTGTAATAAACTAATTTGTTATGTTGCCTCGCCTCACTTCATGACTGCAGGCAAGGGACCTGTGTTTTGACATCATGTGGAAAGTGTTTCCTGTTGTGATCACTTTGAACTAAAGTAGAAGTAACCATTTAGTAACCCCCATTGGATTTGATCATAAAGAACAAGGACATTACTCCTATTCACAGTCACAGATGTGTATGTTTTTTCTTCTTCGATGCATTGGATGTCTTCATGAAAAGTTATCAAGTTTTATGATAAGCAGCCCGTCTGTTTACTGGTCGGCTTCCATTGTCATTAAATCATCCAATTCACTGAGGGATGCTTTTTATAAACAAAATTGGCAAATCATATTTCTCTAGGGGCTTAAATACTTTATTGTTTTCTAATATAATTGAAATGGTGACGTGTTGAGAAGAATGACAGGAGAGTCTAGGTAGGATATTCTTAACATTTAGATTAGTCAAAAGTCGTCTGTGTTGTTTTCAGTTATAAGATCATATGGATGTATAAGTGGACCTGATGTAGTTCTGTCTGACATTAAAGGTCCCCTATTATACAGTTTTTCAGCAATATATTATAGGTCTCAGATATATCAGATATACACAGCTCCAAACACCAAACAGATCATTGTAGCATCCCATAATCCCCTCTGTTTCAGCCCTGTTTCAAAAGTGCTGATTCTCTGTCTGTTACTTTAGATGAAAATAAGGAGCCACTCCCCACGCCCCTCTGAGAGATATTTGGTTAAAAAGAACTCAATGGTGCTCTATTGCCCCTTTCACACCAACGCGGTTCCAGGGCGGGTTCGGAGCTAGAGCCTGAAAAGCACCGTTTTTTCCTGTTCACACCGCAGCGGAGCCGCCTTTAAGCTCCGAAAACCGATGCTTTTCAAGCACCAAAAAATTGTCGGTCTAGAAGCAAGAACCGCATACGTCACCCTTACGTCGGAGGCGGTGGCGGGGGCAGGGCGGGATCAACCTGAGCAATAACAGTTTATGGCGACGCGAGTACGGCATATAAAAATTGTAACAAGCAGTAGCGCTGAGCAAAGTGACTAGAACGCAACCACACACAAAAAAAACACACTTTATAAAGTCAGGCAACACTAACCAGGCTTCGTGTGATTCTGTTTATTTGTACCTTACTTTGACCATCCGTTCGCTGTTATTGATCATTGTGGAGAGCAGGCAGACATTTTGTTTTGTATTATAGCAGCTATCGGATGGAATCAATACATGGGCTGCACAGGTTGTCATGTCCGACTATCACAAGTAGAATCATAATGAAAAATACGCCGGTAAAATGTGCCTGTAGAAAACGGCTTATGCCACAATAGGATAGCAACAAGTAGTCAAGATAGTCAGTTTAGCCATTAGCCATTTTATACCAGAGAAACTTTCATAACAGCGTTGTGATGCCAAACAGCGGGCAGCACTGCAGCGGTCGGTAAATGCCGCTGAAACACATTCATAAACAATGAACCACGGCACTCTGGAGAAAAGTACAAGGGTTGAGAAGTAGTTATTTAATTTAATCTGGCTTCGTATGATTAAAAGCAACACGATCATCGACCCGACGCCGTTGGGGAGAAAATCAGCGACGTAAGCGGTGACGTCATGACGCAGCAGCGGCAGCACCAGTCGGGCTCTGGGCGGTGTGAACAAAACGGGGGCTGAAAAGAAGAACCGGTTCCGAACCAGAAAAGCTCTAGCACGGAGCTAGAACGGGAACGCGTTGGTGTGAAAGGGGCATAGGAGGAGATTCAGGTGATAAAGTGGGGGGGGATTACCTTGGTGGTGATTGGCTAATGGTTACACAAGCCAAAAAAATCGTTATGACATCATAAAGTGGCCAAAATCTGATCAGCTCATTTTCAGACAGGTTTCTATAGAGAAGAGCCAATCTTTTTTCCTGAAACTTTCAGAATCTCTTTACACAGAGGGGGACACATGTTGATGTATAAAAGACATGAAAGAGTGGATTTTGCATAATAGGAGACCTTTAAAACACGAATAAAGAGTTACTTCAGACTTAGAAGGAGGCATTTGTGTTTAGGTCATTCCCTCTTTGTTGAGTTTTGCAGGCTCGTACAGCTTTCACTGAAACAACACTGAACCTACGTGTTGACATCTGCCACAGCTGTGTCACTATAGAAATACGTGCTTTGCTCTGCAGAATTCCTGTCTGTGTTTCTTTACAATGGCTAATTCACCCCAGAGCGCCTGAATGCTCATCACAGTACGTGCACTAAGGCTGCAGTTGTCTCATTTTTTCTTGTTGTGAACATGTGATGTGACCAGGAGGTCCTTAGTCTAACATTGACTCCGGATGCATGTGAGAGGAAGTGGACATACAGTCACAAGATAACTGTTTGCACTCGCCTCGGGTGGAGGACAGTCCTCTGCTTCACTGTTTCTGTCCTATCTCCATTTCCTTCAACAAAGAAGCTTTCTGATGTTTCTCTGGCTGCACAGTTTGCGATTAAACAGATTTACTGAGACGTTTCTGCCGGGGAAAGGGGTGAGTTAACCCGAGCTATAGTATTTATAGTTCATGGGAATTCTAACTTTTTGTGTATTTACTTTCTTATCTGAAATAGATTTGGATTCGTTAAGATCTTTTTTTGAAGTATTTCTCTCGGGCTACTTTATCTTTGAAGTTTGAGATTCTGGCAAAGCTGTCCCTCTCAAGATAATATCAAAGGAACAACAGGTGTTACGAGAGGGAAGCTAAATGTTACCTGTGGTTTGTGGCTTAGACTAGGCAGCACCATACAGAGTATATATATTTTTATAGCTTGGTTATACTAACTTTAGCCACATCAGGAATATCACAACACTTCGGTGACAGAAACGTTCCTGGCACGGCTCAAACATATAGCTTGATACGAACTCAATTCAATCAAATGGTATTTTTGTTGTATAGATGTCGTCTTATTGGCATGAAAAACTAGTCAAAGTGTGTATCATCATAGTGTTAATGCTGGCGCTGGATGCTTTTACTTTTAAATGGGTGTTTTTTTTGTGTCACTGAATCTTTGTGATAGATTGAAACATTGGCTCAGAGAAGTGAACCTATTATTGTACCATAATCCCTGATGGCATCACTTTTTAGTAGAATATTTTTGTTGTACAAAGACGATATCAAGTCCCCATTAATAAGATAATGATGTTCTGTGAAAGCTATGACAACAATTTGTCCAACTATGATCTAAGAGCTAACACAAATGTGATGGTTTGTTTGCAGTTCCCTCTTTGTGTTAGATAATATCCACCTACAACACGTTTATCCGGCCCATGCATCAGAGACTTGCAGGCTTGTTTGAGTTTGTATTGTGTGACCGGATTTTCATTTGGATACACAAAGCTAACAACACTATTTGCACTGTTGTGTGGCAGCAGCCTGATGTCTGCTTCAGGGGATTGTTCAGCTCTACATCTGCTGTATGTATATATATATATATATATATATATATAATATATATGCTGCTTATTTTCTGTACTTGAACCGAATAGGCTGGTTTCTTGGAACAATCGTAGAAATTATTTGAGGGAAGCAGCAGGGAGGTTTACAGATATCAGGGGTCTGGGAAATGTCCCCTCTTGTCTCCAGGGAAACCAGTATAGACTTAGTTTGTGATCAGCTATTCGCCCCTCGGTCAAATATTCCCAGTGAGATGCACCAAAGCTCGAGCACTAGAGATGATCAAATAACACAAGAATCAAGGCTCTCGTGTAATGTGATATTTATCTTTATAAATCCCCGCAGGAAATATTTAGCTTGTGCTTTTCCACGAGGAGGTTGGAAGTCATGGTTCGGCTACTAAACAATGAAATGGTGGAGCTGATAGAGATTTGATATGTTGTTCAAGGGCACTAGGCTTCAACCAGGCTCTACTGTTTGAATAGTATGCTTCATTACTCAACCACGTTACTATATCCTGTTGTTATTACGCATGTCAACAGATTCTACACATACTCTGTGCAGTAAAGGAGAACGTTCTTTCTCTTCTGTGCATTAGGTTGTTCTGTTACTTCAACTTTGTGCACTGTTTGACTCTTTTCTGGTTGTAAAACAGAAACAGTTTAATGACTTCCGTGGCACCTCCATATCCTGTCTCATGGATGTGAACGTATACATTCTTACTCTTGGTCATGGCTAAAAATACAGCACGCTGTGGCTGGCATGCTTCACAACCTGCAACCTCTGTATATAGCAGGCTCAATATAGGCTGAGGGAAGCATTTTCATCCCCACAGGTTGCCACCAGGCTTTCATGAATGGAGCCGACGTCAGAGCCTTTCATCAGAGCTCTCACTTGTTGATACCCACCGGTTGGGCGCACTAAACACACTCTATTGTACGCTATTCTGGAGAGGATATCTGAGCTAATTCTGTTTGCCATCAGCTGAACACAAAGGCATGTGTAAAGACTCTGATAGGGGACATTTATTTGCATTCGTGTACCCATTTAGAAGTCAATTTTTGTCTGAATACCTCTGGTGACACAAAAGTTAATTAGTTGATTATTTGTGTAATTTATTTGTTATGATGGAAGTTTAAACAAATAACACATGAATGAAATGTGTGTTTGCATATGCGACACAGACCCGCGGGGCCCGCAAGTTTGTCCTTTGTTAGAGTGGCGAGTCTGCTATTTTTATTGAAGCCATAAGCTACTTACAATGTGTGTTATGACAGCACAGGTTAGCCTAATATTACCCAGCTTGTTCACCAACTGTATCAGCCTCTCCACTGAGTATTAGATACCAGGAAGATATGCAACAAGGTTGTTGGATATGGGGATAACGATTTGATATATAAAACAAACGTGTTCTTTGTTCTACCTTTCTGCTGCTTTCAGTATCATTCTTAAATACAACAAATTGCTTAATTTATTTAAAAGAAAATGGAAGTAAATTGTCTAAAACATTCTTTATTGAACAAATCAAACGAACACAAACGGCATCAATAAAAAGAAGGGATGTTACATTTTGAAGTGCAGTTTTCTACTAACTTTCTCTTTAACCAACTCAAATTATTTATGCGATATATGTATTGATTTGTTGAAGTTAACATTGCAATAACGAGAACAAATATGTATATTTTGAGCCCTGACGTAATGTTTTTCCTAACTTACTCAACAGTTGTTTTCTTAAAGGTCCCATGACATGCTTTTCCGGTTATTACCCGTCCCCTTGTGTGTTATGTAGCTTTTTCTGCATGTAAACGGTCTGCAGAGTCACAAACCCTCAAAGTACACCCTGTAGCGAGTAAAACTCTAACACAGAAAATACCTGTCTATGCTGCCCCAGAACGCCTCGTTGGAGATTTCTCTTTTTCCATTTTTTTCTTCCGGGAACCAAGTGACGTAACGACGTTCCAAATGGACCAATCCGCTGAGCTCCTCACACAAACACACTCAGCCAGCCTTATTTTTCTCAGCTGTAGCTCCGCTGATCTCTCAGCACAGCCCGGGCCCGGTCCGAGCACACACACAGACCCACAGCCAGGCTGCGGGTGTGTGTGCTCCGGGCCGAGCTCGGGCCGGGCCTCGCCGTGTCCCGCCGTCCCGCAGACCCCACGCAGCAACCAGGAAACAACACCTTCAAGCCAGCTCACACTGTCCGCTCCAGCAGCAGAGCCCTGCAACGTCCCGCAAACACGGCACCCAGACCCCACGCAGCATTCTCATCTGTTTGTCATTACTGGTGTCATTTTCTGGTTGCTAACGCCATTGTAACACATAATCACTGATGTTCCTCTGTAACGGTGGTGGACTCATCAGAACAGAGTGGGCGAGCTGACCAATCAGAGCACAGTGGGCTCACAGGGAGGGGGGGGGCAGGAGCTCCAACAAGCCGTTTAGGACAGAGAGTGAATACACATACTATACAGAGATGCTGTATGAGAAACCAATGTGAGTTTGGAACATTGAACAATGTAAATCTATTCTAGTCGACCTCAACAATGGAATTATGATCAGTAGAAATGGCCATGACATGGGACCTTTAAAGAAAAGTTTCACTACTTCTTTAGACAGTGTCGAAACTAAAATCTAGCAGAATTCTCCACGATTTCACCGGAAATTATATCTGCACAGCACAGCAGAGTACCAAAATAAACATAATGTTAGTTCCAACACGTTAGAACAAATGGCGACCACAGCAGCATAAGTTGTGGGAAGAAAACCAAACATTACTCCCAAACCACCGAAACCTGCAGCTGCCGACAAAACAATTCCAGGAGAAACCCTATAGGGATGGCAGCAAATCTATTCCTGCAGTTAATATTAAACGCCAGCCAAGGCTTTTATTTGTCTCTTCCTCTCACAAAGTCATGCAGCTGCACGTGTGAGACTTGTGTGTTTTTTCTGTGCGCTGGTATGAGGAGACCACAATACTCTCCTTGTGTCCTGAGAGGAGCCTGGCTCAACTCCTGTCACACAGTTGCTCACAGCACTTGTCCTGTCATTTGGGCTGACCTTCCCGACCTGTCTGCTGATTCTCAGATGTTACTGTCGCTTATCTGCTCTCAGGAATGTCTTCAGTGACGCTCTCCTATCAAAAAACATACTCCTTTTAATATATATTTAAGTACACAATGAGGAGATACTTTGTTTGGTTTTCCCACCTGCTTTTGTGCTCATTTGAACCCACGTTCAGAGGGTTCTAGGGAAATACATTCCTTTGCTTCATTGGCAACAGATGTAGGGGGAGGACTTTTTTTTTCTTCTTCTTCGAGCTGAACCTTTTCTAAAAACAGTGCGGTGTGGAGCGTCGGGCAGCTGTTTTGCCCATGGAGGCTGAAATAGACTTCATGAGAGAGCTAAAGTCGGGCCTGTGGCTGCAGCGTCACCGTGTTCCCCTCACAGCGGCAGATGGATAAGGAGCTGTCAGCAGCAGGAACAGCTGCCCCATCCACAGCTATTAAACTACCTTACTGTGATGTGGCACTCACACACACATAGCTGCACATCCAAAAGTAACTGCTAATGAGCGGCAGTATCCCGAAGGTTACGGAAGTGGGTTTGTGACCACAGTCAAATCTGTGTGTGGAGACTAGTGAATTAAAAAAAGCTCCTAAACAACTGGTGTGAAGGTGCCTTTGAGCAGTGGCAGTGTGCAGATGTACTGGGCGCCATCCCAGGTGTAAATGTGTTTCTCATAATGAAAGCGAAATAGGCTGTCGTGGAGAATTTGTATGCAAGTACCAACATTTCATAGTTGTTTTTGGAGCTGCAACGGTAACTCGGTCGACAATAATATGAGGAATTGATTCATATTTGTAATTGTAAGTAATTGTTCATGCAGAAATGGCAGAAGCTACTGCTTTCAGCCTCTCAAATCTGGATATTTGAGAAGCTGGGGTAGCATTTTTCAATAGGTTCTGACACTTTATAGACCAATCGACCTGGAAAATAATCAGCAGAATAATCAATAATTGAATTGCAAGTTTCAGACCTAGTTATTACATAAGTAAAACACACAGAAAAACCATTGTGAAGCTTTTTGTTGGATCTATACAGCTGCAACCACTTTAAAAAATGCCCCTGGATGTCTTTTGATAGCTGCACTTGTTTACCCGGAGGTTTGCACAAACAGGTAAATGACACTCTGTGCTGTGATTTACTACAAACCCCCTACCCAATGGCATTCTTGGGTTGACGTTTTTTGTTACTGGCGACGGGGAGCTCGCTCCAGGTAACCCTAACCCCTTCCTGTTGAAGCCTAGCAGCTGACATGTGGAAGTACAGCTAACATTAGCCTCAGGCAGCCCCTGCTGGAGGAAGGACATTAAAGTGAGCTGGCACCACTCCAGTGCATCCGGAGGGACTCTCTCTCACATGTGTTTGTTTGGGTGCAACTCGAACACAAGTGTGCCCTGCAACAGGAGGCTGGCAGCCATTGGAGCTGCCCCGAGAAGACCTCATTAATATTAATGACGTGTCTGCTCCTCCTGGGATAACCTCTTGTTTACAGGATTGTATGGCCAGGAAGGAAATGTACACCACTCTCTAATAACGTTACGTAGATGAATTGTTTCGGCCTGGAACAAACGTGTAACAAAGAAAAGTAGCTCACATTTTTTTTTAGAAGGCTGAATGTACTGTGACTCACTTTATCGTTTCCTACTTTTGTTTTTCACTCTGAGGAAAGTGGGAACAAAACGTTTTCACCCAAGAGAAGTCAAAATACACGGGAGGTTTGCTGTGCACTCACTCAAGTACCCCTGACATGAGAGCCGTGCAAGTTTTCCTTTTGTAGCAAGCAGCAAAATAATTGTAACATGACGTGTTTGAGTTAATTTTCCTACTTAATATCGCAAGTCCTAAAAAAAAAAAAAAAAAAAAAAATTAAGAACATTTTTTTTTTTTAAATCGTCACGTCCTGCGATGTGAATATTGCGCATGCGCATATCGCGGTTATCGTCACGACACGATATATCGTGCAGCGCTACTTTACATGCAACTTTTATTACAGTAGGGCTTCACAATGAATAATCAAAAACGCAGGAAGCACAATTGGTGTTAAGAGATAAATATGTGTTTAAATACCATTTTGTATTAATGATTGTTGAGCTGCAGAGATTTCCAGACCTACATATTCTACAGACTTAACTATCCTCTTTCTTTGGTACGGATCCTCTTAAAGAAATCGCACCTCAATAAATTTTTTCAATGAGAATGTTGATCCAAATTGATCAAATCCTTCAAAATTTGTATCACTTTCAGTCCAAATGATCGTTAAGTAAGGGATAATGTGCAGCGAGGCGGTCATTTTGGGGAAAAGAACCCCCGACAGGCTCATCAGGGACCCTGACGCGAAGCGGAGGGATCTTGATGAGCCTGAAGGGTGTTCTTTTCCCCATAATGACCAAGTCGCTGCACATTATCCCGCTTGTTACACGGCCATATACTACGCAAACTAATGACTCGACTCCCAATATTAATTGAAATGATTTTTATCGACTTAAAAATGATCGTATTTCTTCCGCTAAGAAAAAAAAAACTCCGTTCCACGGCGCACCAACGGCTGGAACTGCGACAACAACTTTATGGCAGCACTGTCCAACTCTGTTCACAGTTTCTGATTCACTAACAAGTCCTTAAACACTGCAGAGCCCATACCGTGCTCCTGTTAGTGTTTACTTCCTCTCTGCCTTCTTCGGGGGATTTATCTGACGTGCAGCGCTCCGTCTTTTACCCTCTTTTACTTTCTCTTTCTTGATCCTCCGTAGCAACGGCAGGAACTGCTTCGATAGCGTTTTTGCAGACCTTTTTGATTACAGATTTGAAAACATCGTTGCTTGCTTTAAAAGTAGCACAATTCATTATGTCAAACCTTGGAAAGTATCTAGATACCCCTGCCCTAATGCCAAAGTAACTGGCAAATTAATATGTTTTGCCATTTGATGTCTATGTCTGGGCCGTTGCGTAAAAAGGAGGGTTTCTGCCCCGTTACTTCTCCGCTGTTTTCTTGTCCCAGTTTGAAAAGCAAACTCATGCAGTTACTGAATAAATATAGTAGTTAGTAGGGCTACATATTTAATTGAAATTGTGTAAATCGCAATATCTAGTGCAAGGTATAAAATGCAGGAAACACAATATCTATTAAAGGATAAATGTGTTAATAATCCCCTTTTTGAATTAAGTATTGTGTAGCTGCTAATTCATCCCAGCCTACAAATCAAAGATCACAACTGAATCCTTTTGATATATCTTTCATGATTATTAGAATTATAATGAAATTAATGCAATCCCCCTATAATTGTGCATCATATAGCCACTGCAATGTCACTGAAAATAATTACAATACGTTGTTTTTTCCAAATCTTGCAGCCTTAGTTGTTAAAAATGCAATGCGAAACAATATACACTCCTAAATATGTTTTGCAGGGCAACCAATTTGTGTGATTTGAAAGGTCCAAGTTGAATGAAAGTTTTCCAGTTGTTCTCCCCATCGTCACTGACCTGTTTTCTTTTTCCAAACAACTTGATTCACTGTATTGATGTACTCTTCCCTGTTATTTGGGCCAGCAGTGTGAGAACTAGAGTGGTTAGCCCCAGGCTAGCTGAGCTCAGGTTTCCTGTTTACCTCAGAGAGAAAAAGAATATCCTATTAACCGTGTCAACTAAGGCAGACATAGTGGGGCACCTGTTGTGAGGTCTACTTAGCTTCTCTCAAACTACCTCCAAGTAACAAGTACACAGTTCACCCTTTTTAAATCTTATCCTTAAAGAGCTGTCAATACACTTGACCTTTTTTAGGAGTCTAAATCTGGTGTTAATAGTTTGAACCTGGGCTTTGTGGCATATCTGCTCCCATTCCTCAATTGTTACCTCTGCATTCAAATCAATAGACGAAGCAAGTCTTTTATTCTCTGAGGACTGTTCTGATTCAGTTTTGCAAAGGTCATAGATCAGAGACACCTGTCCATGACCAGAAGAGTGATGTACTATCATTGTTTCCAGCTTTGATAGAGGTGGATATATAACTCCTTAGCTGCAGATACTTAATACTTGACCTTTTTAATTTATCCGCACAGTTCTTCCCTTGATCGTCTAATTGTGTATAACGTGAACAAAAGTGATTGTAACTAAAGAAATGGGGAGTGATAGTGGACTCATAAGTCACTTTGCTAATGGCTGAGGACAACACCAGGGGATGAATCAGGTGCATGCTGGGACTGATTGAATGCAACTGATAGTGGACATTACTTTTACAAACAAACTGTATTTAATGTGGATCTGTCATGTCTTCGTGGCTGATACGTCTTTCTGCTAATCAAAGATTGTATCTGTTGTTATTATATCTGGCACATTGGATTGGTACATCCTTAGTTAATTCAAATATACTAGTTAATAAGCAACCTCTGCTGTAATTTATAGTTGGACTAGTTTATGCAGCAGCTTCTGTTTTGCAGAAATTGCCAACTTTGTTTAAAAAAAGGCTCTGGGGTGAGCCTAGCTTAGGACATTTCTGAAAGATTGAGACACAAGTAGCCATACCTCTTAGGGAACAAGTGTTGTTGCAGTGCCCATTAGACAGATTAAATTCCAATGCTCTCCTACTTTACTGATTTAAATTCAAGATTAAATCAAGGCTACCTGGTCGTGTGCCATCACGCGTAAACGGAAACACTGGATGTGTCGTAGTATTGTGAAATCTAGTTGTTGTTTCTGGTGTTGTTAGTAACGTGAATGGGTACTATCTGTAATTGTGTTTTTTTCAAACGGAGATAACATTATGTTTCCTGACAAGGGACTTCCGATGTAAATACAAGTGTCTCAAGTGTAAGTCTGCATTCACGTGCCTGTATAGCTAGATAACCCTCTGTGGATCTTCTTTAAATGATAATCACATTTCATTGTATTTAGATCACTAAAATTGAAAATATACCTATATATAATAACACATTTCTCTTTACAATCTGTACAGCTTACAACACTCTCTGTCCTTAGACCCTAACATAACAAATATACAACTGCCCCGTAATGTAAGGGTTAAAACACGTGAAGCACATCTCTGTCCTCTCTTCATGAAGAGGTCACTAGTTTCCCTCGGCCTCCGCTTTTTAACGGCCAAAGTCGCATGAGGATGGGCTGATCTTTTTTCTTTCTGGGCGTCCCCCTCTGTTTATGAGAGGAAGCGAGGTTTGAAGGTCAGGCGAATGTTGGCGGCGATGCATAATGGAAGCTACGCATGTTGGTCCACTGCTTAGCATACAATGACAAAGGGCTGGATGCTGTTATCTATATTTTTCCCACACAAGTTGCTTTTCCTGACTCATCCCAAAACACAGAAGCTTTCAGCGTGGCGCTGCAAGATAACCGTCTGAATGTTCTCCAGAATGATAGCCTGCTCCCACAGATGAGTCTGACATGTTGATGTTGGGGCGTCCCGTTGAGTTTAATATTATCAGGAGTGTGTTTATCAACTGCAGTGCTAAAACTTGGGCTAAACTTAGCAAAGGAACTGGTTTAGGTAATGGTTTTCTTTCAAAGCTACACCTACTGCCATACAATTAGGGCTGTTACTAACAATTGATTTAATTCCTGATTAATCTGTCAATTATTTCACGATTAATAGTTTGGTTTGGGAAATTCGACAACCAAAGCCCAAGATGAAATTCTCAAATGTCATATTTTGTTCACATCTCAAAGATATTAGGTCAAATATTCACACTAAAGAAGAGATACAATAAGAGGATAAAGAGTTCATTTGATTGAATTGGCGAATAATTTAATATATGACAATTTATTAACTTATCTTTGCAGTTCACCCACAGTCCAACATAACATCTGAATATTGCATTTTTCCCAACCAAAAATGATTTAACTTCTCAAAAAGCAGACTTGTTTACCACTTTTTCTAATATATGTATTTCTTTTGGATGGATGGAAAAGAAAAGATACTTTCCTGACAATGATTTAAGGTTGACATTTCTTCCATTTCCTGACACTGTCTGCATTGTAAAGGATTGCAGATCGTTATTTATAGCCATATTTCTCCCTTTTTAGAGATGAACTGTGCTCAGTGAAGCTCCAGTCACCAGCTGACCTTTGACTGTCTTTCAGAGAGATTATTTGAAGTGAGAGATACGAGGCCATATTCTTGATCTTTACAATGCAAAACATCACATTCATAATCGAGCAGAAAGGCCAAAGGGACAAGGGCGAGTTGTGTAATGCTCAGACGTTGAATGAGAGTATTGTGACTCCTCCATACGTTGTTCAACAAACCTCGCAGTGTCTTCCAACAATGGCTTCTTGCAGGAATTTCTGTGTGCAGCTGTTTTCTGCTAAACCAGACACTGCCAGAAACCCTTTTCAGCGACGCTCTCTGTGAGGTATGTTGTTAGTAATCGTCTAGAAATGTCCAACTTTAGACCACTGCTCCTTCCCAAACAGGAAAATAACATTACACGAACATGTGGCTAAATGTCATCCTCTTCCAACCATAAGACCATAATAACATGACTTTTTATATCATCTGTCACTACAACATTTGGTGTGTGTGAGACGTCACGTCGTGTCACGTGACTTGAATTTTGAATTGAGCCGTCCCTTAAGTTATAGATACTATCTCTTTACGTATTAGTGATGGGAATTCCGGCTCTTTTTAGTGAGCCGGATCATTTGGCTCGGCTCACTAAGAAGAGCCGGCTCTTTCGGTTCCTAAACGGCTCTTCAGTTTACCACGGAGCCTCAGTTTCGCCGCTGCGAGGCTCCGGCGCTCGCAGTTCACGTGCGTGCTCCACTAGCACCCCCCGTCAAGGCTCGCCGGCAGTACACTTTCCGTCACAGGAACACGCTTTGCTGGCGGCGAAAATAATCCCACCAGACTCCTTTGCCCCTCCAACAGAGGGATGTCCTTGTCCTTTTTCCTTTTCGTCATTTCAAGCGATAAAAACTCGATCTTCTCTCGAATTATTATTTTTTTTGGATGCCCTCGGCTCGAGTTCAGGGCGTTCCGAACTGAATAAGAGCGTCAAATGACGGCAAGACGCCCCCCTGGCGGAAACGCTGATCTGAAGATACATTAATAATGAAAATAATTGAAAGCTGCGTCTTTTATTATTTGACAATATACATTTCAGTTCCTCGCAAACAGGCTTGTCTTTAAAACTTAAGTTGGGTGAATGCTACAAGTCGAGTAAAGAAACAGCGCATCTATCAGTCCAGTTTATTGAGTGGTGTAACAATAACAACTGAAAGTAAGCTCGTCCTTCCTCTCTGATATGATGCTAACCCTCTCCTTTGTGTTTTTCCTCCCTTAGGAAATGACCTAGAGGCCTTACTGATACATTTGTGCTTTTGTCGCTCCAATCTGCGTCCGCGGGGAGCAGCGAGATCTGGAAGCACACTTGTTTCCGCGGTGAGTAATATCTACCTCAGCCAGGAAGCTGCTGGAGACCTCAGACGGGCAGAAGGAGCTCTCAGCCGCTCGCTCACTGAGTCCTGCTTTCTGTAGACCATTTCAGACGGACTGGATCTGTCTGCCCTTCGCCTCCCACAGAAACCACATCCTCTGATTCCAGCAGTCACTCACTTGTTTTTTTTATTACTGTCATTTCCCCTCCGTGCTGTTGACCAGTGTCCGATTTTCCTTGGCTTCATTTTTGCTTTTAAAAGGATTTTCTACTTTTATTAGTGCAGGCTGGTATAGGTTTATATATGTACATGCATACGTGTATATACTCTATGTACTGCATGACGAAGGATTTCCCCCCCCCATTGTGAAGGAAAGTTAATGCACTTTAAAACTTGGCTGTAGTTTCACTTTAAGTTGTTCTTGACTTCCCCCCCTATTATGATAATTGTGTTAGAAGCTGGAAACAGAGAATCTGGAGGTGTGTGTGTGCTGTTTTTTAAGCTGGGCCTGAAGTATCTGCAGCCGGGCTGTTTCTGATCGCCCTCTGACCTCTCCCAGTTCTGCTGCCTCTCTCCCAGGCGCACTGAGATGAGCCTCTGGCAGGTGGAATCCTTGAGCTGTCTTTTTACATAACTTGAATAGTTTCAGGACTGTGGACTGAGCTTGGTGTTTTTGTAAAGAGGACAAGAGAACTTTCCGAGATAACGAACAAAAAAAGTTTCCGGTGCTGTTGCACCACCTATGTATTGTTGTAGTGCGCAGGAAAGTAAAATGGACTACAAGCGTCGCTTTTTGCTCGGCGGGTCCAAGCAGAAAGTGCAGCAGCAGCACCAGCAGTACCAGATGCCTGAGCTGAGCCGGACCCTGAGCGCCTCGCTCGCCTCCTCGTGCTCCGCCTCCTCGCCCCTGGGCGGCGGGGGGGGGATGCCGGGCAGCTGCCACCCGCCTCCCTCTGGCACAACCACCGCCGTTGCAGACATCCAGCAAGGCATCTCCAAATATCTGGATGCTCTCAACGTGTTCTGCCGGGCCAGCGCCTTCCTCACAGACCTGTTCAGCAGTGTGTTCAGGAACTCTCACTATTCCAAAGCAGCTATGCAACTGAAGGACGTGCAGGAACACGTCATGGAGGCGGCCAGCCGGCTGACTGCAGCAATAAAGCCAGAGATCGCCAAGATGTTGATGGAGCTGAGCGCCGGGGCCGCCAACTTCAAAGACCAGAACGACTTCAGCCTGCAGGATGTTGAGGTGGGTGATCACACAGAAACGGGCACCAAATCTACTTCATTTGCATACCTGAATTTGTCACATTGTGTTGACTTAAGTTGAATGACTCGATCTTGTGTTAGCCAACCAAACAAAACAGTTATTGACATTCAAGTCAGCTGTTTGCTCTCCTAGGAATTAATAAATTAAGCTAACAACCTGGGGTCCTAAAGCTAACCACCACATACTTTTATCATATTTGACTACTCATGACTTGTCTTCTAGCAGGAGTGCTAAGATGCTTAGCTGCTCTCTGTCAGGACTCAGGAGGCTGGCTCCATGAATCAGTGTATCTTGGCTAAAATAGGATTCTCACGCCCAGTGTTAAGCAGGTGTCAGGATCTGAGGGTTAGGTGTGAAAAACACTGAGGATGTGAGAAGAATTGTCATCTTTTGTCACGGCGAATACCAACCAGCTTTCCACAGCACGCAATTTGCTGATCTGTAACACTTAAAACACAACTAAGGTGTTTTTCATGCAAGTTTAATAGGGGATTGGGACGCTGATGCACCAGTTAAATATCAAGGAGAATCTGCTGTGATACGGCAGTTCATTTCTCTCTGACTTTGCTCAATTGTCCTTCTCGCATGATTAAACCACACTTCTAGCTTTCCCTAAAGTCACAGAGGGATTACTCACACTGGTTTCTGATCACTTATTCCAGACTGGTTAGTCTCTGTGTGTCACTGTTTGCACAATAAATGTCTCTTGCAACGATTTTGAGAAAGCAGACCCTCTAATGGCTGAGAAAACAGGTATAGCAGTAATCCTATAGTTGTTGTTGACTCCCTGCTCACCGTTTTCTGCTAAATCTAGTCTCTGTCCGACCCACTTTAGACCGGGTCAGGAGGTTCATTAGGCCAGGTTGGATAATGCATGTTGACGCGGTCCGACCCTAAACACGGGTTCATTTCAGGCTACAACTTCAGTCTAAAATGGACACCTTCAAAAGATCTGAACTTGCTGCTCTTGCTTCGAGAAGTTATTACGATGAGTTGCGATGGAAAATCCCATTTACAGTATTTATCGGAGTTTTCCAATTGTTGATTATGATCTATTTTTGTCTTGACTTCCACTAAGAGAAAGTCTCTCATGTGGTTTTAATCAGCAACAGGTAGCTGCTCACCACACCCACGCAACCCCATCCTTATGATTACTACATCTGCTTATTTATCCTCAATTGAATACACAGTTGTGAGCCTGAGGGAACTCCCTGTGTGGCTGATGATCACCCACTCTCAGAGATTAAGAGATGGGGTTGTTAAATGTTTTGTCGTGGGAGCATTAAAGTAGCTTCTGGGATTTTAAGACAGTCATAATAGCATTTAAAATAGAAGAGGTGGATGTTTGAATATGGAAGTGGATAGTGTTACGTATGAACTAGATACCAACAAAATCCACAACAACTTCATTCTAACACTTTTCTTTCCATGATTCAAATACAAAATACAGAGTTCCCGCCGGGTCTTAAAAAGTCTTACATTTAATAATCTGAATTGAAGGCCTTAAAAGGTCTTAAATAGATCAAAAAAATAAGAAAGGTCTTAAATATGATTTAGAAGGTCTTAAAAATGATCGGATTTGAAAGGTCGGATTTGAAAGGTATTCTGTGTAGCGATCGCGTCTAAATGTGTTTTGGGGGAAATGTCCGGGCTGCAAAGTAACCAGTACGGTAAGAGCCCTTCAGTTCCCCCCAACAATTTGTATTGAAATAAATCAACATGGAAGTAATCACTAACTTTGTTTCCCCCGGCCCCTTATTGGAGAACACCCAGCTAGTAACCTAGCAACCAACCAAGCTTCAGCTAGCGGCAGTCAGAAACTCCGATATCTTCGAATCTACTTACAAATAAATATGGGGAAGTGTAAGTTCAACCGTATTTGGTTGGAATACATCGAATTTAGTGCTTGGTTGAAACCAGTGGAGGGGAACGTGTTTGAAGCCCGCTGCACCTTTTGCAAACAAAATTAGCGTTTGTTTTGCTAATGCAGCGTTAGCTAGTGCAGCAGCTCCCGCAACAACATCGGGGGACCTCCGGGCGATGTTTGGGTCTACGTCAACCCTAAAAGCGGAGGTGCTGTGGATGCTAAATACCGTAGCTAAACACCAATCATACAACAGCATGAAGGCAGCAGAGCTCTGAATATAGCTCTTGTCACTCACACACACACACACACACTTTTTGTCTAACACGCTAACACAGTGCTGTGTACTGTTAGGCTGTTATGTTCAGTCATCGTTCTTATGTTGAAAATGAATACATTTACTTTGTAAGTAATTATGGGACGTATTTCTTCTTTCATAGCAATTTTCCTTCATACTTTCTTGCCGTGAAATAGGTCTTAAATTCTATTCAAAGTGGTCTTAAAAAGGTCTTAAATTTGAGTTGGTGAAACCTGCAGGAACCCTGAAAATAAACGGAAAAAAGGGTTGTGGACAAAATTGTGATATATTTTGTCGCAATATTGTATCAATGCATGGGTGCGGAGTATTGTTTCATCTTTATCTTATATTTTTTTCTCTTAAAAATGTAGCATGATTGGCAAGAAATTAGATTAGATATTGATAAACGGATTTTGACAAACTGCATAACTCGCAGTGCTAAAAAGGTAACAAATTGCAATTTATCCCATATTATATGTTACTGCAATAAGCACCATATTTACTAAATGGTTAAAATCGTAATAATATTGGATTCTTGGGTAGTCGGGTGATTGCCACCCCTGTAGAAAATAGGTAGGTACAAATATTTTTACAATTGACATGTAAATATTGGCTGAACCAATGCCACTTCCACATTTTAATATGGAAAAGTTTCTAATCCTATCCAGCGTTTGCTTTACGTTTGTTTGCTTGCTTGCGTTCAGACTCCTGAAATGACTCCAGCAGTATTTCTTTCTTTGTTTTTGCTGTGTAGAGCAGAATTATGAATGCACCAAGACAGCAAATACCCAATGTATTTGATTCTGTGGCACCTGTGACAAATCTGAAGTGGTTTTGTATGTGTGCAACAATCCATCTTAAAGCAAAGATAAGACACTAGTGTGGCTGCGGCACCTCGGTGGATGTGGCTGAGTCCAAAACAGGAAACACTTCTGCACCGCAGTCAGTAAATCTGACTCTCTGCGGTCCTGCATGTGCACAGATGAATATTAGAGGAAGCCCAAGTCTGTGAAAGTTTAGACCGCATGGCTTGGCGCTCACACTTGCTGTCTGGCCTCGGGCATAAAGGGTACATTTATTAAAGCAGAGAAGGAAACGTATTAATATTTGACCGCACAATGGTCTTATTGGAGTGTGTTAGTTGTTTTAACCTCTGAGAAAACACTGCAGATATTCAATAACATCATGACGAAGCAGTGAAGTATAATGTGTCAGTTACAGGGAACAAAAAAAAGTTGAATGTCACAGTGAGTGTTTCTTTTTTATCCCAATAGATACTTGTATTCATCGTACAGAACGCTGACAGTAAAGTACTATTTTTGGTCATTTCAACACAAAGTGCAACAAATATTAGAGTTAAATTGCACAGTAAGGGGGTTCTTTAAATCCTAAAATATGTTTTTATAATGCACAGAGACAGTAATGTTATGTCTATAAATGTAATGTGTTTTACAGTTCTATGGGAGTGTTCACCAAAGCAGAGAGTGGTAAAATAAATGCTAAACGGAGAGTTTCTACGAACAAAATAGTAAAAAATATAATAGAAATCTGATTAAAGTCAAGTAATCGAAACCTTGTTACCTTTTAGTTGAGTTAATCTGCAACAGGCGTTACCACTATGCCATGAGTTATTGATTGAGACTAAATATCTGCGCTGCTTTTCTCCCATGTTTTATTTTTGGAAGAAGTTCTGTGCTTGCATAAATTATACTTGTTAAGACTTAGCTTGCAATAATTGCTGCTAATTCAGCCCGTCGTTAACAATGTGATGCGTTTGTGACTGTAAAAGGATTTTCCTTTGTCTGCATGCGTCGAGGAATGCTGTTTGGCAGCTGGATGTATTATGAGGTCTTCAAAAAAACAAATGCATGTCTGAGTTCTGGGAGTTGTGGTATGTGGAGCTTTTCCCCCCGTGTTCCCCAGCTTGCGTCTCCTTCTCCTCTTTCTTTCTTTCCTATGTCCCATCCCCCCCCTTTTTTTTTTTTTTTTCACCAAGAGCCTCCAAAAGTTCAGGTCAGTGCAGTCTGCAAAACAAACCCCTTTTTTCCGCAAATCGGGGCCCAAATCCGCGTCTGCTCGGTGACTCTGCTGTTAAATATGCATGAACATTTCACGGTTTGTTTAGAGGCCGTTTGCCGAGCTTTTAAGTTTTAACCACAGAGTGAAGACTCGAGGCACATGGAGGTCCCCAAAACCAGAGAGGCCTTAACGTTTTTCCTTTAGTATAGTATAACTGGTAAAAACACTTTTTATGAGTCTTCATCTAAAAACAGTAAAGAATCTAATGTTTTCTTTTAGGTGTTATTTTCTTTGGAAAATTAAATGGAAAAAACGATGAAAAGCTCGAACATATATATCCTTTATTTAACCAGGTAAAAAGTCTCATTGAGATTAAATTCTCCTTTTCAAGAGCGACCTGGCCAAGAAGGGCAGCATGAACACTGCTACAACAGATAAACACAGACAATACAGGCAGACGAATACAGCGGTCGTAAAAAACAAATAAAATGGCATATTTACCAGTCAATATGCAAATAAATCATTCAAAACTGGCACAATTTAAAAGGACTTCAATTAAGGGATATACGAGCAATCACATCGACCAATGGATTCTTGTTCTCTGTCCTTTTAAGATGGACTTGAAGTTGGTTTTATGAGGTCTATACTGGTCTTCTGTTAACTAACGCCATGAGCATGAGTATGGTCGCCAGGAGAACAATTATAAGCACCAAAAAGAATCACACACTTCTAGGTTGAGTAGGTGTATTGAAAGGCCAAACACGTGATTTGTAAGGATGTATAGCTTAGTGTGCTCACAGCTTGGTGTAACAACATTTCTGTGCGTGCTGCAGTTTCCAGTTCAGACAAACTGGTTTAAAAGTCGACCCCCTCCCCCCCCCTCGGAGTTGTTGTCAAGTATTGGTGCTACAGAGCAACGTTATACACATTCCTGCCAGTGGTTTTGTGCTATTTAAAGGTCTGACTTATTTAAAGGTCTGTAGGTAAATAGATGTTAGGTGGCAGGAACAAGCTCTCAAAAGCACTTGAAGACTCTAAGCTAGCAAACATGGATGTGAACAATACAGGAACTGTTACACACACACACATCGCAATTAAGTAAATCATTGACAATGAAGGAAATGCATTGAACACCTTTGTTAGACCTCGAGGATGTACACAACGTGTTTGTGGAGAAGCAATACATTTAAACTGAATGTGTTTGTTTGCAAGAGAACTCTACAGGGTACCTTCAATTAAATTACATTTCTGTTTTAGCCCAATTAGTATGTCCTTTTTATTTAAAGGAATTTAAAAAATGATTTACACCTGCTCATTCAATACGATATCTAGAATGACTTTTGAGTGCCACGGTAAATTCATTTGTAGAGTACCAACATATATTTAGGTGACCAGTTCTTAGACATGTATAGGTGAAGCAACTGAATCTGTTCTAGCCAAATAATTGTCGATATTTTAAAAAACTCTAAATGATTAAAGGTCCCCTATTATACTGTTTTTCATCAATATCTTATAGGTCTCAGATATATACAGAACATGTCTCTGAAGTGTTTGGCTCCAAACACCAAACAGATCATTGCAGCATCCCATAATCCCCTCTGTTTCAGCCCTGCTTCAAAAGTGCTGATTCTCTGTCTGTTACTTTAGATGAAAATAAGGAGCCCCTCCCCACGCCCCTCTGAGAGATATTTGGTTAAAAAGAACACAATGGTGCTCTAGGAGGAGATTCAGGTGATAAGGTGGGGGGGGGGGTTACCTTGGTTGGTGATTGGCTAATGCTTACACAAGCCAAAACATTGTTATGACATCATAAAGTGGCCAAAATCTGATCAGCTCATTTTCAGACAGATTTTTCTATAAATGGATCAGGACAAAAAGAGAGAGAATCTTTTTTCCTGAAACTTTCAGAATCTCTTTACACAGAGGGGACGCATGTTGAAGTAGAAAAGACATGAAGAAGTGGAGTTTACATAATAGGTGACCTTTAACACTTGCTCATCGTAACAAGAGTGACTCTGAGTACCACAGTAAAATCAGAGTGCCAAAATGTTTAAGTGACCAGTCCTTGGACATTAATACAGTAGGTCAAGGCAAGAGTGACCTTCCTGTTTTCCTTGGTATTGAAGACAAAGATTTACCACTAACCAACAAAGGTAGGCTCATTGTTTAGTTTTTTTCAAAGATCAGACAACATGAGCATCTGGTTATTATAACAGCCTTTCTCTCCCTTTCTCCTTGAAGACGTCTAGATTTCAGTAACACTACTCCCCTATATTCGGAGTACTTGCAGTTCCCAGAAAATAGAAGTATACATGTTGATTGATTCACGATTCGCCTTGTTTGGTCCTGAAAGGGGCCGACTTGGCTCTGCTGCACTCTTTATTTCTCATATTTTCCATGACTGTGTGGGATACTGTGCAGCCAATCACATGTGTTATCCATTATCTCGTGCTGTAGCCATGGCCTCATTCTTTTCCCCCCAGTTGGTTATTATAGACGACATTGTAACGCATTGAGTTGCTTATTGTCAGCTTGTGTTTGTGATACTTTGTGATATCAGTTTGCATTGTGTCCAAGCTTCATTATGAGGCCATGTGTGTCTTCTGTTATCTATTATTTGTCTACATTGCTGCATACACTTCAGATCCCTGTTAATGGATTCAGTTCTGATTGGTTGCTCAACATCTTGTGCACTCTGGATCTGATCCTGTGTTTATTGAACCTCCCAGAGTCAGCGGAGGAATACTCAGAACACCATCAAATGTAATTCATTGCATGATTGACCTGAGTTTATGGACAGACTTGCATTCAGCTGTTTTTCTTTAATGGCCATGCTAGTTGCTCTCAGTAGGAATTGAAATGTCGATTCATTGTTCTGTTGGTCAACGTTAATATCTCAACAACTATTTGATCGTTTTTCCTGAAATGTCGTACAACCATTAATTGTCTTCAGAGGATAACTCCTACCAACGTTGGTGATCCTCTGACTTTGCCTCTAGTGCCACAATCAGGTTCAATTGTGTAAGTATCTTAACGATTATTAATTGGATTGGAGTGGAGAAATCTGTGTTTACGTTGCTAGACAATGATTTGTAAAAACCTTGATTACCTGGCCTTTCATCGAGCGCCATTTTAGGAGGAAAATTAAGCATAGTTTCTGACTTAAAAACCTACAAAACTAAGGGCTTTGCTATTATCCTCAGCTTTATATTAGCAAGCCAACTCGACAAACTCCCGTCTCAAGATGCATTTCAGCAACACTTTGTTTTACCAAACACATGATGTTTGCTAAATCGTAGTAGATGAGCCACCAAAAGTATAGAAATGTTGGAAGCGACAATACACTTTTCAGTCCAAGTGTTTTGGGACCCTTTAGAGACAACTAAACTAAATGAGTAACCATCAGTCAGTAAAGCAGGGCACAACCCCAATATTTTTTGCTTTAATGATATTATTTTAAATCTGTTTATTCTGGGAAATAATTGGGATAATCCTATCAGTCAAATCAACCTTTTTTTTGTCATTTTATCCTTATATTTTACAGTTAAGAGTAGAAAGGTGACAGGAAACAACAGGATAGAGAGGGTAAATGATATAGGACAAAACATCCCTGGCCAAATCAAATAGTGCATGTTGTGATAATAACAGTTTAACCTTTTACACCCAGTCTTTGCATAGAATGAGAAAAACAATAAAGCAGCGTTTTCAAAGCTCAAAAGTCCAGGCTCAAATATATATATATATATATGAATCTGCTTTGTATTTGTTATGAAAACAATACATTTTCCAACAAGTTTCCGTCAGGTTTCATCTCTTTAGGCCAGGGGTGTCCAAACTACGGCCATTTTGAATCGGCCCTGAGCAAATTCAAAAATTAAAATGAAATACGGCCCACTGATGAAACTTGTGCTTTTCTTATATTGTTCTTCTTCAATGTATATGTAAAAATATATTACACCGTAGTATTCATGTGTTAATAAGCCCACTTTTCAATGAGTTGTCAACAAGATAAATGAAACCCTATGGAGAGCTGTGATGTAGGCTGTTTTGTTCTTAAAGCTTATTCATGTATCAAGCCTAATTTACCTACACTTTGCTGACTTAGAACTTAATTTATGAGGCAATATACCTTTAGTGAGCGGCCCAGCACTTCGTATATTTTTCTGTATGTGGCCCTCGGTGAAAACCGTTTGGACACCCCTGCTTTAGGCCTTCACACAACCTAGTGTTAGTTTCCATGCTGAAGAATCGAAGTAGCTGCTTCCTGTTTTTCCTGTCTGGATATTTCTGTCTTTACAACTCGGCCTCCCCCTGCAGATATTTTCAGCAGGTACCTGAAAAAGAAAACCCTGAGACCATGGAGGACCTAGTGGTGTCCTGTTTCTCTTATTTTGAACAACAAACTGCCTCTAAACCGGGATTATTTCCTCTTACTAAATAAAACACACTCACTTTAGTGTTAAACCTATCTCTATGTTTAGGCGTGTATGTTACCTCGAAATACTTTTGTTTGTGTTCAATAAATAGATGTATTATTTTGTGTGAAATCTTCACCCAATCAGAATACCTTTATTCGTCCCACAGATGGGAAATGTGCATTTGTTACAGTGTGAAAAGAGCCAAAGACAATTTAATAATAACCAAGAAGCATGCATACAAAATATTACAGATAACAGGGCTCAACGCTAACTTTTAAAAGTGGTTGCTAGGCTGGCAACCAGGCATCAGCTTTTGGTTGCCAAAACTGAAAATACGGTTGCCATTTCTAGTCACCTTATATTTTAAATAATTAAGATACTATACAGTTATACATCAACTTAATAATGAACATGTGACACAAAAGAATGTTCAAATGCTTTACAATAAGTAATTAACACAATTAATTGAAACTCAAGTGGTAGTAAACTTGTCCACCCTCAATTGCTGGTATACAAAATACCAGTAGTGCAGCTGTTGTCATGTTCTTCACAGATCCCTCACAAACTAGTTTCTTGGTCATCCGTTGTCTCCCTTTCAAATTTGGTTGTCTTGACCTTTGTGCTGATCCCCACCATAGATCCATTGGCCCTTCAGCATTGAAGTCTTGGATTGGCCAGACTAATACATTTCTAATGTTAAATAAATGAAAACCATTCACAGTTAAGAATTAGATATTAATTATTAATGCTGTAAATTACCTTTAATATGTCTAACTATATTTAAAATGATACCTTTTTATAGAAATGATTATAATTTTATGCCAATATTTTCCTATGGTAAAGTTTCGTTTTGCACTTTTATTTTGGTAGTAATAAGATCGGGACTCTTATTTTGAAGGAACTTTTACCGGAAGTGAATGGACAACATTCCTCTTTGCTTTTCGTTCGGGTTCACCTTGGCTTTATCAGTTGAATCACTTTGAGCATTCGTTTGAATTTTGACGGGTTGGCCGAACTTTTTACCCCACAGTCAAACAACTTCATTTGCTTCGCCATTTTTTGTAAAACAAACACACGGCGCACCGCGCACGCGAGTAAACGTGCATCACTTTCTGGCTCCGTAATCACACCAATGCACGTGCAACTTAAGTATCAGGTTCCGACTGGTCACAACAATAATTAAATATCACTCTTAATACAACAAATAATTAACATTTATCTATTTTGGGGTGCACATTTGGCTGTTTGCTGTCCTTATTTCTTTATGTTAAAAACTGGTTGCCACTGATGGCAACCAAAGGCCAAGAAGTGATTGACATTTTTTTCTGGCAACCGTTACTGTCGAGCCCTGGATAAAGAAATTACACAATTTACATAATACACAATTCACTGATTTTAAAATAGCAAATGAACAGTCAATGTAAAGGAAGTTAAGGGAGCTACTAGGATAAGACGGATCAGTAAATGTAGGAAATAATGTTTGCATACAGAGAAACATGTCCCTTAAAATTGTGTTTTCTAATCATTAAAGGACACATGTCATGCTTTTCCGGTTATTACCCGTCCCCTTGTGTGTTATGAAGGTTTTTATGCATGTAAACGGTGTGCAGAGTCAAAACCCTCAAAGTACACCCTGTAGCGAGTAAAACTCTAACCCCTAGATTCCACCGGGAGCGTCTGCGTTACGGCTACGCTACGCCACGCCACGCTGCGACCTCCTCCTGCGTCATAACCCACCGGGCGCGTTTCAAAACGTTGCGGAAGCGGAGCGTCGTGTGTGCAGGCTCGCAGTTGTTGTTGATTTGGGCATATTTCCTGGACATTTATTTGGGGGATGGGCCTGGGCCGGATGAACGTTCCACTTCCTGCCTGCGCTACGGCTGCGCCGCGTCAAAAATAGGATTCATCCTATATTTTAGAAATTCCTTGCGCCGAGGCGCTTCTGGGACGCTTCAAGCCGCGGCGCAGCGTGGCGCAGCGGGTCTGGTGGAATAGCACCCATTGACTAGAGTGGCCGCGATCGCTAAAAACGCCGTGGCGTGGCGTAGCCGTAACGCAGCGCAGACGCTCCCGGTGGAATCTAGGGGTAACACAGAAAATACCTCCCCAAAACGCCTCGTTGGAGATACGTCATTGTCCATTGTTTACTTCCTGGGTATCGTGACGTAGGAATTGCCAGTAGCTACTCCGGTTCATACATATACGGCTGTACTGACGCCATTTTTTTTAAACTGAAGCTCCGCTCAGAGCCGAGAAAACACTGTTAGACATGGGCGGAGCCTCTCTGGTGGTTGACTAATCAGAACAGAGTGCCCGAGCTGACCAATCGGAGCACACTGGGCTCACAGGGGGGGCGGGGCAAGAGCTGCAATGAGCCGTTTAGTGGAGAGAGTGAATACTGCTGAATACACACACTTTACAGAGATGCTGTATGCGAAACCAATGTGAGTTTGGAAAAATGCACAGTATAAATCTATTTTAGTAGACCTCAACAATGGAATTATGATCAGTGGAAATGGCCATGACATAGGACCTTCAAGTAAATAAACAAAGCTTTCCTCTCACAGAAATACAAACACACTCTGACGTTCATATTTAATCTAATATGTTTTCCATCTGTCTTTTGCTTGCAAGTATAAACACAGATTGTACTGTTCCTCAAATGTTTGATATCAGTTGTTTACAGCACATGATTCGCCACAAATGCAAAAGCATGTTCAGTTGGCTGTAATGTGCTGTGGCAAGAGGTTTTATTTTGAAAAATGTTCTCTGGTTTCTGCTCCGTGACACGGCCTTGGCTCTAAGATTTCCTTTTGATTGTGGTTGCAGTGGCAAAGCGTAGGAAACGAGGTGGACAAATGCTTCTGTTATTTATATTATCATTAAAAGGAGCTGCCTGAGGACAAACTGCTGATATAACTCGTGTGTGATCTGGTGGGAAATGTGATCGCTGAGTCAACCTTTATTTAAAGCGTGTGAGAATGTTTTATGAAGATGCACTGTGTTGTAAAAAGTATGAATATATCGCACTCATTCCAAGACTGATATCCTCCTCATTGTGTACATGGTAATATACAATGTTTTATGTAAGGAAAAAGGTATGCACTTTTCCTGTCAAACTTCATGTTCTCTATTCGTAAGTTGTGAAAAACTAAGCAAAAACTAGCTCAAGTTAGTACTGGAGTTCATACATTTTTAATTTTCTATGTAGATTCTTTGTTGCGAGATCTTTTGGTGGCCTGAGAATATACAACATTTTGAGGTAAACAGTATATTGTAGCACTTGTTTCTCCAGAGTGTTAACTAACCACTGAAGTATGTGGACTTACATGTTAGTTTCTTAGCCCGCAGACATTCATATAGTTTAGCATCTCAAACATCCTCAGCATGTTATAGATGCAGAGGGGGGAAGTAGTGGAGTACAATACTTCGTTACTGTACTTAAGCAATTTTTCTGGTATCAGTACTTTACGCCACTACTTATTTTTCTGGCGACTTTTTACTTTGACTACATTTTGAACACAAATACCTGTACTTTTACTTCTTACATTTTCCAAACAGGCTGGTTCCTTTAGTTTGAATGTGTTGGTGGCGTGATCATTATTATTTAGAGTCATTGCGTGCCTATTGATTTGAACACGATCCGTGTATCCTTCATTTCCTGGTCTTCTCTAAAGAAGAGGGACCAATGAAAACGTTGCCGTTGTTCAGCATGGAAACATTCATTAGCTAACAATGACATTATTGTTCTATTGATATAAAGGGAGGTCAGTTACTCTTTAAAACAGCTGGTAGTTATGGGTACTATTACTGAAGTACATTTCGAAGCCCATACTTCTTTACTTCTACTTGAGTAAAGGATGTGTGTACTGTTACCATCTCTGTATAGATGTCCCTCTGTTTGACGTACGGTCTGATGTAATCTCTCTCTCCTGTCTGCAGGTGCTGGGTCGGTGCTTCCTCACGGTGATGCAGGTCCATTTCCAGTTTCTGTCGCAGGCCCTCCAGAAGGTGCAGCCGGTGGCTCAGTCCTGCCTGGCCGAGGCCCTCGCTCAGGCCCAGGAGCGCAGCGCCAACGCCCGCTCCCAGAGCTCCGACCTGGGCCCCCTCACGGAGCTGGAGGAGGCCTCTCGGCTGTGGAAAGGTGCAGCTCAGGTATGCAGCCACAGCAAGACCTAGGACTCTTCCTGGTACACACAGTAAAATAATCGCCTGTGTAAAGGTAGATCGTATAGTTGAGTGTTTTCGTAAAAGCTTTTACTTGTTTTTATCTTCAAGTTTCAAGGCTTTTATTGTCATGTGTGCATAGCTACAGTGTAGTTATGACAATGAAAATCTTAGGTCACAGGCTCCTCCAACAGTGCAACACAATAAAACAGATAAGATAGTACAATAAAATAAAATAGAATATAATAGAAACAGAATATGATAGAAACTGTGCAGAATAGTCTATATACAGTAATTGGAATATTGATATATATGTGAGTTGCAAACAGATGAATGTTATGGATGTTCTTTCAAAAGTTCAGGTGTTCAACACGTGTCCCCTGAAAGGCACTAGATACATTTAAGTTATTATTATTATTGCAAATATGGGGTTTGTGTGAGTGAGGTAACATTCCTGAGAAATGCCAGCCTTTCATCCATTCCAGCCTCAATTTCCTATTTCTTTTTTTCTTTTTCTTTTTGGGCTGTAGTTTGTCTGCGAACCTGCAAAGTTATCCCCTCTGCACCCCTTTTATCTTATTTTTTTCAACTTATTTCAGATTCAGTTTCATTATACTTACATGTTCACATTTTGTAACAGTTTTTCCATTTCCATTTAGCTGTATCTACTTAGCCATCATAGGAAATAGAAAACAAGTACAAAAAGAGATAAATAATAATAATAAAATAGACATGAAAAGATAAATACTTACAAATAATAAAATAAAACAGCAAAGGGGGAGGGGTCATCCAGGGATGCAGTTTTGAAACAGGACCTGACTAATCCCCCAGGCTAATCAGTCCCTCTGGCCCATTTTGAGCTGTGTTGTATAGAGTGAGGCAGAGAGGAGAATAGTGGGATGATTGATCTGTTAAGCCCTGGCATGCAGAGTTTAAGCCCTGCAGGGGGAAAGGCCTGGAGAGACCCTGCAGAATGTGCTGGACGGGCGTTTAGGCGAAAGGGAGGCGGCCAGGACTCTTTTTTTCAGAAGCTGCACACATGCTTTTTATCACCAAAACTTTTGAATGTACCAGTGCTCAACATTTATCAAAACAAATCCTTCTACTTTGCAAGATTTGGCGATATTCAAAGAAAACGTCCCTGTAAAACCTTCCTGTTTTTTTTTTTAAACAAGCTTTATTTACATAGAGAGGCGAAGTCCCGCCCATCTACTTCTGACCCATGGGACCTTATTTCGGAAAAAGTATGTATTGAAGTCAATGGGGAGAGAAAGATTATCTTTCGATCCCGTTTGAATTGTGCCACGAATTACACATATGATGTTTGTCAATCTTAAAAAATAATTTCCATGTCAAAAAAGTCACAGTTTGTCGTAAAACTGTTGAAATATAAGACTATGAAAAATACGCAACTAGAAAGACTACAAATCCCAGAGTCCCGGTCCCGCATGCTGGCTCTTACGGAACCGACTAACTCCCCTTGTGTGTGTACAGCTCTCAACATGCCCAGACTTGGAGTGATTTTCAACTCTTTTAATACTTTTCGCCTCATTCTGAAAGAAAGAAGTGAAATGTGCCAACGTGACGGCCGTCTTGGTGTGTGGTGCGAGACGGGAGATGTAGTTCATTGAGCGGTTTCACACAAAAAAAGTGTTACTTCACAGTTTTACAACACATTTTTATTTTTTCGACTTGCAAAATTATTTTAAATTGGCAAACATCATATGTGTAATTCGTGGCACAATTCAAACGGGATCGAAAGATAATCTTTCTCTCGCCATTGACTTCAATACATACTTTTTCCGAAATAAGGTCCCATGGAGTCCCGGAAAGGGAGGGACTTCGCCTCTCTAGTTGTTCGACACGTACCCAGACAAACACTTATTCAAAATGATGGTGACCTAATTTTAAAGTACAATCCAATCATTCTCAAATTATTCTTGTAGAGCAGCAATGATAAGTCGATCGACAGAAATAACGTTTGTTTTATTAATCGTAATCTTTTTGGGCAGAAATTGCAGAAAATGCATTTCCAGCCTCCCAAATAATGAGGTTACGTTTTAGCTTTTCTCAGTTTATCATATTAAACTGAATTCTGTAGGTTTTGGTCTGACAAAACAAGACATTGGGTGTTTCTCAATGTCTGTTAGGGTTAGGGTTATGAATACATAATAAGCGAGGCAAGAATCCTTCCTAGCCTCGAAAACGAAGAATGGTGGAACAGGCTAACAGGTGTGCGTCATATGCGAGGCCCCGCCTTAAATGGAGCGCGATTTCTGCCAAAGATTTAGAAATTGGTCCGTGCGCAAAGCATTGTGGGTTTTAAGACCTCGAAATTTCCCGCAACGAAGTACGCCGGCCTCGGTAGAATTCCAAGTATCCTGGACATTGGAACAGTCCTTCGACGGCACTCGATGACGTAGTATCCTTGAAATAGTGGCTCTGGAGCAGCCTTCCTCGACATCGAGAAACACCCATTGAAAGACCTTGGACCAAGAGAAACTTGGAGGGTCGTTTTTCTGTATTTAATAGATGTATGGTTATTTGAATAATCTAGAAAAATCTATAAATCCAGTAGGGCTGTACCCGAATATTCGTTCGTTGGAGTACTATTCGGGTTTCAATTTCGTTATTCGTATTTATTTATTTTTTTCGTTTTTTTGAAAATTGAATTTATTGAAATCTCCAATATCAACGTAAGAGCTTGTGCCTCTTCGGGGGGTGCTAACACTTAACCATAAACTTTATCGTTTACTTTCTCCGTCTTTATATGTAGATATGACTTTTCTCCGTTAATCTCCGTCACGTTGTTTCCATAGCAACAACAACTTCCTGTCCACAGCGCTAACTCTCCTTCAAAATAAAAGCATGTCCATTAAAAAATAGGAAGCCAAGCCAAATTACACTTAAGACATATACAACTGCAACGAAAGTAACAAACACAATATCCTTTTCAATTTCAAAGAACACAAATTGGGTTATATACATTAACAAATAACTATAAAACAACAATACTGTAGAATAACAAAATGAATGCCGTGAATAAAACCGAAATACACGTGTTGAAGCGGTTCGCTGCCGATTACTAGTTTTAGTGTTTGTTGATTGTTATGTACCTACCTCAGGACTGCAGATGGACATTAGCTATTAGCTTAAATCTGGCATAATTCATCTCTTCTCTTTTCTGAGATTAATGTATTTGTATGCATGGTAGGGGTGGGAATCACCGGGCTCCCCACGATACGATACTTAAGCCACGATACGATAGTATTGCGATTCTACGATATGCTACATGTCAAATGTATGACCAAAAATATGCGCATATTTAATGAGATTATGGCTCATTTGCATATTTAAACATGCTATTTCAGAAAACTTGTAATATAAAAAACAATTGTCTTATTGTAAGTAATTAACTGGAGAAATTTCTAGCTGATATCTTTAAGTTACAAAAATGACCCTATTCACCTGTAGTGTCTCGCATTAATAGTATAATACATTTCTCAGCAAAGATGTGATTGCCAGTGCTACCAAATGGTAAACACTTCATGGCATGCTATAATGTGATACGATACTTAAGCCACGATACGATAGTATTGCGATTCTACGATATGCTACATGTCAAATGTACGACCGTCTTTCGGAGGGATATGCCACAGTTTATATAATAACATATCGATAATTGGCGTCCGTATGCTGTATCGATTATTTCCCCCACCCCTATTTCATGGTCCTTGTTGAAATGAATACATAATAATAACCTGGTGCTCTGCGTTCCTCAGGCCATGTCCCGGCTGAGAGAGAGGGGGCGTGACGGCTGCCTGGCCGGCCTCCAGGTGCAGCATCTCTTCTGCTCCAACAACACCAACATCCCCGAGCACCAGCTGAAGGAGCTCAACATGAAGATCGACAATGCTTTGCAGGTGCAGTGTGATACAAAACACCATGTTTGGCTGTTAACATCTTGAATTCAACTTAAAGGTCTCCTATTGTACTATTTTTAGGCATATATTATAGGTCTCAGATATATAAGGATTATTTCTGAAACAGTATGGAGCTCAAATGCTTTTTCTCTTGCGGGTTTACCACAAGGCGAGTTCCTTTTTATTATTTTCTGCTTCTTCACACATACGCTCTCCAGTACAGGTTAGCTCTGAGTGTTAGCGATGCTTGCTAATGTAAACACTGACCATATTCCGTCCAAAACAGTCGGGCATTGTTTCTGATAGCAACTTTCTGATAGTGCTGTGGGTCTGCATTTCCGATATGACGTCATATCGGACGCACATCTGGATCAGCTCCGTTGTTCCCCCGTTTTTAGAGATTTGGGTACGGAGGAAAAGAGAGGGTTTTATTTTCTGACGCTGCGTGAGTTCCCTGACGCACCGGGGACACATATCTATGTATAAAAGACATCAAAAAGTGCATTTTGCATTATAGGAGACCTTTAAGCAGGGAATGTAAAACAACTTTTTATTTATATTTCCTCAAAAGTACATGCATTTAGATTTAGTAAAGAGGGTGGAAGTAGACGGTGTTTTTAATGAAATGATGTTTTCCTCTCCAGGCCTATAAAGCAGCTCTAGAGAGTCTGGGTCACAGCGAGTACGCTCTGAAGGCCGGCTTCCATCTGAACCCCAAAGCTGTGGAGGCGGCCTTACAGGTGAGTGCTCTTCCAAGGGAATATATTGCAGGTGAATAGGGTTAGGATGTTACGTGTATATATAACCAGTTCATTATGACAATTGTTTTTGTTTTCTGAACTGTTTAAATATGCTAATAATGTGTTATCTGATGCTAACCTTTGGAGAATTTAGCAGACATCTATAGTCCCAATTAGTAAAGTTAGAAAATAAACACCTCAATTTGAATTTTAAATGTTTTCTCTCCTCTCCTCTGAAATGTAAGCAAAGCAGCTCAAACTCAAAATGACCGGTTTTGACCTGTCTACCGCCTTGAACATTGATAGAATGATTACTACGGCAGGATAATTGACAATGATTTTATAATGTGCAATGTACGATTTATTCATTCTTGAATTTTGACCTATTCCTCATCTAATTCAGTTTTTCCTTTTCCACTTTTTTCTTCATTTCAATGTTAAACAATTATTCTTTAGTGGCTCCTTGTGTCAATGTTTTTTTGTGTATGTTTTGCACTGGTGTGTGTATGTTTACATGCTGTGTGTGTGCAGAGCTGCTGCAGTGAGGCGGAGGCTCAGCAGGCGGGCCGGATGCAGACCACCTCACAGCCAATCCAGTGCGAGCTGCCCACCATCCCCGTGCAGATCGGCTCTCACTTCCTCAAAGGAGTGTCCTTCAACGAGTCCGCGGCTGAAAACCTCAAACTGAAAACGGTACTGACTCCACTCCACTCAAAACTTCATACAAATTCTACCGTCTACCAACCTTATTCTCCTAAAAAGTTGAAGTTGTCTTAAGGCGAGACACGGCAGGCAAAAACATCGTTTTCATGCACTGGTCAATTTTGAGATTTTGTGCTATTTTTATTCCATAACATGTTTTCTTTCATGCTTTTGGAAGGAAAACGTACAAAATACACATTTAGATGTTTATTTTACTATAGTTTGTCTATTGGCGTCTGTAGATTTCTCCTAAATTCACCAAAAGTTAGCATTCTAACGTAACATAAAGTACCCGCGACCGCTGTTTGCACCATGTCATCAGAGGTATCGTTGGAAAGCTCCGTCTCTCCTGCACAATCTCATCGGATTCAAATATGGTCATTTCCTTTGTATCAGCAACCAATCGTGAAAGTACAAAGGGGTCTTAAACCAAAAAACGAAATCTCATTGGCTGGTGTCAATTTCTGACAACGAGATTCGTCCAGATGCGTCACGTGGTGTGCTCAAACACTTACTGGTTAGCTTTCCGCTGGAAATTTAAATCTCAAAATGGCAAAAGAACAGCGAAAAAAACGTTCACAGAGAAGACGACAACAATTGTCACTTGCACGAAGCAATTTATACAAAAAACTAATGATCCCGAACATGAAATACCTTCACGGAGTGCGTCAAGGCGCAAGCTGTCATCCAAAGAACAGCAGGGTTTAGCTAGCGCCTCACTGCAATCTTTAAAGGTCGTTTTCTCAAAATGAGTTTTTTCCCCTACTCTGAGTCAGAAATGTCCACTTCAGTAGCACTTACATACACCAAACATTCCAGTTATATTCCTATCAATATTCTGAAGGTTTTTACAGAAGGGTTTGTTCATATATCATTCATAGCCTGAATTATATCACATTTTATACCTAAAACATGGCGAAAATTGATATTTTACGGCTGTTGACAGTATTTTCTGATTTATGGAGTGATAAAAAGAGATATCCAAAATCCCTTCTGTAGAAACTTTAGATGCTAATATGATTACAAAAGGAAACAAGCATTTTGAACCTGACTGTATCCAATGTTCAGGTTTGTGTTCCTGAAATGTATTAAAATATGCGCATATTTAATTAGATAATGGGTCATTTGCATATTTAAACATGCTCTTTCAGAAAACTTGTAATACAAAAAACAATTGTCTTAATGTCAGTAATTAACTGGAGACATGTCTTGCTGATTACGTAAGAGTGTGTTACTGAGACAAAGGCAGTTCTTGGAAGAAAAAGTAATTTTTTACCTGATTTTACTTCGAAAAAAAGGCTTTTTTTTATGGTCATAATGTTCTGAAAATGTGTGACTTGTGAGAAAACGGTCAATTCTTCATTTCTCTGTAACCATGGGTTGGTCATAATCAGTCATAAATGAATAGTTTTATGAGCTAGTCCCCTAAAGGGCGTGGCTGTCGTCAATCCCACGTGACACTGAAACATGAAATTGACTCTGTGCGCCCTCTCCTGGCGTAAACTAATAAAATGCTTATTTTTTGTTAAGATTAATATGTTTTATTGTCATATGCACAGTAGCTACAGTGTAGTTATGGCAATGAAAATCTTAAATCCCAGGCTCCTTCAACAATGCAACATCAATATATATATATATATATATATATATATATATATATATATATATATATATATATATATATATATATAAATATATATATATATATATATATATATAATATATATATATATATATATATATATATATATATATATATTATATATATATATATATATATATATATATATATATATATATATATATATATATATATATATATATATATAAACAATAAGAAATAGTGCAAGAAGAACAGAAATAAAAAAATGGTGGTTCCATCTTTAGTGTAACGTCAGCAGACAGTGAATCAGAAACAGGTTTATCTCCAGGTGGGTTGACACGTACGTACGAGGAATTTGACTCGATGTCGTGGAGCATACATAAAAGTAAAACAAGAATAAAAAAACAGAGTTATTATAAGAAAACTATAATAACATAAAAAATGTAGTAAAATAAGATGAGGCAGTATTTACAATGTGATAGAATGGAATAAAATGTGTGCAGTAATAATAATAAAAAACAGATATGTGCATTAACGTAATGCATAGAGTCTGCAGTGATGGTTGTATTTCGTTATATATGTTGCATTGTTGGAGCAGCTCAGGTCAGAATAATTTCATTGCCATTTCTACCCTGAAGTAGGGCTGCTCGATTATGGCAAAAATCATAATCACGATTATTTGGGTCAATAATTGATATTAAATACGATTATTCAAAACATCCATTTATTGAACTTTAAAAATAATAATTTGAACAGTATGTTTTTAACAGTTGAATACCCTGAACTTTACGTATAATTCAACTGAAAACATATATATAAATATGATAAATAATGTCACTCACAACCTGTAATGTTTAATCTGCTACACGCAGTACTCTTATTTTGGTAACCCTTACCCGGAAGTAGCTGAGAGGCTCCGGCTTGACGAGGTTAGTAACAGCTGACCGTACGCTAGAGACCGGAGAATAGAGACACGGCAACTAAAGCTTCCCTTGTAACGTGTTTATATGGATTTATTAAACAGACTGCAAGACACAACCTGCCGAGAGGGCTTTTAGGGAGGGGGGGCAGCTCACGCGCGGGCAGGATGTATAACGCAAGACAAATTGAGAGCATCATTGCGAAAGGGAATGCAGCAAAATAATCGTTTTATTTAGATTATGTTGTTTTCGCAATCGCTGCAAGCCAAAAATCGAGATTAAAATACGATTAATTGCACAGCCCTACACTGTAGCTTTGTGCATATGTTAAAGGCTTTGCATCTTTGGTTGATGGTGTCCTGTGTTTTGTCTCCTCAGCACACCATGCTGCAGCTCATCAAGGAGGCGCTGGGTCAGAACGGAGTGACGCCCCGGGACGACTCCCCCGTCACGGAGGTCCTGAACCAGGTGTGCCCCTCCAGCTGGAGAGGAGCCTGCAAGACGGCCGTGCAGCTGCTGTTCGCCCAGGCCGGGCTGGTGAGTACAAGACGTGATCCAGAGAAAAGATGCATCTGTGATTATTACTGGAAATCTGTCAGAGATCGACACACCTGGGATTTAATGTGATTTCGGTTCTTGTACAAATATATATGTAGTTTTGTAAATACTCTTTATTGAGTTTCACACATTCAACACAAAATACAGAACAATGCACAGCAGCACCCCCCCCCACACACACACACAGCCACACAGCACATCCACAATTTGACAACAATTGAATAGTAATAATAATCCTCATTTACATAATCACAATAATATAGATAGACCACAAAGGATAAATAAAATATATGTATAAATGGTAAATGGACTGTACTCATATAGCGCTTTATCCAGTCTTTACGACCCCTTTACATACTACATGTCATTCACCCATTCATACAGAGCAGTGTACCTTACTCTAGGACCTAACATTCACACACCGTTGGCCATCGGGAGCAACTCAGGGTTAAGTATCTTGCCCAAGGATACATCGACATGTTGGCTGCACGGGCTGGGACCGCACTCCCTCGCAGCCACACGCATATACACACACATCATGCTGGAATATCAATCAATCATACACAACTATGAGGAATACTATTTTCAGTCCGCCATATGTGAGTAAATCTATCGATCATAAATCTATCGATTAGATTTATGATTAGAAAATTATAAAAGTAGGGTAGACATGTGGATATTATCCGGCTGAACAAAACGTGATCCGTCTCTTAAAAGACACTCTCACAGACAGTGGGTAGCGGTGTAATGGCGGCTGCAGCAAATCTTGACGTCACCTTGCTTTGTACGTCATGTGGTCATGTGACATGCTTTGAAGCGAAAAAAAAGATTTAGGTTAAAATATTGTTAAATATAAGTTATTTCAGGGGGAATGTGTTTTGCTTCTGGACAAACGGAAAAAATCATGTTGAACGGAAACCACGATTCTTAATTAGACCAATTAAAAAATGTACTTTGATTAAATGACACAGTCGTTACACTTTTTTCAGTGTGCTGAACTATGAGGAATATTATTTTCAGTCCGCAATATGTGAGTTCAGGGTAATGAGTCAACAGAAGCCTCAGTAGAAACATATTTATTTTGACTTGAGCAACACCTAGCTGAATATAAAGAAACCTTTATGCTTTTGAATGACATTTTGGGCAGGTTTAGTTTGGTTTAACTCGGTTGTTTTAATCGTTTACAACTCAAATACACATATACAAATAAGAAATAAACATTTTGAAATGGTACCAAACGCATGCTGACTGTAGCCCCTAATTTTCTTTATAGAACGTTTTACTTTATTTCCACAGTTCTCACTAGCATTCATATCTGAGTTCAGGCCGATACTTGTGTCCAGAGAAAAGATGCATCTGATTATTACTGGAAATCTGACACACTTTGGATTTCATGTATTACCTTGTGCTTTCTTTTCTTGTAGAAGTATATTCATTTTAACTTGAACAACACCTGAATACTAGCTGAATATAAATGGGTGTTAATGCTTTTGAATTACAGTTCATATTTTGGGCAGGTTAAGTTTGGTTTAACTCAAATACACATCAAAATAAACAATAATAAGTCAAAGCGCTTTGAGCACCAGGAAAAGCTCTATATAAATAACATTTATTATAATTGATTGTAAATGGTACCAAACCAAACGTATGCTGACTGAAGCCCCTCGTTTTCTTTTTAACACTTTTTACTTCAATTATTTTCACAAAATAAATGTATATATACATAAACTAGCATTCATACCTTAGTTTTAAATGTCCTAATCATCTTGTATTTATTTTACTATTCCATTCAAATCTATTAAAGGTCCCATGACATGTTTTTCTGGTTATTACCCGTCCCCTTGTGTGTTATGAAGGTTTTTCTGCATGTAAACGGTCTGCAGAGTCACAAACCCTCAAAGTACACCCTGTAGCGAGTAAAACTCTAACACAGTCTATGCTGCCCCAGAACGCCTCGTTGGACATTTCTCTTTTTCCATTGTTTGCTTCCTGGGTTCAGTGACGTGCCCATACCCAAATGGACCAATCCGCGGAGCCGTTACGTTACGTCCGCGGAGCCGTTACGTTAAGTCCGTGGATTGGTCCAAATTGACCAATCCGCGGACTTCCTCACGCACTCAATCTTTTCTCAGCTGCAGCTCCGCCGATTTCTCCTCCCTGAGACGGCGGGACGCGGCGAGGCTGTGAGTCGGTGTGTGAGCACACACACAAACTCCCAGCCAGGCTGCGGGGGTGTGTGTGTGTGTGTGTGTGTGTTCGGGCTGGGTTTCGCTGTGTCTCGCTGTCTCGCAGACGGCCACTGGGCTCACAGGGAGGGGGGGGGCAGGAGCTCCAACAAGCCGTTTAGGACAGAGAGTGAATACACATACTATACAGAGATGCTGTATGAGAAACCAATGTGAGTTTGGAAAAGTGCACAATATAAATCTATTCTAGTAGACCTCAACAATGGAATTATGATCAGTAGAAATGGCCATGACATGGGACCTTTAAGTATATAACACCTTTTTATTCCACTTTCAAATCTATTCCACACATGATCTGATTTGACTGTCAACTTGTTTGTTTTGCATTTGTTCTTATCTTTGTTTTTGTAAACATGCAAATTCCTCTCAGTTCATACTGACTCGCTCTGATTGAACAACCTCTGGAAGCATTTCATTTATTACGTAATACATTGATGGGGCAATTACAGATTCCTCTAAGTCTCAAAATGTAAGAACATGTGAGTTTATGAATGATATGAGAAACGTATAGCTCTCATTTGAAATATAAATTGGATTAGTTTTTGTATTTTCCCAAACGTCCACACAGTAGGTAATATAAGGAACAATAAGAAGGCTGTACAATAGAGTGCCACAGAGACGCGTCCTAAAACCCGGAAGTAAGTTAGCATTTTACCACTTCCGGTTCCTTCAACAAAAAGCAATGCAATCTCTCCATAGGATTTAGGAAAATAGCTGGAACTAAGGTCTGTGGTTGAAACGCATTTAAGAGACGGATCACGTTTTGTTCTACGACATCAAATCCATCAGCAGTGACCCCACTGGTGATTTCTGAAGAGTTGACGTGTCTGAAAAACGATGGTTGTTACCAAGCGGCTGAATAGGACTACAGAAGTTGTCGAGGCCGTTTTACGTCATTACACCGAACACGTAAACACTCCCTCTAAGTTTGTTTTTCCCCGTGTTCTGCTTGAAAGCAAGTACCTGCCTCCTGCAAACTGTTCAAACAAACGCTTCAACTTTTACTATTTAGAATCTGTAGTTTTGAATATGGATCTTAAGTTGGCGTGACGTTGAAGCAGCGACCCTGCTGTAGTTCGTTTATAGCATAACGTTAGCATTTTGCTTCTGGCGACTAGATTTATGATTAGAAAATTATAAAAGTAGGTTAGACATGTGGAGATTATCCGGCTGAACAAAACGTGATCCGTCTCTTAAATGTGTCTCAACCACAGACCTTATTTCCAGCTATTTTCCAAAATCCTATGGAGAAATTGCATTGGTTTTTGTCGAAGGAACCGGAAGGAGTTTACTTCCGGGTTTTAGGACGCGTCACTGCGGCACTCTATATATGATATATAAAATTGAGGATGTTTGTCATCACATGATTCATATGTGTTTTTTCTAGCTAGTTGAAGTCTAAAATGATTCCCAAAAATGTACTTCTAAACTTCTTGTGCATTTCAACATTATCTTTGATCATGATTTGTACTGGATAATGGATGTTTGGATATACAAAAGTTCTACATTTAGTTTGATTTAAATCGGGGTGTCCGCGGGGTCTTTAAAAAGTATTAAAAGTTGATAAATCAATTTAGCGAAAATGAAGGCTATTAAAAAGTATGAAACGGCATTTTCCAAGGTATTACATTTTGTAGCTTGTCTTCAATAAGTATATAAACTGTCCAAAGAGGTTGTATTCTACAGTCTGCCTGAATGTAATCATTGCGTAGGTGTGTAGTGTGATTCTGGGGTAGTTTATTTATGGCATCCCGTTGGATCTGACGTCATCTGAACAGGACATCGCGCGCTCACTGCTTGATAGCGCGCGAAGGCCCGTTTACGCCGGTTGTTAAACAACATCGTTATGGGGAAATGCAAGTCTGGGTCCAAATGGTTGGAAGATAAGGAGCAAGGACAATCAATACTGTATATAGTAAATGTGAGGTAAAGTGTGTCGCCAATGTAACCGGTTAGAACTCAAAGTGGCGATGAGGTCTTAAAATGTATGGAAAGGGTCTTAAAAAAGGTCTTAAAAGGTATTCCATTTGACTTCAGGATTCCTGCATATACCCTGTACATGTATTGCAACTTGTTAATATCAAATCATTGTTTTCTCTGTATCCAGAAGCTTCTTTAAAATCTTTACCAGGACAAAAATAAATTCCTTTACATTTAGTGAGCATAACGGTGACATCATTAAACACAACCACTAGTCAAATCTAGTTTTTCTGTCTTCTTGTCTTTACTAAGAGTAGGTTTGTGTTTGTTGAAGGTATACTTCGATAAACATTTGTGTAAGAGGTTATCAAGTGGACCCTCATTCAGGGTTTCCTCTTGTTAACATCCATCACCACGGTGTAGCAATACCAGAAAGAAGGTGGCAGTGTGACGTGAAGAGGCCTGTTGTTCTTCACTCACACTCCTGCTTCAGTCTCTGAATCCCCTCCCTTTGTGCGTCTGTGGGTTTTTCATCTTGCGTGCCATTGTTTGTCAGATTTGTAATGGAGATGAGGAGATCTGTCTGCTTGCTTTGAGGTGTAAACAAACATCAGAGAGACACAAAGGAGAAGAGACATTCCTGCAGCATCTGGGTGAAGGAGGGGCTCGCCTGCTCTGGTTTAAAAACACAACTCCCCCTCCTCCTCTCCTGTTGAAAAGGAGAGTAACGGGGAGGGGGGGTCAGCGGCAGGACAGTCACACCGGTGTGTTTATGCTCCGATGTTTATTTCCTCTGTGTGGTCTGAGGGAGTGTTCCCGATGTTCTCGAGCTGTAAAACAACCGCCTGATGGACGAGTGTTCGCTGCTTCTTATCTGGTCCTTTGGACACTCGACCCAGAATAGATCACACAGCATCGTGCAACAACACACATGTAGTGTGTTCTCTTAAACACTTGCATATAGAGTGGTGCAGGGATGACGTATTTTTGTCATAATCATAAATCTAATCTCCAGAAGCAAAATGCTAACGTTATGCTATAAAGGAACTACAGCCGAGTACAGCAGCGCGACTTCAACGTCACGCCAACTTAAGATCCATATTCAAAACTACAGATTCTAAATTGTAAAAGTTGAAGCGTTTGTTTTAACAGTTTGCAGGAGGCAGGTACTTGCTTTCAAGCAGAACACGGGGAAAAACAAACTTAGAGGAGTGTTTACGTGTTCGGCGTAATGACGTACAACATCCTCGACAACTTCTGTAGTCCTATTAAGCCACTTGTTAACAACCATCGTTTTTCACAAACCTCAACTCTTCAGAAATCACCAGTGGGGTCACTGCTGATTGATTTAATGTCGTAGAACAAAACGTGATCCGTCTCTTCAATGTGTTTCAACCACAGACCTTATTTCCAGCTATTTCTACAAAATGTCAGATAATAGATTTAGGGGTTTGGGGTCACTCTCATTCTCTCTGTTTCTGTAGAATATCTCTGCACGTCCTATACTCATACTAATGTTCTAGTGTTTGCCACAAATCAAAGCACTTAACTATTCACTCTCAATTAAGTTATTTGAACTCAAACTGTGTTTCTTAAACTTTTATTGCTTCTACGTTTAAGCCACAAAACCATTGTTTTTCTTTGTCTTGTATTTAAGATCAAGACCCCTTTCCTGCTCTCACTTAAAAAAACATGGATGTGTTTTTATGCGGCAGCGGCCATTTTATGGTGGTTAGCGATTGCATTTAAAATATAAATGAAGAAACTAATATAGTGATGTTATTTTCAGGAAGAATGCATGACTGATATTTGTTCAGTTAACCAAACAAGTATCCTCTGCAGTACTCCAAAGTACTTGGAAGTACTTCTACCTCTTGGAGTACTGGGACCCCAATTTGAGAAGCACTATAAAATGTCAGAACATAGTAGGAAAAAAAACGAAATGTCCACCCTAGTTTGGGGTTTTGACTCGTGATGCAAGACGTTTAAAGACATCAACAAATATATTAAGTTTAATGTGATATTAGCAGAAAACCTTCATGTTTGAAAGGCAGAAAACAACACTTTATTTTTTAGACATTAACTAATTGTCGCAGCTTTGTTGCATATAAATACACTCATTATCACACACTGCTCTTACCTCCCCACCAGGGTAGGATTTTCACCGCAACCAAAATGTCAAAACCATGCTTTGACAAGTGTGCAGACAAGACGGCAGGCGAAAAACTTTTAAAATGCGTGTTCTCTGAATGGAGCGATCTCCATTCGATCAGATCAGGCTAAACTATCTGCTCCGTCCAAACTCACAACAACGTCCTAAAGACAGAATTAAAGCAGCGACTGTAATCGCCATGACACAGACAGTCTGTGGTTTGTACTTGTTTAACTTTTGTCTAGTTTCTGAACAGATATGAGGAGCTGTGAGGAGTTGATTAAAGACACACACACACACACACACACACACACACACACACACACACACTTTTGCATTTCAAAGTATTGCTTGTTCATACAGTTGAATGTTGGAGCTTCACTGTGCACTGCTGAATGATGTATGTGCAGAGTTTGACCCTTGAAGGCTGTTTCTTCTGCTCTGAAATGGAATATATTTGTTAAATATTAATAGAATTTTTGATTTCTTTTATTTGATTTTGGATTTGTGAATGGGAGAAGTAGTAGATGGAAAAAATACCAAACACTAATTATTCAAAGTAGAGTATTTCATTTTATATACGGTAATACTAAGGAGGCATAGGCCGATATGATGATATAATGTTTGACATTATTGATATTCAAAAAGTGATTTGTTTTCCATGTCATTCGTGTGTTTTTCTTATCAGAAAGTGAAGTTATTTATTTGTAAGCTCCAAATCCAAATGTTTCCCTCAATGGCCTTTGTGCCCTGGCATGTGGCCTTTGCGCCCTGAAAAAATGTGTGACACCAAAGGCCAAATGGCCTTGCCCCTAAAATGCCGAAAATCCAAGCCTGCTCCCTACACACACAGTTTCTCCTCCAAATGTTCTTTATTTTTCCTCACAGTTAGAATCAACATATCTGTTTTGCTGTCTGCTGGAAACATTTTTCCCCAGCAGCAACTCCCTCTTTCCTACGAGTCACGGCTTTCTGAGAATTCCTTGACCTCGTCTGTTTGGCTTCATTTCCTCCTCTCTCCAGCCCTGATGTCAACGTGTCTCTCTAAAGCAGGGGTCTCCAACCTTTCTTCACATGAGAGCTACTTTGAAAAAATGAAAGTGGCCAAGAGCTACTTGCATCACATCGCTTACATTTGTTCACATAGCACTCATCAGTTGAATTAAGCTACTTTTGTACACGTGTGAAATTGCAATACGCAAAGCTTATCAAAAATCTTTACTTCACATCAAGGTCCAAGAAAAACGACAATTTCTCACATATTATTATGGCCCACGTAGTAAATACATCACCTTAATCACCACCTTACAAGCATCTTATGGCACATGTGTAAAATAAGTGAGAAGTCAGTGAGATGACTGGCGTTGCATGGAGTCCACCATAGAGGTGTCTGCTGGACCCACTTAGGTTCACTCTAATAGTCATTTAAATGTTCATCAGTCAGTCTTGTTCTGTATTTAAATGTCATTCCATTCATGTCAGAAAAAGCTGCTTCCCAAAGGTCTGTAGAGCTGAATAAAGCAGACATTTTCAGTGCTGCTTGGTGATGTTCTTATAGTTTTCTGGGTCTACAAGGCTCCAGAAATGTTGTGAGTTTTGCTGAGACTTAAGCTGAACATGATTTTGGAGATTTATAACCTCCATCTCCACAGGATTGACACTGAACAGTTCAGCCATCTTCTTCTTGTTCTTCTTCGTCTTGACATGAAATTATAAACCATAATAAATAAATTGTTTAGGTCTAACCTCCCTATATCTGTGTGTGAAATTGTTCCATCCTCAAAAACAAAAAAACTAATACTTCTGCAGTCTAGCTGCAGCTTCTAGCAACGGCCTTCTGTTAAAAAAAGGACACTGAAGGTCCTGAATGTGGCATCACACACATGACTTGAGTCTGAACACAGCAGACAACAGGAGTATTTACAACAGCATATACAAACTAAAATAGTGCATGTGGGTGCACACTTACATTCTCTGTCGTATTGTTACATAAATCCCATGAATGTATGAGATTAAGTTAGCTTCATCATATCTCAATCAGTGATTAAGTGAATAATAAAGTTTCTATCAGGTTACTATCAGCCTGTCACTCATTATTTTTCAGGAGGGGGCGGGGTTTGGAGGAACGGAGGAGACGGTGATCGCGGAAGCTTTTTTTCCTCCTGCCTTCACAAACTTTACACAAGTATTTATCAACTGAAAATAGCAAGAGGACATTCATACTCTGCTATCCAAGACTTGGTTAAATCCACCAAAAACCTGACATGGTGCTAACGCGAGTATTTTTTAAAACATAAATCCATGTGTGTCTGAGCCGCAGCGAAACGAAGTGATTCAGGTGCATTTATTGTCGTCGGATTTTTTCTACACAGTCTGTGAAACGCGAGCAGCGAGCTACTGAAAAGCTGCCCGCGAGCCACCGGTAGCTCGCGATCGACGTGTTGGAGATCCCTGATCTAAAGGCTGACGGACTGTTTACTCGAATGCTCTGCTTTCTCTGCCCGGGGTTTCCGAGGATACACCTGCTTCTTTAATAACAATAGGGCCACTTCCTGCAATACAGGAAATAGTCTCCTCCCACTTTCCCTCCCTCTGTGACCCAGCTGAGGGACCTCGAGGAGCCAAGGCCAGTTTCAAAGAACTTCTCAAATAAATGAGTAGCAGCCGGCAGGAAGGCTTTGTGTTTGTTGTCCCTGGCTGACTGGGAGCGCTTGGTTTCCTCACCTTGAACCGCCTCCCTCCGCTTGGTGGGAAATGAATGCCAGACGGCAATGAAACAGTTTTGACTTCAGGTCATGTTTTTCCGTGTAGCCGTGACTGGTAAACTTTGCTAGTTTCACAGACTACAGAGGGTGAAAGCAGTGTGTTTGGTTTTAAGACTGCGTTGGGTTTTTATTACAATGGAAGAAATGAATCCCACCATTTTTAGGTGTTTAAATTGATCAACAGAGACAGCACTCCATTTAACTTTTGTGAATGTCTTGCAGTAAGCACAAGAGTGTATAAACAGTTTATAGCCCACATTTCTTCATAAATATTGACCCTGAAAGTGTTAAACCTTATTCATTTTATCATTTTCCACTCTATTAATACAACAGTACCTGCTGCTTTATCTTCAACACAGTTTTGCTGATGTTTGCAAAGTAATTTAAGGTTACAATAATAGTTTATTTTGTAGAGCATGTCTGCATATAGCTTATAATAATAACCTCATTTGTTACTTGAACATACAATTACAAATTCATTTAGTTTTTACTAGCATGTTTTGCAACACAGACACTTTTCAACATACTTACAGAACAATATTGTTAACAGTTGTTTAATAGGCTGCAAATATAAAGCGCTTCCCTAGTCTTTGTGACGACTCAAAGCTCTTTACTGCACAAGCCTTCATTCACACATTCACACACTACCATACACGGTGCCCTCTGCTCTTCAGGAGTGATACACAGTCACACACACTTTCCATGAATGTTTACTCAACCATGTTTGGAGTTAAGTATCTGCACAAGACATTGACATGTTGACTTCCTCCTGAGTCCCAGCCCCTCATTGTGAATGTTTACTACAGTGTTGTTCTCTACCAGCCAGGAGAAGCAATATCATTGTGGAAGTATTTATAGCTTTGTAGTATTTACCTTTTTATAAAAAACCCTTACATTTTCTGCCCTCAATGCTGGGGCAATATCTCCCCGTTGTGTTGCATATCGATATCTTTCATGGTGTTGCTTTGAAGTCAGAAACTCCAGTATTGTGGCAACACTGATGCTCAATAAGGAGCTAGATTGCTGTGAATACATCTTGTATCTGATGCATGTGTGTGTGTGTGTGTGTGTGTGTGTCAACAGGTGGTGGTTGATACGGCGCAGATCGAGAACAAGGAGGCCTACGCTCCTCAGATCACTCTGGAGGGCTCCAAGGTGATCGTCCAGGTCCCCTCCACATGGTGAGTTCATCACAGCACTTATTTATTCCACAAATATATAACATACATGGAGATGTGAATAAAAATCACACCCGCCTCAGTTTACAGTCCACTCAAATCTACTCGTTATTGCTCACATATACATACATACATACATACATACATACATACATACATACATACATACATACATTACCCCTTCCTTCTGAGTCTTGGCAAATGATACATAAATACAGACAGTCATTTAAATTCTCTGACCTTTCCCTGGGTAGTCGGTACAGACAGGTATGCTTACAAAACCGAAACGGGTGCCGTTTTTGATGAAAAATATGACACATGAACCACATTTAGATTGTTTCCCAGGTACAGTTGCATGCAATATTTTGCACAGACAGCAGAGTTTAAGCGAAAACTTGGCAAAGTGTAGAGACAGTTTACATATTTAAATCGTATGCATATCGACAGAGATGGGAGGTAAGAGAGCCGGCACTGTGAGGATCTCACGTTCAAAACTAGGACCGTACCAAATAGTTTGATGCTTCAAAACTTTATTCTTAACCTTGAACCTATATTTTTTGCAAGTCATTTAATTCTGTGCACATTTGCAGATGAAATATTAGGTTAAACAAGGGATAGCATTTCTTTGGTAATCCTCATCCTCATAATTTGTCGTCACACAAATGTGAGAAGTTTACAAAAGTGTAGAGATGTTTTTCCAACCTGTAGAGAGGCAGGCGTCTATGACGAATCCACTAAAGTCTGTTGGGAGCTGAATCTGTAGCCCGTCAGTTTGTATCTTTCTTGTTTATGAATGTCAAATGTGGAGTCTTCATATCATTTGTATGCAAGACATTGTTTGTATTTCCTGTCTCATCGTGTGTGTGTGTGTGTGTGTGTGTGTGTGTGTGTGTGTGTGTGTGTGTGTGTGTGTGTGTGTGTGTGTGTGTGTGTGTGTGTGTGTGTGTGTGGTGTGTGTGTGTGTGTGTGTGTGTGTGGTGTGTGTGTGTGTGTGTGTGTGTGTGTGTGTGTGTGTGTGTGTGTGTGTGTGTGTGTGTGTGTGTGTGTGTGTGTGTGTGTGGTGTGTGTGTGGTGTGTGTGTTGTGTGGTGTGTGTGTGTGTGTGTGTGTGTGTGTGTGTGTTGTGTGTGTGTGTGTGTGTGTGTGTGTTCAGGTGTCTGAAGGAGGACCCGGCCACGATGTCTCTGCTGCAGCGGAGCTTGGATCCGGAGAAGACTCTGGGTCTGGTGGACGTTCTGTACACCGCGGTGTTCGACATCAACAGGTGGAAGGAGAGGAAGTGAGTGAAACTTTAAATTATAATAAACAACCATTAAATACAAATGTCTGTACAGGTGATGTGTAAAGTATTTGTTCAATCTGATTTTGGTTAAATGAAATGGTTCTTGGGGAAACACCAAACAACCAAATTCTTTTAACTTAAAAAGTATTTTTATTTTTAGCGTGATAGGAAGCAGGTAAAAGGAGGCAGTCTATGAATTGATCCGTGTAAGCCATGTGTATACAATTGGAAAGCCATGTTAACATATATGTGTATCTTGTATATGTCTATCTTTCTAATTCTGATTTAATACATTCAACAATAAACCCTATTAACCTCTTCTCTCTCCTCCCTCCATCAGAGAGCAGTCGCTGCCCACCATCCAGCTCCAGCTGCAGCGAGAGACCCCTGACTTCAACGTCCAGGTGGACCTGCCCCCCGGCCCCTGCTCCAAGAACTCCAGCGGTTTACCCAAATCGATCTCCAAGCTGACCTCCAAGTTCACCAAGAAGGTCTCATCCAGCTCCAACAGCGGGGGCAGCTACTCCATCCCCAGCACCCCGTCCCGCAGCATGCTGAGCAGCAGCTCTGAGGACAAGTCAAAGGGCCTGGGGATCCTGCAGCTGAGCAGCCTGCCCGGCCCCCCCGACCCCTCGCAGCTGCCCAACGGCCTCGAGGACCAGGGCATGAACCTGCCCACCGACCAGGAGATGCAGGACGTCATCGACTTCCTGTCAGGGTTCAACATGGGGAAGTCCCAGCAGGCGTCCCCCCTGGTGAAGAGGAGGAACTCTGTGGCGTCTGCTAACCCCGCCGAGCTGAAGCCCCCCAGTGGAGCCCCGCCCACATCTCAATCTGTCTCCCATAGCAACCTGCAGCCCCCCACTCAACCCCAACTTCCACAGAAGCAGCAGCAGCAACAACAACAACAGCCTCCTCCTCAACAACAACCCCCTCTTCCCCAGCCCTCCCCCCAGGCCATGCAGTACTACCAGCACCTCCTGCAGCCCATCAGTCAGCAGCAGCCTCCCCCCCCTCAGCAGCAGACCCCTCCCCAGGTCCTCCCCCCCCAGCAGAGAGCTCCCAGTAAGTGGCTCGGCGGCTCGTCCAATCAGCAGCCCCCTCCCCCTCAGCAGGGCCCCCCAGGAGGCCTCTCCCCCCTGGGTCCCATCGGGCAGTGGGGGTCCCCCGCTCTGCCTGACCTCAGCTCAGACCTGTACAGCCTGGGCCTGGTCAGCACCTACATGGACAGCGTGATGTCGGAGATGCTGGGCCAGAAGCCTCAGGGGCCCCGAAACAACACCTGGCCCAACAGGGACCAGAGCGAGGGGGTGTTCGGGGTCCTGGGGGACACGCTGCCCTTCGACCCAGCAGGTGACAAATCTCTTCAATCAATTAATCAACTTATTCATCCAGCAAGGGGCAATTGGTTATAATAATAATAATAATCAAATCAACATTTATTATTGCCCCAAGAAATATTGCCATGTGATAAAAGCATGTGACTGAAGAGATGGTAATGATGAACGGAAACTAGGTGATGGATATTAGTTGACAAGGAAGACAGATGCGAAGAGAGTCTTGCTTTTAAAGGAGTCTACGGAAATAGCTTTGCGGATCTGAAATAATAATAATACATTTTATTTAAGGCGCCTTTCATGACACCCAAGGACACCGTACAATTAGTTAAACATTCTAAGAGGTAAAAGCAACAGAACATGATAAAAACACAAACATACCATCATGGAGAAGATGTTATGAGCAGCTTATGTCATGTTCACAGGCAGGAACACACAGGAAGAAAACACACAGATTTTACACGATAAATAGTTCATAGCATGACAATAAGTCAATAATGTGGTAAGGTGTTTATTATGATTAGGAAGCTTCAAAATAAGAAGTATCGATACAAAATTGAGGTTAAAATCATGACGAATAATTATTTATGCATGTCTTTTTGGGTTAGGGTTAGTACTTTAGTCTATTATGGCGCATTTCCACTAGAGCGCGGTTTAAGCGTGCCGTGCGCGGCCCGTTTTTGGTTGCGTTTCCACTTGGCGTAGTTCCGGCTAGCGGGTACTATTTCACAGTTTTTCTGGCCCCATAAAATCGAGGTTCTTAGCGGGCCAACAACCAGGCTGAGTCGGGCTGAGTATGCTAAACCAGAGAGAGAATCGCTGGCAAGGGGGCTACAACTACAACAAGATGAACATATTTGACCGTGATTTAATTGTAATACACGTTTCAAAATGATGCCGAAGTAACAACATACTGATACCGGTTAGTAAAAACCATGAATTAATGCTTTGACAAGTCTGCAGACAGACGGCAGGCGAAAAACCTTTTAAATGCGTGTTTTCTGAATGGAGATCGGCTAAGCTAACGCAGTATATGCTCCGACCGTCCACACTCACAACAACGGCCTACAGACATAAATAAAGCAGCGACTGTATTCGCCATGACACAGACAGTCTGGTTTGTACTTGTTTAACTTGTGTCTAGTTTCTGAACAGATATGAGGAGCTGTGAGCTCTGAGGGCTAACAGCTAACGGCTGATGTTGTTCTTATGTGGTTCGCATTGAAGATGACGTCACGGCTCCGCCTACACTGCGTTACTATAGTTACTGCCCTAGCTACTAAACTGTAATGGAAACGCAGCATAAAGTGAGCCTGGCCTAACAAGGCCTAACTATACCGTACTAAGCCAAGCGAGGCCCTGCAGTGGAAATGCGCCATTAGGGTTAGTACTTTAGTCTATTAGGGTTAGGGTTAGTACTTTAGTCTATTACCTAAATGTTCCAGATTTAGGAGGGAGGCTGTCATACCAGTGCTGAAGATAAATGTGTTATTGACAAAATGAAATATTCTCATCTTAATAATAAACATTAGATGTTATAATGTGAATGATCCAGCACCGAAAATATGTTCCTTCTCTCTACACACTAAAGACACAGAAAACAAAACAAAGATAGATTAAACTAATAACATTTATATCATATCCTTGTACAAAAAATAGAAAAGAAATAGCAGATAATAAGTAAACAACTCCACGAACTTCAACCATCTGTCGTGGAAGTATTTGGTTTATTCTTAGAGCTCCACATTGATTTGACACTAATTCTGCTCGGGTCGGAGCCCAAAATAGCTTCATCGCTGTGCCTCAGCCTTTCAGTGTGGTAATGAAATGTATTTATATCCCATCTTCTGACCACCCAGCACATTTCAAACCTCTGACCCTGATCTGGGTAAGATAATGAATATAGCTCAGAGAGAGAGAGAGCAGCTGTTTCTCTGCACTGTGACGCTTTCTGCTGATGTCCTCCTGTGTCAGAAGCTGTGTGTGCAGAGCAGCAGACTCTTTGGATCGCACTCCAACCCATTGTGCAGAGCTGACTCACAGCCTTTGTGATGGTTCTGCTCATTCGACAGTCTGGCTGAGAGATAGAGCTTCAGGAGCCAATGAGAAGAGCTGTGTCAGAAACTCACCGTGTGTTTGTCCTCTCTCTCCTCTCTCCCCTCTCCTCTCTCATCTCTCCTCTCCCTCTCTCCTCTCTCCTCTCCTCTCTCCTCTCTTCTCCTCTCCTCTCTCTCCTCTCTTCTCCTCTCTCCTCTCCTCTCTTCCTCCCTCCTCTCTCTTCTCTCCTCTCTCCTCTCTCCTCTCTCTCTCTCTCCTCCCTCCTCTCTCTTCCCTCCTCTCCCCTCTCCTCTGCTTCCCCCTCTCCTCCTCCTTCTCCCTCTCTCCCTCCTCCTCCCTCCTCTCTCTCCCTCCTCTCTCCTCTCTCCTCTCTCCTCCCTCTCTCTTCTCTCCTCCTCTCTCCCTCCTCTCTCTCTCTCTCCTCCCTCTCTCTCTCCTCTCCTCTTCCTCTCTGTCCTCTCTTCTCCTCTCTCCTCTCTTCTCTCTCCTCTCCTCTCTCTCCTCTTCTTCTCCCTCTCCTCTCCTCTCTCTCCTCCCTCCTCTCTCTTCTCTCCTCTCCCTCCTCTTCCTCTCTCCTCTCTCTCCTCTCCTCTCTCTCCTCCCTCCTCTCTCTTCTCTCCTCTCCCTCCTCTCTCCTCTCTCCTCTCTCCCCCTCTCAGTGGGTTCAGACCCGGAGTTTGCTCGTTACGTGGCTGGCGTCAGTCAGGCCATGCAGCAGAAACGGCAGGTGCAGCACATCCGTCGCCCTAGCAACACACGCAGCAACTGGCCAATGGCTGAAGAGCAGCACAGAACCTGGTCCCACCCAGAGTACTACAGCGAGGGGTGGGTTTCTCATCCATCACACACTGCTGTACAGGAAAAGAGTTGGACCATTTCCATTGTTCTAAAATGACACTCATATATCATCAAATATAAGACCACCAGACTCAGGGACAGCTTCATCCCACCGGCCATAAGACTGTTAAACACCTGAACTGTTGAAACAACATCCATAACATTCATCTGTCTGCAACTTACACATTATTTATCTAATATATCATATTCCAATCACTTGTATATTGACTCTTATTGCACTATTTCTATTCTATTTGTATTACTTGAACTATCTTAACTATTGCACTGTTGGAGGAGCCTGTGACCTCAGATGTTCATCGTCAGAACTACACTGTAGCTATGACGATGTACACATGACAATAAAAGCCTTGAATTGAAATGATGATGCATTTAACCAAGGCGCTCAAAAATGTGTCAAATAACAAATACAACATTTTTGAGTTGGGGTCCACAAGTTTGATATATAATTAAATGACATGCAACACCTGAGATCATAACGTCAGCGCTCACTCCTCCTCTCTCTCTCTCTCTCTGTCCTCAGGGAGGCGGTGAACAGCAGCTGGTCGGCCAATCAGGGCGACTCGGCCAGCTCCAGCGACGAGACGTCTTCAGCCAACGGGGACAGTTTGTTCTCCATGTTCTCCGGACCCGACCTGGTGGCAGCGGTCAAGCAGAGGAGGTAAAACTGGCCTGATGACATCACACAGTCCTCATGGACCCTTCCTTTTTTTTTTTTTCAGTGTGTGAGTGCTAATCAAGTTTAATGTCTCAGGAAACACAGCTGTGGAGAGCCTGAGGTTTGCACCCTGCCCTCCCCCCCGCTGCATCACCTCAGCGATGATAACCAGGTAATGTATGAGACCCCCCCCCCCTAAATATAATGACATACATTGCTGTTTTCATGGATAACCTGTTGATTATTTTCTCCATTGTTGGTTACTTGTATGACATTTTTCACAATTTACAATGTTCTTAGAAGTGTTTCCCAAAGATCAAGTCTTTGAATACATTTGTATCCAAAACTTTTAGATGTTCAGTTTACTTTAATACAGGCCCCAGATTTGAACAATCAAGAGGCATTTTCTCTTTTTTTTCATTATTAAAACTGATTATTCCACTATCAAAATATTAAGTGATTAATTTTGAGGAAAGTAAAACATCATTTATGTTCCGCCCCGTGATTCTGATCCGCTCCAAAATGAAATAGTTTTTTCTTTTGCCTGTGCTTCACACCCTCAGAAGGTTTCATTTAAATGTTGTTGTTTTTTCTGTAATCTTGCGGACAGACAAACTTTGCGGAGGTAATAAAGCTCAGTCCTAACGTGTATTTGTTTAGCTGTGAAAAGAGCAGCAAATAGTTTGTCATGTTCTTTCAAATATAATTAAAAGCATTACTTTCATTGGAAAGATAGGTGCAGTCACTCTTTAAAAGCACCAGTGAGAAATGTTAAAGGTCACCTATTATTCAAAATCCACTTTTTCATGTCTCTTCTACATCAACATGTGTCCCCTCTTCTTCATGTCTCTTCTACATCAACATGTGTCCCCTCTTCTTCCTGTCTCTTCTACATCAACATGTGTCCCCTCTTCTTCATGTCTCTTCTACATCAACATGTGTCCCCTCTTCTTCATGTCTCTTCTACATCAACATGTGTCCCCTCTTCTTCATGTCTCTTCTACATCAACATGTGTCCCCTCTTCTTCCTGTCTCTTCTACATCAACATGTGTCCCCTCTTCTTCATGTCTCTTCTACATGAACATGTGTCCCCTCTGTGGAAAGAGACTCTGAAAGTTTCAGGAAAAAAGATTCTCTCTCTTTTTGTCCTGATCCATTTCTATAAAAACCTGTCTGAAAATGAGCTGATCAGATTTTGGCCACTTTATGATGTCATAACGATGTGTTGGCTTGTGTAACCATTAGCCAATCACCAACCAAGGTAACCCCCCCCCCCCACCTTATCACCTGAATCTCCTCCTAGAGCACCATTGTGTTCTTTTTAACCAATCTCTCTCAGAGGGGCGTGGGGAGGGGCTCCTTATTTTCATCTAAAGTAACAGACAGAGAATCAGCACTGGAAACAGGGCTGAAACAGAGGGGATTATGGGATGCTGCAATGATCTGTTTGATGTTTCAGCCAATCAGAGACATGTTCTGTATATATCTGAAACCTATAATATATTGATGAAAAACAGAATAATAGGAGACCTTTAAAGTCCTAACTTTGAGACGAGTGAGATCTAGAAAGTGTACTAACTTTCTGAACTTGTTCTTCGCCCCCCACAGGACAGCAAAACTAAGACCTGGCCCCCCAAAGCTCCATGGCAACACTCCACCCACACCAACACCATGCCCAACCCCAGCTCCTCCCTGTACCAGATGAACCTCCCCCCCCCCTCCTCCCAGTGGAGCGACTCCATGCAGATGCTCCAGTCTCCGGTGTGGTCTACCGCCGGAGACTGCCCCCCCTCCTCTGGCATCTCCTCTGGCCTCTCCTCTGGCTTCCCCTTCACCCAGCAGCAGCAACAACAACAACAACAACAGCAACAACAACAACAACACAACAAACCCATGACCAAGGGCTTCAAATCCTTCCCCCTGAAACACGAGCACAGGCCCTCTTACCTCCACCAGTACTGATCTCTGCCCCCCCCCCCCCCCGCCCACCCCCTTAAATTGGAAGATTTCAAAGCCTCAGAGGCAGAATAAAGTAAACACACTGGCTAAACATTTTTGTATCTATATTTTTCCATGTCAACATCCCCCATTTTGAGAAAAAAGGAGGCGTATTTTGAAGTTTTTCGCCCATGTTTTAACTACGACAGGTGCATGCTGGCAGTGGTCGTTTCTCTGTCTGTCGTCCTCAGACAAGAGCTGGAGACGCACTCACCCACTTGCTTCTGCAGCTGAACGTGTGTGTGTGCGTGTGTGTGTGTGTGCAGAAATGAGGGGGTTACAAGGGGGCTTGAAATGCTCTCATTTTTGCCCATAATAAATATACTGTGTCTACATAGCTGTAACTGCCAAATCTCACGCAAGATGACTCAGAATACAGCTACCATCTACTGTTTCATAGCTTGTAAAATACTGAAATATAAATATTTAGTTCTTTTTATTAAGAGGCTTTGAGCAGGCTCAGCATAAATATAGTAAGTCACTGCGGAGGTGTAATTTGAGAGATATATATACACTACTTTTTCAGCAACTGACCGGAGTTTAGAGTTATAGCAGTAACTGTGCCATGTTGGTATGATAGCACTTCCCAACCAAAGCGTTGTTCAGAAGGTGAATGGAGCTGAAGAGATGAGAGATTATTGATTAAACCGTGAAGTCACGCCCGATTGGACGAGAGCTTTAGGGACCTCCTTCACACATTCATGTCCTCCTCTCATTGGCAGTTGTTTGCTCCAGATTGACACTAACTCCCATATACCTAACTCTTTTTTTTCTTCTGTTTAATAATACAATATTTTTCTTGTACAATTATTGACAGTATTAATCTTATTTTTGTATTTTCTTACATGTTATACCATTACTGTATGTTAGTATTCTTCTAGGCATATGACATAAAACATTATTTCCCACCTCCCAATATGTGAACAAGCACATTCTTTTCCTACAGAGTCGAACTACACCATCTATCTATAAAGGTTACCAAATATGCCAAGCTCGACACTAAAACATTGTGTGATGAGGGCGCTTTCGAGCCCTTGTTTCTGCGGTTTCTATGGCAACGGGCTGCATTTAAAAGCCCAGAATGTTATCTTTTTGTGATGTTTGCGGATGCCAATGTTGCCTGTATTTATGAAATGACACCATGTTTTCAGAAAACTAACATACTTAACATGTTTACAGAGAATTGTTTGCTGTATATACATATAAATATATATCTTTTTATAGTTAATGTGCTTTGCACAATCAAGATATAGGGTTTGTTGCTTTCTGTCTGTGTTTTCTCCCTAACTGTCGCAGCCTTTTTTAAAGAACTCGTTACAGACCTTGGACTGTAACTGTTAGCTTCTCAGCTGTGTCAAATGGTTTACTAGTGGCTTCTACAAAAAATAAAAAATAATAAAAACATGTTGCCCTGATAGACGATATGAAGGGGACTGCTTGGCTTATGTTGCTTCTTGTTCTCTTGAGCTGGCAACTGAATCTTTCCAAGTGTACCAGCAATGCAAAAAACGAATAAAAATGACTAGCAATTCAAATGTGTCTTTGTAGTTTTTCTGTTGAACGGTTGCTCACATTTCCTTTTTGTTCGTCGTGTGCATTGATACCAACCGAACCAAGACACAGCGTGAATACAAAATATTTTTAATGTTCAACTCATTCAAAAAAATAACATTTTCAATTCACAGAATTTTCCATATAACAAAAATTAAATATAGCATGTCTCAGTTATCTGGTATGCATAACATTACAGAAAAAAACATTTTGTGCGATGTAAAAAGATTCCCATGTTTTCTACGGCCTTCATCACGACCCTCCTTGTCCGTCCACAGATGTCATCGAGGTTTCATTGGACGTCGACTGGAAACAGAAACAATAACAGAGTATTAGGAATAAGCAAATAGTCATTGAACAATACCATTTATATCATTACTGTGTGTATTAGTGAATTGTGAAGCTTGTCTTTACATTAGTAGGAGGAGGAGGCGTGTTGTCTGGGCTGGCGTCAGCGATGGTGGCCAAATACACGATGTTTCGGTGCAGGATCTGTTGATATCTGTTGGAACAGAAGAAAATCCGCAGCTGAAGTACTCATCAGAAACGACACAGATAACACAACAGTGATGGAAAGTAACTCCAGTACTGTGCTCATGGACACTTTTGAGATACTTGCATCTTACAATGTAATGCAGATTTCTACTTTTCACAACATTTCAGAGGGAAATACTTTTTACTTGGCTCTAATTTTCCTGGTTGATGGTTAAGTAATATTGCTGATAGATTTGTAAAACCTTTGCTAAGCATATTAATTACAATTCATTGCTATATGGTAAAGTAAACCACACAACAGTACCAACATTATAAAAATGTACTTTATTGGTAGAAGCTATAATCTTAAAATATAACTAATATGTTTCTGCAATAATAAGAAAACATTTAAATAATGTGACGGATAGACATTTGCATACTGAGTATTTATACACTTTATGTACATTTACTTAGAGTTTGTTTACACAACTATTGCTACTTGTATTCAAGCATATCTGAGTATTTATTCCAGTACTGATATTTACAATCCAATGATATATGTTATAATGTAACAACTTCAAATACCGTTTGGCTGCATAGTGGGTACACTTATGTTTAAGTAGATGATCTCGGTTCTACTAAAACACCTTAACTCTAGGATTAGTTTTACTCACTGAACACACTCCACTGCTCGGCCTTTCTGCATGTATTCAGTGATGCATCTTATTAACTGGTCGTTTTCATCCAGCAACTGTAAAACAAAACAAAATATATAACAACTTTACCCACATACAGAAGATAACTGAATTATAATAGATGTTAGCAACAGTACATGATAATAAATCCCCTGTGTTTATAAGCTCACATTTTCCCACCGAACAGCACTAATTAATACTGGTTTCGTTTTGTATGAATTGTAAACAACTAAGTGGTGATAGCTAGAGGCTAATGTTAGCTGCTAATGCTAACACCATAGGTAATGTACGGGAAGCTAACAGCTAGTTAGCCGCTTCGTTTAAAAACCCTTTTATGGGCGTCTTACCCTCTGTATGGTTTCTTGGTTTACTTTAGCCTTCCCTCGTAGTTTCTTCGGCACAAAAACAATCGACATTTTGTTGTAGCTGGTGTTATTTGTATCACTTGTTTATGTTTGCTACAGACCGCTGTTTCTTCTTCTCCTTTTCTGTATTCTTCTTCGCGTGTTTTGTTAGAATGCAGAGTTCATCTTGATGTACTTCCTCCACCTGCTGGAGAGCTGCAGTATAGCAACACAACACTCAACCCTGTTTACTATTTACCTAACTTAAAAGGGTTTAATAACTCTTGAGAGATTATTGGTATTATCAGGATAATGTACCTAAATTGTAAAGTAAAATTAATCAACGCTTTATTGCGCATGTGACTGCTATAATGAATTATACATACTAAAAGTACAAAAAGCTATGTTCGTCCAACCAATACTTGTACATTTTAACAATCAAAAGGTTAATTCAAACTATTAAAAAAACGGGAAAAGCAGTTTATCAATGCATTTTAGACTTTATTTTGTATATCAATAGTTTCATACATACAATTTCAACATACAATATTCCCCTCTCAAAGTAGAAAGTGGCATGTCTTTTTAAGCAAGCACCACATGCAGGCTTCATGTATTAACATATACTAGTCTAGATACACTTAAAATTACCAAGCACATTGTGTCCCTGGAGGAGAACCTTTTGCACATTGAAGCCTCCATGAACCGCCCTCTTGTGCCACCATCAGGCTGATTCATCAAAACTGACCCAGGAGCAGCAGTGAGCCCTCAGAGGATCCCAGTATTATCTGTGCACCTATCATGCTATTTGTAGGCAATAGCATAGGTCTCAGATATATACAAATATATAAAAAACATGTCTATGAAGTGTTTTGCTCAAAATACCAAACAGATCACCCATTCTAGCCATGCCTCATATCCCTCTATTTCACTTCCTGTTTCAAAAGTGCTGATTTTGGGGTATAAAGCTTTAAAAAAAAAAAAAGATTGATAAAAATAGAAGGAGGGGGCTGAGCTCATGCGGGACCCGGCAGCTACTGTCTAAACTAAATGCTGCCGTGATGAAACGCCATATCATGGATTATCAAGGATTATTTCTGAAACAGTCTGGAGCTCAAAGGCTTTCTCTCTTGCCGGTTATATCACAAGGTGAGTTCCTTTTTATTTCCTGCTTCTTCACACACATGCTCTCCAGTACAGGTTAGCTCTGAGTGTTAGCGATGCTAATGTAAACACCGACCATATTACGTCCAAAACAGTCGGGCATTGTTTCTGATAGCAACGTTTCTGATAGGGCCGTGGGTCCACATTTCCGATATTACGTCATATCGGACGCAAATCTGGATCAGCTCCGTTGTTCCCCCGTTTTTAGAGATTTGGGTACGGAGGAAAAGAGAGAGGGTTTTATTTTCTGACGCTGCGTGAGTTCCCTGACACACCGGGGACACATATTTATGTATAAAAGACATCAAAAAGTGCATTTTGCATGATAGGGGACCTTTAAGATCTTTCAGAAAAACAGCTTTATTAAAAAATCCGGACAAATTAAACACTGATGAAAGCATTACTTTAATGGGTTTTGTTATGCAAGATGTAACAATGTAACACAGTTTACAGAAAGGTCAAAAAACTGGACTATTTCTCTCATAATAATTTGTTGTAGTAAGAACTGATAAATAGGTTCAATGTAAGGCTGTGTAATCAAAAATACTTTTCACTTGATGTATATTATATAAAAAAACTTTTCGGATGTGAGCTTTGGGCTGTACTTATTTATATATTGGATGAAATTGATCCCAAAAACGAATAGAATATAAATATTACGTACAATTCTCGTTCTTTTTGAAGAACTATAAGATGTCGTTGGTCTTTTCTTCCATTAAAATAATTAAAACCTATATTTTCTTGCATTACTTGTGAGGCAAAATGCATAACTTGAATCAAACTATAAAACTTGTACATGTGTTCTAATAAACTCATTTATTACATGGTTTAGTTGAATACTCGATTCTGATTGGTCAATTCAGAACACGTGACACGTTGTTAATCCAGAACAGACAGACCGCTGTCAAGGATTTACTGACCGTTGTTAAGGACGCTCACATCTGCACAAAGAAGTCCGATCGATTGAACTGTATACAGTTTGGCAGTTTGCTTTTCGAACTGGGACAAGAAAACAGCGGAGAAGTAACGGGGCAGAAACCCTCCTTTTTCCGCAACGGCCCAGACATAGACATCAAACGGCAAAACATATTCAGTTGCCAGTTACTTTGGCATTAGGGCAGGGGTATCTAGATACTTCCTAAGGTTTGACATCATGAATTGTGCTACTTTTAAAGCAAGCAACGACGTTTTCAAATCTGTAATCAAAAAGGTCTGCCTTCCTGCCGTTGCTACTAGGGGTTGGCGGATCGATCCCAAAATATCGATACTTCCGATATTACGATACGTTTCAAAATATCGATTCTAGAGCCAATAGGATCGATACATATATACTTTTCCCCCCCCTCTCCTCGTCAGTTTCATCAAAAACTATGTGCAGACGAACACAAGTATGCACTCTTTTCTTCTCTCTCCACTGCTGCTGCTGCTGCCCACACACACACACACACACACACACACACACACACACACACACACACACACACACACACACACACACACACACACACACACACACACACACACACACACACACACACACACACACACACACGAGCTATTTCACAGCTGTCAATGAAAACTTAGCGAACTGTGATGTGTGCAAGAAGGCAGTTCGCTACTGTGGCCACTTTGTATTGTTATAAAGTATCGGTATCGATGATACTGGCCCTGAAATACTTGGTATCGGATCGAATCCAGATTTTGTGGTATCGCCCACCCCTAGTTGCTACGTATTTCAAACGGTAACAACGGACTATTTTTCTTAGCGGATGCATGTCAATTTAAATCAATACATACAAACTATTTTTGAAATCAATAAAAACATTTTCTAAATCCATAAAAGCATTTCAATTAATATTGGGAGTCATGTTGTTACTTTGTTGAGAAGGTGGCCTTGTAATAAGCGGGATGATGTGTGTACATTATCCCTTACAAATACAAGGGTTTTATCTGAAAGGAAAAGTGGGAGAAATAGACGGTGCAGAAGTAGTGCTTCTGTTGACAGATAAGGAACATTCAAATAAAAACACCAGACACATGAATATTGTACAACTCTTTATTTTACGTAAAAACTGAATTTGCTGATAAACTTCTCATGAAAACAATTCCTGGTTCACAATTCCAGTGACTGGAAGGAGTAACAAACATATGAAAACATGTCAGTTTTTAATACTTTTTCTATCTCAAATTCAATCTTGCTGGTTATTGCGAAAGCCCCGTGTGAAGTGATGGTTTCTACGGCCGTCATGCAGTGATCAGCAGGAATATATATCCAGTCAAAAAGCAAATTTTAATATTTTCAAACAGGCTGCTTAGTTTCAAACCACAGCTACTGAGAAGGATCTAGCCTCGCCTTGTAGTGCTATCAATACGTTTGTTGACTTTTAAGTTAAAGGGAGAGCTGTACAAATCCACCACTGTGAAGGCACTCCCTAAAGTACTAACGAATCAGAGCCAGAAAGAATATCATTATTATTATCTCCCCCCCTCCCCCCTCCCAATCGACTGGCACCACATCCAGGTCATGTCCCTTTGTTCACAAGTGTGTAAAAAACAGAAATCACTCCAGAGAACAATGCCATTGACAACAATGCAACAAGAGGAGCTACAAACAAGCCAAAGAAGGGCAGAACAGATACATTTCGAGACATCGTTCAAATCACAGACAAGGGTTTCCCATTTTTAGTAAATGATCCGTTTTGCAGAGAAATAACAGCAGGTGACACAACTAAAGAGAATTCATAGGAAGCCGATAACAGAAAAAGGGGACATGCTTTAAGAGATGGCTCGATACGTTTCGGAAGTATAGTCTAATAATTATCATCTCTCAATTAAATGCTTCTTTTGGCAATGTAGCGGAGCATTTCTTCCCAATCTGACTCGTTTTAAGGTCTTTCTGCAGGTTTTAAATCGGAATTAACGCAATTATTTCTGTCTCCTAAGAACTTCTAAAGGCATTTATAGTATCGGATGTTCCTCTTTTCACAGACACAAATCATGGGAATGCTTTGTTTCGTCAACTATACATAAAAAAAAAAAAGACAGACCCGGTCAAAAGAAAAAAGACTACGAATGCTTACTAAAGCTAGACCCCATTGATCCTACCGACTGCTTGCATTAAGGGGGCCACCGTTAACATGAAGCAGACATTATTCACCTGGAGGGTCGAGGGGTCACAGTATGATCTACGCAACGCTAAATACTGAAGGAACATTTCTAAAATAAAACAACGAGCGAGTCTGGAGGGCGAGCCACAATTTGCCGGGGTAGAATATGAGCCTCAGATATACATTCATCACAATATTCACTTCAGATTTAGTTTTTTTTTTTAAGCTGGCTTTGATTTCACTTAGAAATAACAGACGTTTCTAAAAAAAAAAAAAAAATACTGAATTCATGGCGACCGAACGAAGTAACTCGGGGCAGAAAGAAACCGCGGTGCGACAGGCAATGCAGTGAATTTTGGTGCCAACGTACACGACAAGATGGGAAAATGAAGTAAAAATAATAAAGCTATCGATCACATGACTCGTGATCCTCTGTAAGAAAATCCCATCGGTGCAAAAACACAGACTCAAAGCAAGGTATTCACACGCTGTCGTCCGTCTGCTGCTTTCAAAACAATACGTCTGGGCTGAAAATAATAACAACAAAAAGATAAGCCTAATTCTCAAAGTGGAGAACAGGGAGCTGCACTCTCACCCCCCCGCTGATGTAACGCAGTCCACCTCGCTGCTGGTGACTGACTGGATGTCTTCATTCTCTCCGACAAATGTTGAGACCAAAGAATATTTTTCAACAGAATCATGATGAAGGGATAGACTTTTTCAAACCGGGTGTGGTCCTACGCAGCCACTTTGTTGTCCTTCTGGTGGAGAAAAACAATTAAAAGGTTAGAAAATCCATACATTATCTCCTTTTTGAACTTAAAATACATTTATTTATGAATTGTGATTGCAGAGAAACACAGCTCAGCAGAAAGTGGGAAAAATGGACTCGATACAAGACTCCACTTGGAACAATAGCTAATAGATGCATATAATAACATGAAGACATATCCCTAGCCTAGGGGTGGGCGATATGACGATATACATCGTCTCCACGATATTAGGTCTCCACGACATGCCTTTTCAGAGATATCATATCTATCGTGATACAGAGAGTCACTCAGTCATAGAATGTGCGCTCACTGTGAGTGCTGATTCTATGATTCGCAGTTCTATACCTTAATTTATACTTCTGTAGTACGACGGTTTCGTTTGCCAAAAAATAACAGATCTACAAGCTAACAACGCGCCTCGACCGCACCGCAGTGACCTCATTGCTTGCTTGAAGGTCTGTTGTGTTGATCACACGCTCCCTAAGTCCCTGCCCCCTTTCTTCTTGGCAGCGAGGGAAACGACACTGTTGGCAGTCTGCACACACAGCAATAATGGACGGAGAGTCAGATTCAGATGTAGAAGAATTAGTCCCCAAAAAGAACTCTACGTCTGTGGTATGGAAATATTTGGGATTTTACACGACAGACACGGACCAAACAAACGTAATTTACAAAATTTGCAAAAAAGAAAATGTGAAAGCGACAGATGGCAACACGTCGGGCTTACGAGACCACCCAAACGCAAGCACCAGAAAGAGTATGCAGAGTCTGTAAGAGTGCAAGGTCCCCCGCGTGTGAATGCACAAGTACGACCAAAACAAACCACCATAACGCAGGCATTTGATAAAGGGGCTCCTTATGAAAAGACTAGCAAACGGTGGAAAGACATAACAGACGCGGTGGCGTTTTATGTGGCCAAGGATATGCATCCAATAAAGAGCGTGGAAAACAAAGGTTTCGTGAGGCTGATGAAAACAGTTGACCCACGCCGTGGGTCAACTGTTTCCATCAGCCTCACGAACCTGTCTGTCTAGTCAGGATTCAGACAGTATTGCACTTCATTTATTGTCTTATATTTTATTTGATCAATAAGGTATTTATATTGTTTTTCCCTTTTGAAACCGATGTTCAGTTATGCTAAAGTCTTTGATTGCACTTCAAGTCTAAAGTTTACATTTTAATGGTTTGGCACTGACTTTTCCTCATTGATGTTTTACTCTCCTTTTCATGTTTATTGATGTTACATCACTGCTAGTGCTACCTAAAACAGAAAGTGCATTTTTATACTGAGAAACTGTGCCTTGAATATTTTATTTAGCAAGAGAGTGCACTTTACTTGGTGAAGAAACCAGTGTTAACGTTTGTTGTAGGGTGTAGGCCTACCTACTTGAACACTGAGGAAGCCATATCAAAATTCCTGTTGAATTGTTCATTCAGGGATTCATTGCAGAATTAAACCAGCTTGAAATGTATTTTGGTCTGTCACTCCTTTTTACTTTAGTTTGTGTTACCTTGTAGGTGGTTGTACTGTTAAGTAACTTGAAAAATAACCATAATAACCGACATGAAAAAATATGGTGATAAATATCGTCTATCGTGATACTGCTTGAAAAATATCGTGATATTATATTTTTCAATATCGCCCACCCCTACCCTAGCCTTTTGTTTCATTTTGTATTGCTGGCCTTTTGTTACATGATTGTAATGTTGTTGCCAGCGTTTCCGCCGGGGGGGCGTCTTGCCGTCATTTGAGAAATAAATAAATAATTTGAGAGAAGATCGAGAGTTTTTAATCGCTTGAAATGAGGAAAAGGAAAAAGGACAAGGACATCGCTCTGTTGGAGGGGCAAAGGAGTCTGGTGGGATTATTTTCGCCGCCAGCAAAGCGCGTTCCTGTGACGGAAAAAAACAAAACACCGCAGCATCTTCCAAGGGCCGTGCCAGGAGGGGTGTCCCTGTCGGCAGGGAGACGTAAAGAGATAGTCTAAGGGACGGCGCAATTCAAAATGGTGTGTGTGCGTGCATACGTAAAGAGATAGTATCTATAAGGGACGGCTCAATTCAAAATTCAACGTCACCACACACCCCACTGCTGTTTCTGCTGTAACAACGTCAATGTCCCCGAGTAAAGGTATTCTGATTTGTTATAATTATCGTTTGTTTTGTTTCTAACATGTTCAATAAATGGACTAATAAAAATAAATAAATGTCTAAGCCCGTTTCCCTACCCTGTATTCGAAGTCAGAGAAATCCCGGTTTCCTCTGCCGCCCCTGAACGCGCCTCTGAAGCCCGGGGGGGGTCCTCTCGGGGGCGCGAAGGAACCTCGGCTGAGGGGCCGCCCTCTGCCGCCACGGGGTCCCATGAAGCCTCGCCCGCGGAAACCACCTCGTCCTCGGTTGTGCCTCAGAGGGATGCCGAACGTCTCAGAGTTCATCCGTCGCTCCTCCGCCCAGGTGTTCCTCCGCTGGCTGGAATGCAGAAAAATAGATCCGAGTCAAGTTAGGGGGACAAAACATAACTCAAACACGTACAAGGGGGGGCTTTAACACACTCTGACACTATGCAAAAAACTAATGGCGTTCTGTTCAGGTGATGTGTAAAGTATTTGTTAAAACGTTCTCACTTTAAACTGATTTTGGTTAAATCATGTTATAATTAAAACATAGATTGGGGCTTTTGCCAGGTTAGTGTGGTTCCTGGGGCACACACCAACCAACCAAACTCTTTTAACTTTGCCATGAGTATATCATTACAAAGCCGTGTTAACATATATGTGCATCTTGTATTGTCCATAGCAGCGTATCTCAAACCCAGCACCAGACACGTTTCACGCTGCTATGGACAGTCTTGCACTAATGGACATTTCCCAAAGATATCGAAGTGACTGTTATTGTTTATATTGATTGCTGTGCTGTTATTTATGTCTTAATGTGTGCATATGTATAAATGTGTCTGTTGATTATGTGTATATAGGATATAGGAGATTAAAGCGGTAATTTTTACACGATGGGTTGCCACAGAGGTCAGATTTAACGTCACTGAACTAAACTGAATTGATCAAAGAGGATGAATAAAGAACGTTTTATTTTGTCTCTATGAAACTATGTGACTCAGGGGGACAAAACATACCTCAAAAACATACAACTTAAGTGGTCATTTTGACTAATGTTTACTTAATTATGTGGCCGTCTATGTTTCCTGTAGATATTTAATTGCTCTCTTTACGGCACAGTTACGGCGCATTTCCACTGCAGCGCGTAGCATAGTTTAAGCGTGCCGCACCAAACCCGTTTTTGGTTGCGTTTCCACTCGGCGTAGTTCCGGCTAGCGGCTACTGTTTCACAGTTTTCTGGCTCTCCAAAATCGAGGTTCTTTCCGGGCCAACAACCGGGCTGATTATGCTTAACTAGTGACGTGAGTGGCTACAACTACAACAAAATGAACATATCTGACCGTGATTTAATTGTAATACACGTTTCAAAAGGATGCCGAAGTAACAACATACTGATACCGGTTAGTAAAAACCATGTCCGGTCTGCAGACAGACGGCAGGCGAACACCTTTTAAAATGCGTGTTTTCTGAATGGAGATCGGCTAAGCTAACGTTGTATATGCTCCGACCGTCCACACTCACAACAACGGCCTACAGACATAAATAAACCAGCGACTGTATTCTCCATGACACAGACAGTCTGTGGTTTGTGCTTGTTTAACTTTTGTCTAGTTTCTGAACAGATATGAGGAGCTGTGAGCTCTGAGTGCTAACAGCTAACGGCTGATGTTGTTTTTGTGTTTCGCATTGAAGATGACGTCACGGCTCCGCCTACACTGCGTTACTATAGTTACTACCCCAGTTCCTAAACTGTAATGGAAACGCGCCATTAGTGTCCAGTTGTGTTATTATGCTTCTGTGTTATTCTATTATGTAACTCTGGTACAACAATTTCCTTCGGGATAAATAAAGTCTTATCTTATGAGTTGCTACAGATTAAGGGAGATCTAATGTCACTGGAAACTAAATTCAAGATGAAATGCAGTAAACAAGCTGAATTTCGTTTTATTTTGTCTCTGAAACCATGTGACTCACCTTGAGAAGCCTCGATCGCCCCCTTTACTGAAAGAGAGAGAAACAAAGATATTTCATCAGAACAACAGACAGAACATTTTACACAGATACAGATGTGTGAGGAATGTTGAGGTACCTTAAATCGTCAGCACCCAGGTTATCGAAGAAGGACTTGGTCTTGTCGTAGTAAGTGTTGGACGTAGCCTCGTCTTCTTCGTTGGTGGTGGTGGTGGTGGTGGTGCTGGCAGCGGTGGTGGTGGTGGTGCCCTCGCTGGCCGGATGTTCTGCTGACTCTGCAGCTTCCTCTCCATTCAGAGACTTCTCAATCTTGTCATCTGTTGGAGAAGAGTTAGTTAGAAAGGCCTTCAAAGACGACTAAAGAAAGGGACTATTAGGTGACCAGATGCTGGGAGATGTATTGCTATAAGCACTTACAGAAAACATCTCAAACCTTAAAGTATATCAAGGTTTTACATCTAAACATGTATTTGTACTGTAGATTTACTTCTGGTTGCTAAGAGGTTATCATCTTAGGTTAAACACATATTCATAAATGCCATATTTCTTGTGTTATTCCCTCAAACATTTGGAGTGATGCATGTTGTCTCGATCAGTGAATCTGTGTTTTACACCAAAAGAGTTAAGTGTTCTTCAGTGTACATCTTGAGATGATGTAAAAGCTGAAGACCTTTATTTTAATGTTTGACTTGTATGTTTTAGTCACAGGGTTCATACACTTTTTCACCAATGATTTTCCATGACCTTTACCTAATTTTCCATGACCAAAAACATTACTCTTTCTCAGCGGTAACTGAAAATGGTTTATTTTAACATGGAACAGGAAAATAAGGTCTGCATATGAAACATGTTGTGCCTATCTAAAACAAATCAAATAGGCTTACTAGCTTCTACAGGCTAAAGCAACTAAAATCTCTCACCAGCAAAATACCTCGTCGTTTCATTACTATACGATATAGTATTTATTATCATTATAGTATTACTATTTCGGCGATTAGATAAAATATAAATTATATTTGATTCAACTTTAGTTACATTTCCATGACTTTTCCAAAACTTTGGGAAAATATTGTTTTCCAAAACTTTTCCAGGGCCTGGAATTAGCATTTTGAATTTCCATGACTTTTCCAGGTTTGTAATGACCGTAAGAACCCTGCAGTCAGCTTGCTGTCTTTACCCCTGACAGTACTCCGGTGTGTTGCAGCCGTACCTTTCAGTTTGAGTTTGTTCTGCAGCTCTTTGTCGATCTCATCCTTGTTGAACTGAGCGTTGGCGGTCTCAAAGTCGAAGTCTTCTTCAAACTTCATGGCACCGTCCCGACGTACGTTCACTCGGCCTCTGCTGCGGTTCCCTCTGCCGCGCCCACGGCGGTTAGACTGCAGACCAGCTGAGGAACCACAAATACATCCAATAAACCCAACTGTGCAGTCAGACATCGGGACATGGTTAAGCTTCATCTAACAGAACAGGGCTTATTACAAAAGAGGCAGTGTAGGAATTGCTGTCATTTCAATACATTATCCCCAAATGGTAATTAAAAAAAAAAAAACAACAACTAGTAAGGTCATCAAAATGTCCCCTTCTGCCGTCAGTGACTGGCTGAAGTCTAGACATATGCAGAGGACAGGTTTCTTCCCCTTTAAACTTCCAAAGACCCTTTAAGCTGATTGCCAGCTCTTTAATCTCATTAACCCATCCAATGTGTTAGAAGACAGAAGCAGAAATACATTCAAATAAACATGTTTTAAATGCTCTGCAGACATATGAGGTGATGGAATGGAAATATAATACTAATAAGATAGATAAGTAAACATTAAACATGTGAAGAATCACCATTTTCAGAGGGAATCAATGTTGCATTAAATTCATTCAAGTTGTAGCTCTACTCACCATTGTAGCGCTTGTTGGGGTCTCGGTTCTCCATCGCACCGTGTTCATGCTCAGGCTGAGACACCGTCTGAACCTCAGGAGCTGAGCAGCCAAAGAAAACGTGATGAGGAAATGATTTACAGAGGTACACCGTATATATTAATACTACTCCAGACACTGCATTATGGTGATGGGAATTACGGCTCGTTGAAGGGAGCCGGATCTTATGGCTCCGCTCCTTTCTGAGAGCCGTTCAAAAGAGATGTTTTGTTTTTTAAGAGGGCGGGGTTAATAGGTTTATCTGCTAAATAATCACCAGGATAATGATTGACGTATTGCCAGAAACCTACTTTTACTGACAGAAAAATGTATAACTTGCTACATCTCCAAACTACTACTCAAGCAGCACGCGTTATGCCATCATCTACGGCAACTTTGCATTCAGGAAAGCAAGTTCCCGTGAAGGCAACGATAAAAAGAACGGCTCTTTGGTACGACTCGGTTCCCTTCGTTCGTACCAAAGAGCCGTTCAAAAGAATCGGATCGTTCGCAAACATAATATCGCCATTGCATATGCTGAGCTGACTTGAATCTTTGATGAAATGAAGCAGCGACGTCGAGCAGGTGTCCTTACCGCGTCTCTGCTCCAGGAGGTCTGGGGGCTTCTGGATGCCTGCACTGCTGCTGGTGGGTCGGGGGGCCGCAATGGGCTGAGGTCTCTGACCCACAGGAGCAGGGGGGGCAGGGGCAGAAGAGGGGGGAGGCTGCACTGCCTGCTCCAGGATGGGACGTTTTTTCAACGAGTCCAGTTCGGGACTGGCACGTCCTGCGGGAAACAAATTAAGTACAAACGTTTAGATTTGGGTATTTAGATTTGTTCCAACATTCCAGACAAATATTACCTTTCATTTATTGATAAAATAAATAACTTGTGTCTGCCTGTCACTTAAATTAGGCAATCGCCCCCCAAAAATAGGTCATGTTATCATGTGGGAACCATTTTCACAGTTTCTGGTGCATCCTGTGAATCCAGGAAGATAATAGACAGTTATTTTGAATAAGATCGACTCCTTGCCTCCAGCAGATCCAAACGGCTGAGATGCCAGGGGGGTGACTCCAAACTGGCTGTAGGGGGCAGGAGGGGCCTTGCTGAGCGGAGCGTAGGGCCCCGGGGCCTGGAAGGAGGGCGGCGGGGCAACATTGGCGGATCCAAGCGACGACTAGAAAAATAAATACACATTGAATTAAAAACAGTGGCGTGCAAATACGTTTATTGAAACCATTAGAACTACTAACTCCAGGAGTAATGGCTGCAAATGTAGGGGATTTTGTAAAACACATTTTGACTATGAGGTGGTGTTTTATTTTACCCATATTACACTGCTACTTAGGTCTCAGCAAAAAGCCAACTAAGAACAGGGAAGGGTTTAAATCCTCAGTGTCAGTAAAATGTTTGTATCAACTTAATATCAGTTTAGTTTTGGAACTCTGTTGTAGGTGCAAATATTCATGCACAAAGTCACTCAATAACATTAGTCAGTGCAGGCTGCATCATAATCAGGTGAGCCAGTTCAGAACCCTGGTGTACTGAGAGACTTTAATGACAGGAGCAGAGCCATAATTAAATGTTATCAGATACACCTGTGCCTTTCCCACTGTGACAAGTCTGGGTGCGTTACAGGAAAAAAAGGCAGCAATGGATGTCCAGTAAGTTGTGACTGTAAGCCAGTGTGCACAACGCATGAAACGCAAATGAAATTACCTTAAAATGTCCAAAAGATTCCCTATGACTTTTTAATCAAATATACAGAATATGTTTAATGTACAAGGATGCAGATGAACTTACTTGAACGATAGCAGGGTCCTGAGGCAGGGAGCTAGTGGCTTTGGGCGGCTCACAGACTGTCAGGTCCTTTATGTCACTCCCTCTGAAGATGATGTACTCAAACACTTCATCTCGAGGAGGAATAGGCCTGTCAGTGGGCCGGTCCTCAGTGCCAAAAGAGCGCACTGTTGGGAAAACACACAGGACGAATCACATCAGAGACGCAACAAGTAGACCCTAACAGGTGCAAAAAAACTGCTTACTATAAGGCCAATTCAGTGTTTTTCATGCATTCTCGACAACAAATGTTTTCAGTCGCTCCAATATGAAAATGTCCTGCTTTTCTCGGTTTTAGGTCAAATTAAAGTAAATATCTGAGTTTTTGACTTACAAATGTATAATTTTAAGACATTATCTTGGACTTTGAGAAACTATGATGGGGACCAAAATTAGGCTAAATATGAAATGAAGAACATGCAGATTAATGTATAAAGAAAGTTGCAGCCCTCATTCAAATGACTCAATTTGAATATTTCTTAATTAGGCTTTTATTTTAGATTTAAACTGTATGTAAAAATACATGAGTGCACACGGCACTTATTATGCAAAGTGATGCACAATGTTATTGTTCAAAATAAATTGATAGCCATTTCATGCCTTCAAGGAAAAAAGATCTGCAAGTTAAATAGCCTATAGCCTGAGTTTTCCTATAACTTTATTTTCCATATTATTAGATAGTGATCGAATATGCATCCACTAATACAAAGTAGTTATAGTCGCACCTAAGTGGCTTTTGAGGAAGCAGCTACTACTTTACCAGCTTAAGAAATGACGTGTAATTTGTTTAATGTCTATGTTTTACGTCTGAGTTCACTTCACAAACGTTCAGAATAAAGACTTAAATATAACGTAGCTTTTAACCCGTGATTAGACTTAAAACACCATATGTTTTACCGTTACACATTTAGTTTAAATTAAACGGTATACCACTTGGTCCTCAGTAATAACGGCAACATACTTACCGTTAGCCCAAAACACAAGGTAAACAAAGGACGCTGAGTGCTAAGTAAGCTAACAGTTAGCTACAATGCTAAGCTAAGTGATGCTAAGCACTTAGCTACAGAGCTAAAGTAGCATAGCTAACTGCGCTGGATTCAATACCCGTTTTACATAATTGACCCCGTTCATAAGTTATTTACAACCCATTTAAGTACTGTAGTCCACCTCTTGGGTTACCTAACTTACCTTTAGCAAGAGCTACGGTCGAGTTCTCCGTATCAATGGTGTACAAAATTCCTTCATAGCGGATCCCGGCCTTGGAGATTAAGCTAATTTTGCTCCCAATGTACGGCGTTCCTCCTCCGCTCATGTTGGAATATCTGTTTTTTCACGATATTTGACTGGATTTTTTTCTGTCAAACGAGGTTTAGATGTTGTAATGATCAGAGCTGTGGTTCTAAGTCTACATTACATGAGAAAAAGGTGAATTAAGCCGTGATTAAGCCTCGCTGGATGCAGGACAGATCTCTACCACGACATGGCCGATTTCATTTTTCCTTCAACCGCCGCTGAGGATGCTGGGTAAAGAAATAGGCTGCGTCATATTCCTCTAAAGTCACTTCCTCTTCCTTCCAGTGTTATTGTTTTTTTTAAGAACATATATATTATAAATATATATATATATATATATATATATATATAAATAACATTATATATTCCTTTTATGAATATGATTTCCCTCTAAAAATTAAAATAAAAACTAAAACTAAATTGGCGTCCATTTTGTAAGAACACATGTGAACATCATATATTTTGTACAAAAAATAAATCACATCATGGAGATGACCATATGAAGAAATACAATAATTAAATAAATAATTCATAAGAAAATACAGTTTCATATTTCATATTAAATATGTGTTCAATACACAGTCTGTTTTTATTGCATTTTTATTCATAGTGTTTTTAATTGTGCAACTATATTGTTTTAATTCTTGGTACAAATGTTTAAATTATGTTTGGAGTCAGCCCCTCTCTCTTTATGAATATGAAAAGCCCCCATGGAGGTGCAAAGGAATTGGGAATTAATAATTCCCCAGTATTTATTGATTTCTTAGTGACATTCAATTATACAAACAATTAATTCAATTGTACAAAAGTCAAAAAGCCCAACCATTTTACAAATGTCTAATCACATTAATTCCTGAGTGACCACTTGTGTTTTTTTTTGTTTTGTTTTTTCTCTTCTGGTTTCTGTTCATAATGCCCTCCGTTTTTGAGTTAATGTAAAACACTGATGTTTATGTGCCTTTTTCTGATGTATTGGAATAATGGTTCAATAAAGTTGAAAAAAAACCCTCCTGAATGGTTAAATAGAAAAACCAAAGCATTGCCTACTATTGATTATAATTCGTAGGTCAAATAATATTTTGGTGTCTTATTACAGACTCCCATTTGGACAGAATGCTTTAGTGGTTGATAAAATACAATATAAAATAACAAATAACAAAATACAAGTACAATACCCAGGCTTAGTATACTAGATGGGACATATTTAGAGATATCATAGTTTATTTATTTATCTTGTAGGCACATTTTGCCCCTCTGTTTTAGGGGCATTTCTTGGTGCATTTTTGCCCGTTTCCCCCCATTTTTAACCAACATGTAATAATTCCTATCAGCTACCAATGAACAATGTTTTATATAAAATACCGTTCATGGAAATTACAACCAGGATGCGCCCCCTGCTATGGTGACGTCAGATTCATTCCCACAATGCATAGTAACACGCATGCGTACTGTAGTAGGAAAAAAAAGAAAAAGAAAAGACAGCTATCTGTGATCAGAGATGGCGGGCGCCTCCGACCCCCTGGAAGATATGCTGTTTTCAGAGGTGGATGAGAAAGCTGTGAGCGACCTGGTGGGCTCTTTGGAGTCCCAGCTGTCCGGACAAAGCAACCCCGGAGGGAAAGCAGAGGAAAACGGAGGCTCCGTGGCCCCCGCTAACCATCACTTAGGGAAAACGCTACCAGCACAGGCACAACAACAACAAGGACGGCGGTATAATAAACCCGAGATGCACCAGGACGCAAATTGCAAAGATACAACTCTAACATCTTCCCCTGCAGGATGCACGGCTTCCTTCGCCGATCTTACCGCCACTTCTGCAGCCTGTGGCGGGTCGCAGTCACACGGAGCATCCATCACAACACTGACCGCTTCTGGTGTGTCAACTTTGGCATCGACGCCGGGCAGCATCAGCACCGCCTCCAGTAAGGTGAGCCCGGGGAAACGCGTGAACACGCCGAGGAGAAACGCTTCTGCTCGGATCAAGAGTTTGAACGGCGCCGCTGTAGGGACCAGGAGGAACAGCAACACGGGGGAAAACCTGAGCCCTCCTGTGGATGCAACTACTCCAAACTCTGCTCCTCTGGCGGTGACATCCTCTATTAATGCTTCTACTTTCACCCTGTCTCATGCAAACATCCCTGCAGGACAGTCAGCTATTGCTCTGGACCGGGGGACTCCCACCATCGCTCTGCAGAGACTCCCGAGTCACATTGTGGCGAGCATAGCCCAAAATGGGACCAGTGTTTCGGCCTTGGTGCAGCACGGTGCCCCAGTAGGATCCACAGAATCAGCAGAATCAGCTCCACAGGGGAACCACAGCAAAACACTCACAGACACTTCCAAAGCAGACGATTGTCAGTCCAAAATTGTAATGTCAGGCCAACCTGTTGGTGGGGTTGTTAACTCTGTAATAAACTCCTCTGTTGTCACACCACCACCAACAACTACAATTACTATAACTACAGCAGCAGCTACAACCACCGCAACAACAACAGTATCCCAGCCTCAGATCTCTGCTACATCCACAGCAGGGTCTGCATGTGTGAGTGCTCAGACTCCATCAGTGACCTCCACTGTGAGCATGATCAGACCCACAACGCCCTCCCCAACCCAGTCTACACCCCCCCGTCCTGGATTCGCAGCCCCTCAGAGGATCGTGGCCCCCCAGCTGATTGTGAGACCCCCTCAGCAGCAGACCACCATCCAGCTGCCCCCCGGGTTCACCATCCCTCAGGGTAAGGTTTGCAGCAAGGGGCTGTTTACACCTGTATTAAAGGTCACCTATTATGCAAAATCCACTTGTTCATGTCTCTTCTACATCAACATGTGTCCCCTCTGTGTAAAGAGATTCTGAAAGTTTCAGGAAAAAAGATTCTCTCACTTTGTGTCCTGATCCATTTCTATAAAAAGTAACAGACAGAGAATCAGCACTTTTGAAACAGGGCTGAAACAGAGGGGATTATCGGATGCTACAATGATCTGTTGGTGTTTGGAGCCAAACACTTCAGAGACATGTTTTGTATATATCTGAGACCTATAAGATATTGATGAAAAACAGTATAATAGGGGACCTTTAACAAATCTCCAGCTGGGGATTTATCCATGTTACAGCAAAGTTGACAGTGCAGATAAAAGGCAAATTAATATGAGTAGACTAACATATTGAATAATACAAACCCAAGCACATATTAATAAAATAAAATCATGCACACTGGTGAACCAATCATCACACATTTATGGTAAAACGTAAGTATCAGTATCATAAAAATGAAGAAAACATATGAATTTTGGAAATAGCAGCAAGTGAGGACATGAGTAAATAGGGCAAACTGTGTATTGCGCGTTAAGTGTTATCACTCAACAGATGTGTTCCCCACTTCACCAGCAGTTAGTGCCATCATGATGTGACAACTGAGCCGTGCAACATATTGTATTTACACCAAACATACCAAACAGTGACATAACACAACAATAATATCACAAATCTGAAATGAAAAACAAGCGATAAGAAAATGTAATAATAAATACAACTTGTAAACTCAGTACACTAACTTTAAAAAGAAGGCTTTAACTTCTGGGTGCCAAAAACATATTGCCAGTATAGTTTTTGTGGTTGCTCGCAGCTGTTTCAGTCATCTCACCTCAGGAATACGGCTCAGTCAGATAACTGAGAGAATGATCAGAACCTGTGATTAACCTTTCTATTATCCCCATGTCGGTTTTATACCTTATGGAAATCCTGAAAGATAAACAAATGTGTAGTAAACTCTTTTATCTTCACCTGACCTGACGTAGCCTTTTGGAAAGAGCAAAGAGTCGGTGTAATACGCTCATGATCCCAGCTTCAACTCCTTAGACTGTTTGTTGGTTTGTATAATGCACTAGCACAGTCAGTTTCAGTTTGTTTCTTCATGGGTGAATGCACTTACTGTAAGTCACTTAGGATACAAGCATCAGCTAAATGAAATGTAATGTATTTGAATATGCAGCAAGATTTAGATCTTTTCCTTTCTTATTTTGAGGAAGTTGTAATATGCAAATGAAGTTACAAACCTGCCATCCACATCCAATAAAAAAAAATACATATATGAATTTAGGTGGCTTAAATATACCATTTATTGACTGAGATGTTAACATTACATTACATTGCATTACATGTAGCTGACACTTTTATTCAAAGCGACGTACAACAAGTCTCATCAACCCTGAAGATTCAACAGCAAGATCCTGCAGATACATCAGCTTTAAATAAGCCAAAGCATTGTAACTGCTCCATACAGAGAAGAGAAGGATGGGCTAAGAACTACAAGTATGTTATCACAAACTAAAATACAAGTTAATACAATTCATCCTGAGGAGGTCGTCAATACAGAATGTCATAACGATCCATTAAATGCTTTCTAAGATATTTAGCTCTGGAAAAAGAGAACTTCCCTTTTCGCTTTTTCACTTTTTAGACGCTTTATTGATTTCAGGCACATACATTTCAGAGAAAAATATGCCTGTACATTTTCCTGTTTTAAAAAAAACCACACAATTATACCCCGATTACATCAAAATCTCTCGTTTTTTCATCAACAATTCATTTAAAGTGCATCCATCAGTTCTTTTGTTAAAAAGATGTCATCAACTTTCCACATGATTTTAATTTCGGCATCCTTAAACTTCACTCTGTCCCTGAGAATGTAGTCACGGACCATTGTGAGGCCAACCTTTGTGTCTGTGTGGACATCTGGCATTTCTTAAAGGTCACCTATTATGCAAAATCCACTTGTTCCTGTCTCTTCTACATCAACATGTGTCCCCTCTGTGTAAAGAGACTCTGAAAGTTTCAGGAAAAAAAATGCTCTCTCTTTTTGTCCTGATCCATTTATATAAAAACCTGTCTGAAAATGAGCTGAACAGATTTTGGCCACTTTGTGATGTCATAACGATGTTTTGTCTTGTGTAACCATTAGCCAATCACCAACCAAGGTAACCCCCCCCCACCTTATCACCTGAATCTCCTCCTAGAGCACCATTGTGTTCTTTTTAACCAAATATCTCTCAGAGGGGCGCGGGGAGGGGCTCCTTATTTTCATCTAAAGTAAGGCCCAATCCCAATCCACACCCTACACACTACCCCTCCGTTTGCGCGTTCTCGCGGAGGGTCCGCCACATTAAGTGCTGTTCCAAACCAACGAGTGTGGAGGGGGAGTGGGCTATCAAGCCCTCAAACAGCGAGTCTGCATCGGTGCTGACTTCACGTGCTGCCCTACCTGACCGGACTCAACGCTGTGCGTGTCTGTCAGGAAAAACGCTGTTTACAAACAGTTCCTGCAATTGCGATGTTAACAACCTCATGATAACCTCATATTTTTTTAACTTAGGATCGTACCTGTGTTTAGTCTAGAAAAAGGTAAATGTGTGCATTTTATTATAAAGTTGTGTATATTTACAGACTTTAACGTCCGCTACGTTGCCTGCGTCGGCTACGCCGTCCGCCTACGCCGCCCGCCTACGAACACACCGCAAAGGCTTCAGCCGACGAGTGGCAATAACTCTCCTTACCAGCAGGCGGCGGTAGTGTGTATTCGTCATTCAAAAGAGGCAACAACCAGAAGACAGACTGCGTGATAACCGAGAGAAGAAGAACAGACTGCGTGGTATAAACAAACAACAAATAGCGTGTGCGTTCCATTTTCACTCTACAGCGAGAAGCTCATGGGGCTTTCCCGAACCTGTGTCGAGAGCTGGAGTTAAATGAAATCTCAGATGTGCCTTCTTAATAGTTTGTTTGGGTCCCTCACTTCCGCTTCGCTTCTCATGCACTGATTCGCTAAGCTGAACAGCCAATCAGAGTGATTTCTTTGGCCGACTTTCTTTGGCCAACTGTCTACCGCCGTGGGAGGTGTGAAAATGTGCCGTAAAGAGACGACGGTGCGGAACACACCAACCTGAGTAGGGCGCCGCAAATGCCCGACTGCCTCTGACGGCCTCTGACTCCCAAAATCGGGTAGGTGTGTAGCGGCCTTAAAGGTCTGTACACACCAACCTGAGACCAAAAAACGCGTACCGAAGGCGTCCCGACTTTTACGTCAGCTACGTCAGGCTTCGTTGGCTTCGTCGGATAAAGCCGCCCGCCTACGAACACACCGCAAATACTTCAGCCGACGAGTGGCAATCACTCTCCTTACCAGCAGGCGGCGGTAGTGTGTATTCGTCATTCAAAAGAGGCAACAACCGGAAGACAGACTGCGTTTTATACACCGAGAGAAGAAGAACAGACTTAGTAATATAAACAGTTGATCAGTTGGTCTTCACTTTCTTCATTCCATGCCGTCATGATAAAAAAGAAACTCTTGCGTCCGGGTGAGATGAAAATGAGGAAGATTAGCCGTCTGTGTGTGCCTTCTTATCGTTTGTTTTGGTCCCTCACTTCAACATGTTGAATCGGCGGCGGGAGGAGGCGGGAGGGTTGAAAATGTGCCGTAAAGAGACGACACACCAACCTGAGTAGTGCGACGCGAATGCCCGACTGCCTCTGACGGCCTCTGACTCCCAAAGTCGTGCCGGTGTGTAGAGGCCTTAAGAGATGCTGATTTGAAACCGTTGTTACATACAGTTACGGCATTTCCTGTTTCTGCCGGAGAGAGGGGAGTTTGTCCCAAAGCTTGCCGCTGTATTTACTCCCTCCATCTGACAGGAGGGAGCCTCGTTGAGCTGCGAGTGTCACTCCACGGAGTTCACTCCGTCACGGAGGGGGAGTGTGTAGGGGTAGGGTAGGGTGTAGGGCGTGGTTTGGGATTGGGCCTAACAGACAGAGGGATTATGGGATGCTGCAATGATCTGTTTGGTATTTCGAGGCCAACACTTCAGAGACATGTTCTGTATATATCTGAGACCTATAATATATTGATGAAAAACAGTATAATAGGGGACCTTTAAAGGCGGTTAAGTTCCTACACCTCCAAATGTCCTCTTTTAAGCAATTAACAAGAGGACTGACTGTTTTAAAATGTGTTTCAATGAGAGAACTAAACGTGCATTTCCCCTGTAATGTGTCCTCTGATGCTCTTCCTCTGCAGGGATGGTGCTGGTGCGCACGGAGCTGGGTCAGCTGGTGATGGTTCCTCAGCAGGCATTGGCCCAGGCTCAGGCTCAGGCTCAGGCTCAAGCTCAGGCCCAGAACAACATCTCTCCACGGCCCCCCACCCCCACAGCAGGAGCCCCCACCTTCAGAGTGACCACCCCCCAGGTGAGACTGCAGGACACACCTGTCCCCTCTACACTTTTATTAGTACGACCCCAATGCACCACCATGTTTCTTTACAGCATGACAACAAGAACTGAGGGGGAAAAGGTTAAGATCAGTTAAACATTTATCAAGTCTCAAGACTCGTTTGTGCACACGTACGTCACACAATAGGTTTTGCTTATGAAACATTCCTATTTTTTGTAAGATATTTTTTATTGACATTTGGCAGCAAACAATTACACAGTGTTTTTTCAAGACATAGTAATTGTACATCTTAAGTTCGTCTGTCCGAAATGCCTTTTTCTTTTTTTTTACACAAAGATAAAATAAAAACAGTAAAAAGTACGAACAATACGAACATTAGGGAGTGATCAGGACTTCACAGTCAAATCATACGTTGGTCAAAATAAAATCTGGCCTATGAGGTTTTATGAAATCAGTCCACTTTCTCCATCGTGACACAAATACTTCCAGTTTGTGATTGACAGATTATGTTATCCTCTCCATTTTGTAAATGTCCATTGTAACATCCATCCATGCGTTTAAAGTTGGGCTATCTGGAGATAACCACTTCCTTGAAAGAGCTTTTTTACTCGCCACCAGCAACAGATTTAATAAATATTTGTCTTTTTTAGTCCATTCTTGAGGTCCACAAAACTAATGGCGCATTTCCACTGCAGGGCCTCGCTCGGCTTAGTACGGTATAGTTAGGCCTTGTTAGGCCAGGCTCACTTTATGCTGCGTTTCCAATACAGTTTAGGAACTGGGCAGTAACTATAGTAACGCAGTGTAGGCGGAGCCGTGACGTCATCTTCAATGCGAACCACAAAACCAACATCAGCCGTTAGCTGTTAGCCCTCAGAGCTCACAGCTCCTCATATCTGTTCAGAAACTAGACAAAAGTTAAACAAGTACAAACCACAGACTGTCTGTGTCATGGCGAATACAGTTCGCTGGTTTATTTATGTCTGTAGGTCGTTGTTGTGAGTGTGGACGGTCGGAGCATATACTGCGTTAGCTTAGCCAATCTCCATTCAGAAAACACGCATTTTAAAAAGTGTTCGCCTGCCGTCTGTCTGCAGACTTGTCAAAGCATTAATTCATGGTTTTCACTAACCGGTATCAGTATGTTGTTACTTCGGCATCATTTTGAAACGTGTATTACAATTAAATCACGGTCAAATATGTTCATTTTGTTGTAGTTGTAGCCCCCTTGCCAGCGATTCTCTCACTAGTTTAGCATACTCAGCCTGGTTGTTGGCCCGGAAAGAACCTGGATTTTGGAGGGCCAGAAAAACTGTGAAAAAGTACCCGTTAGCCGGAACTACCCCTAGTGGAAACGCAACCAAAAACGGGCCGGGTTTGGCACGGCACGCTTAAACCGTGCTACGCGCTGCAGTGGAAATGCGCCATAAGTCTCTCCATGGGCACATGACTATGCAGAGATTTTAACCTTTCTTTTGTGGGCAAGAACACATCTTTGTTCTTTCCGGAATGACTTCTTCATTTTCTCTTACTCCTCCAGTTTTCTCAGTTTAGTTTCTCCAAATAAGGGGATATGCAATGACTAATAGACTTAAGAACACAATATACAGGAAGAGCTGTATGAACTGTCAATGCTCTCCTGCCGGATGGTATAGATGTAGCAACACTTCTTGTGAAACCTCCAAAAGTAATGACATTGTTTTTCCAATAGAGTGATGCATGGATGACCTGAGCAATGAGACTTTTCCATTGGATTTTGGAATATTGCAGAAAATAAGCTCTTTGGCAAACACACGTTTTATGAAACTTACACGTTTCGTTCAGCAGGCTTTTATTAGACATTTAATATTGACTTTATATCAACACTTCAATTCAACGCGGCACAAACTACATGAATCAAGCACATCTGGCAAAAACAGACTAGACATGTAAAGATAATTTATTTTGGTGTGACTATAATAGTGTTGATAATTCCCTATCGTTTGTGTCCACTTTGATGTTCTCCTCCATGTTTGCCTGTTAGTGTTTTTATCATGTTCTGTTGCTTTTTACCTCTTAGAAATAATTACCAAATTGTACGGTGTCATGAAAGGCGCCCTTAAATACAATATATTATTATTATTATTATTATTATTATTTATGATTAATTCATACCAACACTGCATACGTGTAGGCAGTTTGAACAGTTCAGTTTATTCAGAAGGCTCTGTAAATATAGCTTGTGGTCAAATCCTCACGTGCCTCAAATAATAATACAAACTTTAAAAACCTTAGTTATTTTCTTTTTGTAGAACTTATAAAAATCCTGTGATATAAAACAACTTTTTACATCCCTTAGAATAACATTTAATTAATGAGTTTTTTATGCATAAATGAGAGAGTACTAGAGATAACTGAAATAAATACAAATGATTTATATGGTACTTATTTATTTCATGTTCAATTTTAGGCAGTTTTATTATTAATTCCCACAATGCAAAGGGCATCAACCTCAGACTTCCTTGTATGGGAGCAACCATGACGTTATATATGCATATTTCTGAGGAGTTTTGCAGATTTCTGTCGATGTTAATACCACAACTGCTGACCTTTTTTAAGTCATTTGTAAAACGTTGGTGTAATTAGCTGTGTGTGTCATACAGTGGATATTGGGTGGGCCGCTCCTCATTAAGCGAACAGCTGAGCTCTACCCCCTTAATTGGGAAGTGATTAATATATTAAACCATGTAATTATAAGGAGTTAATATTCCTGATTATTTTACGTATAGATTAAACTGAGATTAGTAGGTGAATTAACGTCTCAAGGCTCCTTAATGACTCCATGGGGGCCGCTCATCAAACTTTAACGAGCCACTGAATCATTAATTGGAATTTGCTTATTATCACCTGTGGAGACATCACTCACTGAGAGACCTGAGCTTAATTGGTTTTAATAATTAGATGTGCCACAGTTCCCTGTAAATCAAGAGATAGAATCACACAGATTAGAAATGACTTCTTCTTGTCTTTCATTATTCACTTTGTTTGCTTGTTATGATACGTCTAACCCTGCTACAGAAACACATTCAAATATTGAAATTTGCCGAGCTTGAACTATTACATCTTTTGCTTTTTTAATACGTTTGGAAAATATTTAATTGATTCAGTTAATTAAATGTACAAATGGATGTATTATTAAATTAATCTCCCAAAATATCCAGACGTGTAATTAGGGCCCTAGACAGGGGAATAAAGGAAAAAGACACAAACCATCAATTCATTTTCATACATAACATTTTATTTCATCAATTAATAATCAAATAAAAAGTGTACTCACTCAAATATAGTCTCACACACACAACGCTCATTAAGTCAACAGAATAAACCAAATAAGTCCAGATATAAAAGTTGCCTAACTATTTAAATTATGTGTGTGTGTGTGTGTGTGTGTGTGTGTGTGTGTGTGTGTGTGTGTGTGTGTGTGTGTGTGTGTGTGTGTGTGTGTGTGTGTGTGTGTGTGTGTGTGTGTGTGGTGTGTGGTGTGTGTGTGTGTGTGTGTGTGTGTGTGTGTGTGTGTGTGTGTGTGTGTGTGTGTGTGTCATTCATTTCACCTTTCTGGTACACTATTATGGGTTGTTGGTTGAATAAAAAAGCAAACACTACGCCCTCAAATCCAAACTCAGGTTGTTTAAAACTGAACTTGTGCCCTCGGTTAAGTTCAACACTGAACAGGGAGATGGCGCTATTGGCTGCTTAAAATAAACAAGTGTTTCCTCAATACCCTTTCAAATACGGTCCTATGAGCATCGAAACACCATTAAATTATAATATAATATTTTCATTTGTTACATTGAGTTGGCAAAAGAAACAGAATACACATCTGACATTTCTTCATGAATCAGGATAATAATAATAAACACTGATGTATTTAGTAATGCTTGAAAAAGCATTCTGTTTTTAACTTCATTAGCAAAGTTCTTAATTTAAGCTCCAAAGGGAAAAATGTATTTCTTAAAAAATATTAAATGATGCAGTGAAGAGACGTCTTAAAGGGGACCTATCATGCAAAATGCACTTTTTGATGTCTGTTATACATAAATATGTGTCCCGGTGTGTCGGGGAACTCACGCAGCGTCAGAAAATAAAACCCTCTCTCTTTTCCTCCGTACCCAAATCTCTGAAAACGTGGGAACAACGGAGCTGATCCAGATTTGCGGCCGATATGACGTAATATCGGAAATGTTGACCCTCGGCACTATCAGAAAGTTGCTATCAGAAACAATGCCCGACTGTTTTGGACGTAATATGGTCGGTGTTTACATTAGCATCGCTAACACTCAGAGCTAACCTGTACTGGATAGAGCATGGTTGCGGTCGAATAGTCCGTTTTGCTTAGGAACCTTCCTAACGGAGTGAAATGACCCGGAAGTACCTCAGTGGCAGCCATGATAAGTGCCGTTCGAATTCTCTAGAATAATAGGAAAGGAGGTTTCAAACTTCCTTTATAACCTCCTTTAGCTTAGGAACCACTGGACCTCCCTTTACGAAAGGAGAGGAGAAAATGCTGCCCCACAATGCCTTGCGGCCGCAGCATTTGCCGTCACACAGCAGTCGGCCGTTCACGGAAACAACCGATTATGACCGAGAAATGATATCATGAAAGTTACGGTGCTTATATAGCATTTTAAAACGTATGTGGTAACTTGCCAAAGTGCTTTGTTGTGAACGTTCATCAGTATTATAATCAAAAAGAGAAATATGAATGTTAGTTTTTACTGAGATGATCAAATAAAGTCAACATTTCACAGTCTTTACTGAGCTGTGTGGGGGTTGTTCAACTTTTAAAAGACGTTTGAATGGTGATATACACAGTGATAGATGTTAAGGACTAACGTTTATAATAAATACATTTGTATTCATTTTGAGATCTTTTCATACAATCATACGTATTGGGGTCATTTGTATTAATGTGGACCGGAGGGAGAGGGTGACGAGCATAAGTTTCACTTTCCTTTTTTATTTCGATTCCAACTTTGGTCATGAAGAATATGTTTCTCTGTTGTCCACGTTCATAAAGCATAAAGCAACAGCATCAGAGCACGGTGCAGAGTCTCTAGATGAGTTTACAGTAGTCCGTTGTTCTTATTAAACATCCATGTTGTAGTCCGCTGTATAGAGATCTGTAGTTTCCATAGTTTCCCCACAGCAGCAGACGCACATTCATGACGTCCGCTGGCGCATCATAAACACGTCGGATAGTGAAAGTGCAGTCGGATTCTCTAAAGTACCGCAGTCTCTTCTCCTAAGTCCTTTTGAATTCTCCTATCCACTATCCCTTAACCCCGTGACCTTTCACACAGAGGTCAAGGGATAGACGATAGGGATAGACGATAGGAGCGGATTTTTGGACTATTCGACCGCAACCTATGGGTCTGAAGAAGCAGGAAATAAAAAGGAACTCACCTTGTGGTATAACCGGCAAGAGAGAAAGCCTTTGAGCTCCAGACTGTTTCAGAAAGAATCCTTGATAATCCATGATATGGCGTTTCATCACCACAGTATTTAGTTTAGACAGTAGCTGCCGGGTCCTGCATGAGCTCAGCCCCCTCCTTTTTAATTTTTTTATCAATTTCTTTCTTTTTTTAAAGCTTTATACCCAAAATCAGCACTTTTGAAACATGAAGTGAAATAGAGGGATATGAGGCATGGCTAGAATGGATGATCTGTTTGGTATTTTGAGCAAAACACTTCATAGACATGTTTTTTATATATTTGTATATATCTGAGACCTATGCTATTGCCTACAAATAGCATGATAGGTGACCTTTAAGATCTTCAGCTGTTCATCATATCATACCTGTGAGGACAGAGGCTGACACTAGAGGGCAGCATTTCATCGCCTTTTTTCAGGCTAAACTTTCCTATTTGTTTCTTCTTCTGCTCTCAGAGATATGAGTTAAACAGCTTACAGTGTCTTACAGTCAGACACTTGTTCATTCTTAATCATGTGAACTGTCAAGGAAATACAGCCTACAGTACAAAACCCATTAGAAATAATAATACAAAACATTTTTTATATGTATTTAAATAAAGCAGTGTGTGAATAAGTGCATGTATGCTATTTAGTACACATTTATTTTGTAATTTTCATTTATTCTATATATATATATATTTTTTCTTTTACTACATTATGCACTAATATACTAATAAGCCAAACCATTATACAGTCAGTGCTACATACAGAAATGAGAAGACTGTACAGTACAGACTGAGCTGTGAGTGAGAGGCCGTTCTACACCTGAGGTTTCTTTGTTATGGAAATGCCACCCTTACTTTTGACATATAACGAATTGAATGCTCCTACATCCAATATTAAAACTAAAGGAAAATCACTCATACAATGTATAGTGCAGGCTCTACAGTAGCCTCACATATAGATAAGATATACTTTATTGATCCTAATCTGGGATTTTTCTTTCATCATAGCAGCATGTAGGTAAGACATCGCACATTAATTAGAAGTAAGAAACTAAAACAAAAAACAATACATTTATACATATCAGCAGTAGAAGATGAACAAAATACTCTAAACTGATTCAAAATTCAAGGCTTTTGCTATCTATCTATCTATCTATCTGTCTGTCTGTCTGTCTGTCTGTCCGTCCATCCATCCATCCATCCATCCATCTATCTATCTATCTATCTATCTATCTATCTATCTATCTATCTATCTATCTATCTATCTATCCATCCATCCATCCATCCATCCATCCATCCATCCATCCATCCATCCATCCATCCATCCATCCATCCATCCATCCATCCATCCATCCATCCATCCATCCATCCATCCATCCATCCATCCATCCATCCATCCATCCATCCATCCATCCATCCATCCATCCATCTATCTATCTATCTATCTTCTTTCAAAAGTTCAGGTGTTTAACAGTCTTATGGCAGATTGTTCGTCGCCTCACACACACTCACACACTCGCGCTGATGACAAATTAGCAGGCCGCGGCGATGCCTCGTCGACAGGAAAAGGGAAATGAAAGGGAATGGTGTTTATTCCCAGAGCGCTCCCCCTCTGTCGGCCTGTCACTCTTCCCCTGACCCTGAAGGCATCCTGTTCTCCTTCCTTCACACCTGTTAAATCATTCATCATCCAACTGCCTGATTATTTTAAAAAGCTAACAAGGCTTTGGTTTCCAGTCTGTGTGTGTGTGTGTGTGTGTGAGGCATAGCTGGCGGTGGGATGCACCCCGTGGCTCTTACCACCCCCGCCATCACCCCCTCACACACACTTCACCCCCCCCCCCCCCCCCAATCCCCAATTCCCCAGTTCAAGAAAACTTTTATTTGAGGGGTATCTCCCTCCTCCTCTTTCTGATCCTACTTCAAGATTCAATTCCAGGTTGTTATTGTCATTCGTACATAGCTGCAGTGTACTTATGTCGATACAAATCTTAGGTCCCAGGCTCCTCCAACAGAGCAACACAATGAAACAGATAAAATAATGCAAGTAAATACATTAAAATAGAATAGAAGTAGTGCCATAAGAGTCTCTATACAAGTGATACATAATGTGTAAGTTGCAAGCAGGTGAATGTTATGGATGTTTGTTTGCAAGGCAGGTGTGTGTGTGTGTGTGTGTGTGTGTGTGTGTGTGTGTGTGTGTGTGTGTGTGTGGTGTGTGTGTGTGTGTGTGTGTGTGTGTGTGTGTGTGTGTGTGTGTGTGTGTGTGTGTGTGTGTGTGTGTGTGTGTGTGTGTGTGTGTGTGTGTGTGTGTGTGTGTGTGTGTGTGTGTTCTCTCTTCAGTGTGTGTAGCGTGAAATGTGTGTATGATGAATGTAAGACTGTGTGTCAGAGGTCTGGGAAAAGGCCCTCTTGGCCCATAGACAGGAACTGTGTGTGAATGTGAGTGTGTGTGTGTGGCAGTTGTCACTCAGTTGCCACACCCTTCTGCTCTCGTGCCTTTTAATATGCATTTAAACAAACATGAGTCGTAACATATTTTCAGAATCCACCTTATAAATCTATTTGACTTTATTGTTTCTACTGCAAAGTTTGACATGTCTTGTGTGAAGATCTCTTGACTTTAACGGCACTCTTTACTGTAGAAACTCATTTCCTAACCACAGGGGATTTCATACATGGTGTTAAGTCTGATGGTTTTATTTCTTAACTCATTCATCAGTTCATTACGTTCATTCTTCGCTACCATGACAGCAGACTGACTTGTGAGGAAAGATAATGTCAATCCGTGCTGATCAACTTTTAATAGAATCCTCCAACAGACTTTAATCTGCCGAATAGATTTAGCTTAAAGTCGAATCATTTACATCCATTTTCAAAATGCAGTTCCTTTTTTTTGTTGCACTTTCATCCAACTAGGTGTCTTGCTTCAGTGAAGCCACCCCTACATTAGCTTCTGTAGAGGAACAGGTCCTTCATGACTCCGCAGCTTGTCTCTGTTCCACTCTTCAACATGCTGCCACTTCCTTAATTCCCTCCTGCTGTCATGACCTCTTTTCTTCGATTTCTCATGTTGTCCCGGTCTCCTCCCTCCATTCACCTCCTCTGACTCACCTTCACCTATCTGTGTGTTTTGTGAGGGTGTGTATTGATTTCCCCTTCCTCTCCCACTCTCTCTGATGTCTTTCTGCTCTCTGTGTGTCTTTATTTCCTCTCTCTTCCTGCAGTCTCCAGCGACCCCTCAGCCCCCCAGGCAGTGTCCTCCAGCCAAGATGGCTCCTTCTCCTTCTCCCTCTCCTTCAGGCCCTGCCCTCCAGACTTCCTCCTCTTCCTCCTCTTCTTCCTCTTCCTCCTGTCCTGCACTCCGCCCAGTGAGACAACCCTCTTTACTCGCCTTGTTTTTCTGCCTTCTGTCCTTTAGCAGTGCAGATTTAATTTGTCCTTTGGTGTCAAAATACCAACACATAGTTTGGTGGCTTCGTGGAGGTCTCATCTTATAAACATATTTAAATATCGTTAGAAAAAAAGTCAGAATTCGGAGAAAACAGCAAAAACATTTAAGAAAAAAAGTCAGGATTCTCAGATAAGGTCATCTACTTCTCGTCTCCTTCCTCTTCCTCCTGTCCTGCACTCCTTCCAGTGAGATAACCCTCTTACTCTAATAATTTTACCGCCTCCTGTTTTCGTCCTTTAGCGTCAAAATACCAATAAATAGTTTTGGTGGCTTCGTGAAAGTCTCATCTTATTAGAATATTTAAATATTGTTAAAAAATAAATCTGATTTTTTTTGAAAAAAGTCAAATTCT
>CM062264.1:36999128-37031628 GCA_031216635.1 Dissostichus eleginoides | reverse complement strand
GCCTTGCTGCGAGCGAGGCGTCACTTCCTGTTTATCTCCCTGTTTACCTCCCTGTCTCTTCCTCTGCTCCTCCAGAAGGGCCCCGTGGCTCCAGCAGTGACGGCTCCGCAGCAGACCCCCGTGGCCGTGGCCCCCCCGGCCCCCCAGCCTGCCCCCCCCCAGCAGACGGGCGTCACGGCGAACACCGGAGGACCCATCGTGTCCGGGGTCCGTTTCTCTCTCTCTCTCTCTCTCTCCGCCCACTCTCCACCCTCCAGGTCCTGTCACAGCTGCCAGCAGGCTGCCTGTGTCAGGACTCGGACCCCCGGCCCCTCCCCCCTCCTCACACAGCTGGCCACAGTTTCACACATGCCCACACACACATTCACACTCATACATTCACACAAGTTCAGGCCAACCCAAGAACATATAGACGCAGACATTAAAGGTCACCTATTATGCAAAATCCACTTTTTCATGTCTCTTCTACATCAACATGTGTCCCCTCTGTGTAAAGAGACTCTGGAAGTTTCAGGAACAAAGATTCTCTCTCTTTTTGTCCTGATCCATTTATATAAAAACTTGTCTGAAAATGAGCTGATCAGATTTTGGTCACTTTGTGATGTCATAACGATGTTTTGGCTTGTGTAACCATTAGCCAATCACCAACCAAGGTAACCCCCCCCCACCCACCTTATCACCTGAATCTCCTCTCCTATATTGCCTCAAAAGTTAAGTTATAAGTTAGCAAAATGTAGGTAAATTAGGCTTGATACATGAAAATGCTTTAAGAACAAAACAGCCTACATCACAGCTCTCTAGGGTTTCATTTATCTTGTTGGCAGCTCATTCCTTAAAACAGAAGCTTCAGATTGATTATAATAAGATGAAATATGAAGGGTGTGTTTCAAGCTTATGTAAATAAGTCATTGTGCTTTTTTTTTTATCAACTAGGATTTGTTAGAAAATGTTTTCAACATGAATTGACTGAATTTATTTAAAAAGTGGTCTTATTAACACATGAATACTACGGTGTAATATATTTGTACATATATATTTAAGAAGTACAATAAGACAAGCACAAGTTTCATGTGTGGGCCATATTCCATTACACTTTTTGCATTTGCTGAGGGCCGATTCAAAATGGCCCGCAGGCCGCATTTGGCCCCCGGGCCGTAGTTTGGACACCCCTGCTGTAGATGCTCACAACCCTCACAGAGAAACAGAGCCACACGTCTCCATGTATCGAGGCCACAGATTCTCTCAGGGCTTCACTTTGTTTCCTCCGGCTCTGTGAGAGGTGCCAGCTCTCATTCGGCTGCTCTGATTTCAGACTGAGGCTTGTCAGCTTCTTACATTAACTTAAAGGTCACCTATTACGCAAAATCCACTTGTTCATGTCTTTTCTACATCAACATGTGTCCCCTCTTCTCCATGTCTCTTCTACATCAACATGTGTCCCCTCTGTGTAAAGAGACTCTGAAAGTTTCAGGAAAAAAAGATTCTCTCTCTTTTTGTCCTGATCCATTTATATAAAAACCTGTCTGAAAATGAGCTGATCAGATTTTGGCCACTTTATGATGTCATAACGATGTTTTGGCTTGTGTAACCATTAGCCAATCAGCAACCAAGGTAACCCCCCCCCCCACCTTATCACCTGAATCTCCTCCTAGAGCACCATTGTGTTATTTTTAACCAAATATCTCTCAGAGGGGCGTGGGGAGGGGCTCCTTATTTTCATCTAAAGTAACAGACAGAGAATCAGCTCTTTTGAAACAGGGCTGAAACAGAGGGGATTATGGGATGCTGCAATGATCTGTTTGGTGTTTGGAGCCAAACACTTCAGAGACATGTTTGTATATATCTGAGACCTATAATGTATTGATGAAAAACAGTATAATAGGGGACCTTTAAGTTATATCATTCTGTAATATATCTGTTGAGTATTAAGGAAATGATTGCAGGTCAAATACAATACTTTCTGCTCAGGATTTGACCCAACATCTTTATTTTAACATGACATTCTGATACAAATCCTATGCTAAATTAATAAAAAAAAGGCATCCTGAAATATCTAAGACATTCAGCATTTTGTAGCCTTTTGATGTTTTTGTTTCTTTGTACAGAAGATGAATACTTATTTTCTTTCTGTTTCCTACAGGAAATGCAGGATAATGTGAAGAAGTGTAAGAATTTCCTGGCCACACTCATCAAGCTGGCGTCTCACAACTCTCCGTCTCCAGAGACCTCGAAGAACGTCAAGTCTCTGGTCCAGGACCTGCTGGTGAGACTCACAACAATAAACAACACTTATGTTATAGATAGATAGATGGATAGATAGATAGATAGATATATATATATATATATATATATATATATATATATATATAGAAGATAGATAGATAGATAGATATATATATATAGAAGATAGATAGATAGATAGATGGATGGATGGATGGATGGATGGATAGATAGATAGATAGATAGATAGATTGATAGATGTATACTTTATTGATCCCGACATGGACAGTAATCTACAGATTAATTTTAACATGAAAAAAAATACAGCTCTACTGGAGTCACAGTGTTTCTTCAATGATTTTTTCTTAAGTAACTTCATTTGCATTTTAAAATACACTTAGGAGTAAGTAAGTATTGTGCAATGTGACACTATTACTGGACATAAAATACACACTGTTTTCACACACATGTAAATACATCAAATATGTATATGTTCATTTTAATTCATTTCTTATTTTATTGTTATTTTATCATTTAAAATTTGTATCTTTTAATTGTATTAATCTGTGTTTTCCAATTTTTCAATCTCACCCTGTTGCTGTTAAACTACTGAATTTACCCAAGGGGATTAATAAAGGTCCATCTTATCTTATCTTATCTTAAAACTTGCATCTTTCACATATTGTTGGAGTCACAGGGTGTTTCTCAATGTCGAGGAGGGTTGCTTGGTAGCACGTGTACCTTAAGAAGCGAGGCAAGAATACCTCCTAGCCTCGGAAAACGAAGAATGGAACAGGCTAGCAAGTGTGCAGGTGTGCGTCATATGAAAGGCCCCGCCTTACATTTTCCGCCAAAGATTTTGGAAATTGGTCCGTGCGCAAAGCATTGTGGGGATTTTAAGACCGCGGAGTCTACACATGTGCAGCCTTGAAATTTCCCGCAACGGGAAGTACACCGGCCTCGGTAGAATTCCAAGGATCCTGGACATTGGAACAGTCCTTCGGCGGCACTCGATGATGTAGTATCCTTGAAATAGTGGCTCTGGAGCATCCTTCCTCGACAGTGAGAAACACCCACAGTGTTTCTTCAATCATTTTTTCTTATGTAACTTAATTGTTTGCATTTTAAAATACACTTAGGAGTTTAGATTTTTTAGATTTGATTAGATTTATTTCGGATGTGTAAAACAATAATACAAAAATGTAACATGATAATTATTATACAATACAAAATTGATATACACAAATATTACTGATTCTAAATTATGTATAAATAAATACTCTACTTAATTACACATCTGAAAAGGGGTGGGAAGAAGTTTACACTCATTTAATCCCACCCCTTCTCCCAAAAACAAAATTACTAACATATATATATAACAAAGGAATTACTCAACCTTGCATCTTTCACATATTGTTGTGTTGCCTGTTTCAAACCTGTAGATGGCAGCATGAAACTCTAAACCCTCCTCTCTCCTTCATGCATTTTGAAACCCAGTTACAGATTCATGAGCTTCAGCCCCAGGACGCAGGATGGGAGCTGATGATCAGCCGGTGATGGGATGTGTCATCTTGTTGTCTTCTCTCGCTGCCTCTCCTAAAGTGTTGTTTTACTTTCCTCTCCACCAACAGGATGCAAAGATAGAACCGGAGGAGTTCACCAGCCGGCTGCAGACGGAGCTCAAGTCCTCTCCGCAGCCCTACCTGGTGCCCTTCCTCAAGGTGGGGCTCTCGCTTATAAAGTGTATTTTTTAACTTCTTTTTAAGGTCCCTTTCCCTCTGGACCAAAAAAGCCACGACCACACACTAACATCTGGCTTTAGTGGTCAGAGGGAAAGGTTGGTGGGAATATTTTCACCCCTTTTACTGACAGTAGAATGATGCACGCACGCACGCACACACACACACGCACACACTGACAGCTAATCAGAGCGGATGGTGGTCAACACTTATTGTCTCAATGATTATAGTTATTGTTTTGCCAAAACAGATTAGACGTATGTGATGAAGGAGCAGGAACATTCAATTTAAGCAGGTGATATTAATACAGTTTATTTGTAGCAGGCCAACAACAAGTGTGTTTGGAACAAATCCTCTTAAAAAAAATGCTTATTTTATTACATTTCTTTAATAATTACGTGAACATATTCAACAAAAAATGGTCAATTCCTCAAATATTGTGAATCATATCGCAATTGCAATGTAAGTCAAAATAAACACAATGAGTTATTTTTTCAAGGTGTGCAGCCCGAAAGCCCTTGAGCATTAGATTGACCCCCCAAAAAATCACTTGCCCCTTAAATCCCCCCTTAATACGGCTCCTTAAGCTGCTGCTCTCATGTTATTTACCTAAACTGACCACTAAAATAGTCCTTTCCATGGCACCAAGGGCAGTAATGAACAGGCCTGACAGTAGAATGATACACACACACACTCTCACACACACATCCGCCCACTCCCCTGTGGCCTGACTTCTGACTGTGTGTGACAGTGTGTCCTGCAGCGTGTAGCCTTCAGCTTCCTGCAGCCAGCCGTGATGAGCGTCACGACCCGGCCACAAACACATGTTGTCATGCAACGTTAGGTCTCTTACGTCAAAAATCTGCCTGAAATAGTCTTTATGGAGCAGCAGCAGCTCCACTGTGACAGAGGCTTATCACAACTGGCAGATGGCCGTGTTCCATGTGTGGTGGGTAATAAACATACTGTGGGTTTATCATCATGAAATCAAGTTAAACAGTTTAACTGCGGAGGAAAATGTGTATAAAAAACCATAAACATATCACATTTTGAGGTCTATGGCTTTCAGGATAATTTTTACTATACAATTATTGTGTCCAAAATATTTCATGATAATGATATTATTTAAATAAGTAAATCAATAAATAATGCCATCAGTCGAATTAATATTTATTTTTGTTTATTCTGCATTTTGTCTCTTTTTTTGGCAAATGAATGGCACTTAGACTGAGTGTAGGGAGGTGAAAAGAGACGAGTCTATAACCATTACACTGTAAAAGCTTGAGAGGGCAACCATATGAGCTGACAAACAACAAATCCACCGGGCCTGACATCTCGTGATATTATCATATGTGCATTATCAACATGATGTCAGTAATTCATTTGTAAAATATCACGATTATTGTCAATGCAGGTATAACACAACAGCCCTAGTGATGTCGCCATTTTTTTTTCTTCAGCCCATAACCATGTTTTGATAACATCACACAGTGACCACATCACAGTGTGTGTGTGTCCCTCTTCCTGCTGTATTCTTATGTGTTGATAACATTACACAGTGACCACATCACAGTGTGTGTGTGTCCCTCTTGCTGCTGTATTCTCATGTGTTGATAACATCACACAGTGACCTCAGCACAGTGTGTGTGTGTCCCTCTTCCTGCTGTATTCTCATGTGTTGATAACATCACACAGTGACCACATCACAGTGTGTGTGTGTCCCTCTTCCTGCTGTATTCTCATGTGTTGATAACATTACACAGTGACCACATCACAGTGTGTGTGTGTCCCTCTTGCTGCTGTATTCTCATGTGTTGATAACATCACACAGTGACCACATCACAGTGTGTGTGTGTCCCTCTTCTCTTCCTGCTGTATTCTCATGTGTTGATAACATCACACAGTGACCACATCACAGTGTGTGTGTGTCCCTCTTCTCGTGCTGCTGTATTCTGTATTCTCATGTGTTGATAACATCACACAGTGACCTCAGCACAGTGTGTGTGTGTCCCTCTTGCTGCTGTATTCTCATGTTTGGCCTGTAACCCTTGTCTCTCTCTGCCCGTCAACAGAAGAGTCTCCCGGCCCTCCGGCTCTCTCTGTTGAACAGTCAGCACACCGTGACCCATCCCCCGCAGCAGGGACTCAAACCAGCACCCTGCGGCCCCCCCCCTGCCATCGCGGCTGGGCCAGCTGTCCGCATCCGCCCCCCCCACAGCGTCAGCGTCACCGCAGGAGCCGGGATGGGACATGCAGCTGGCATGGTGTGTATGGAGGACACTCAGTTATCAGTGTTTACGCTCACTGTTTGTCTTTAAAGGTGATTCACAGGTGTTATGAGACCCAAATCAGGATACTTTATTCATCCCTGGGGGGACAAAGTTGCTCCATTTTAAAATATGTATACAAACTAAAGAAGTAAAAGTAAAAATGTGCAATAAAAAATGCAATAAATACAAAATATTAATAGAAACAAGAAGCTAATAAAATAAAATGGCAAAAAAATAAATGAAATGTTTTCAGAAACAAGAGTTAAGTAACAATGTGCACTACAATAAAATATAAGAGAAATATTTGTATAAACATAAGAAGTTCAAGTTAAAATCTGTGCATTTTACAATTTAAGAGCAGTAAAATTACATTACAGTACACCTTGGAGATGAATATTAAAAGTGTTATATTTTTCAAATATTGCAACCCTAAGGCAATGTAACCTCCAGCACTGGACACACAGGTGTGTGTGTGTGTGTGTGTGTGTGTGTGTGTGTGTGTGTGTGTGTGTGTGTGTGTGTGTGTGTGTGTGTGTGTGTGTGTGTGTGTGTGTGTGTGTGTGTGTGTGTGTGTGTGTGTGTGTGTGTGTGTGTGTGTGTGTGTGTGTGTGTGTGTGTGTGTGTGTGTGGTGAAAATGGAAGTGTTAACACAGATTACAGCAGACTGAGGACGGGTCAAGCGAGGTCAGGTCCAGAAAAAGGGGCGAGCTAGAGGCTTCTGTCTCTCTCTTTCACATTTTCCTTTCTCACTCTTCCTCTCACTCCCCTCATCTTCCTCCTCTCACCCTTTTCCTCACTTGTTTCTCTCTCTCTCACTCTCTTGCTCTCTCTCTTTTCCACCCTGTCCATCTCTCTCCTCTCACTGTATCTCCCTCCCTCCACCCGTTAACCGTTAAAGGGTGAGACGAGGGAACTAGGTCAGCCCCGGGTCAATTTTAAAGCAATGTGGCGGCCGCAGTCTATGTCCAGAACAAGCCTCCGGTCTCTCTCCATCTCTCTGTCTCACACACACACACACACACACACACACACACACACACACACACACACACACACACACACACACACACACACACACGCACACGCACACGCACACACTAACATAAGCTATCACACATAACATTAGTAAATGATCGCCCCGGGCCCAACAGCGCTCTGAAACCAGTCAGTGAGTTTATCTCCTCCCAAAGTGGTATGGGTAATATTTCTTACAGTAGGCTGGGAAATGTTTGAATTGAATAAATGTTTTGTAAAGTTTAGCAATTGTAACTTAAAGTGTATACACGTGGAGTCATTTATTTAAGGTTTATTTTATGATTAACCCCACAAGGAATGTACACTTAAATGTAGGTTAGGATAAAGGTAGGATAAAGGTAATAATACATATATTTTTAAAGGTATATACAGTACATGCTGTAGCAAGAGATAGCATGACATGATGTATGTGTTTACGGCTTGTTTTTAGAGCCAGAAAATATAATTATTTGATGCATTTAGGGTTGAAAATGTTATTTAAATGGACAACATTTTGTATTATTTTCAAAAAAATTCCACCACTAGTTTTAATGAAACTTGCTGGACCTTAAATGACCTCGGGGCAATATGATATATCTAGCAAAAGGCAGTGCATGCATGGAGAGTAACTAGGCCACATCACCACAGAGCACTGTAACATTGTGTATGCTCTAACTCTCAAACTAATGTGGTCACATATATAAACCTCTACCTCAGAGGCTACAATAAAAACATGTGTGCAACCAATGATTGAAAGTCATAAAGAAGCTGTGCTACCAGTTGCATAACTAACATGTGTGCTTATGAGACATTTTAAAACATTAGTACGATTACTTTAAACAAACAAGGTCGTTGCTGAGAAGATCGGCAGACACCGTCAGTATTTAATTCAACGACATAACATGCTGATTGTGTGTGTGTGTGTGTGTGTGTGTGTGTGTGTGTGTGTGTGTGTGTGTGTGTGTGTGTGTGTGTGTGTGTGTGTGTGTGTGTGTGTGTGTGTGTGTGTGTGTTGTGTCTGGCTGTTTCTATTGGGGGTCTTAAAATAAAGAAAACTAGCACTCAAATAACTAGCATGTGAAAGATGTTGCAATTATGTGTTTTAAAAAGCAGTCAAATCGAAATATAACTGTATATAATTTATTTATACCAAACATTCAATGGTTTTATTTGTCAGATGCAAAATAGGGTGGTTGTTGGCAATGGAAATATTTAGTCCCAGACCATGAGAATAGTGCAACATACTTAACATACTTAACAAATAAATACATTATCGTATCGTAAATAAGGAAGTCAAATAATGATACAGTGGTGCAAGTAAAACGCAGAAATAAGTATATTATTATAAGAATGAGATTGACCAGAATGTACGTTTCTGTGTTCTGTAATGATATATGAATACATTAAAGTAGTGTTTATTATAGCACATTATATCCCATTTAATATGGACTTCGTTAAACGAGTGAAACACGAGCCTTTTACCGTCTGTTTCCCAAACTTTCTACCTGACTTCTCCTAACTGTGTCGCGGCTGGCCAGAGGTGCAGCTATCTCCGCCTGTGCTGAATGTATTCTATTTTTCTCCTTTTCCTCCCACTCTCACAAGCCCCTGCAGTGGATCTCTGGGAAAAATGGCCTCTGTCTTTTTCTCCGTAGCTTGAACAGTAATATAGCATGTGTCAGGGAATGGAAAACAAGGCTAAAAAATATGCAGCAAGAAGCAAACTGGTAGGAATGGATGGCTGAGCCTGAGGGGGGGCCTGTGGCTGCTACCAAGGAAGGAAGTGACTCTAATAGCCCAGCAAAACCCCCCCTTCCTCATCCCCATGCTCCTTCTTATTCTACCACTACTTCTTCTTCTTCTTCCAAACTACTTTTTCACTGCCGTCTTGACTTCTTTTTGCCTTTGTCTTATCTGGAAAAGCAGGCAAATGTAGGTCAGTGACAGAATCCATCCTGCTTTAGCCTTTACATCACATTCTGTCTAATAACGTGCAGGAATAACCATCGTAACATCTTCTGTCCTCTACCCTTAAATTAATATATATAGAGAAATATCAGAAATCACACATTTGTCTCAGGGGGCTACATCACATTCTGTCTAATAATACGATACGATAATACTTTAATGGTCAGATCAAGTCTGAAATGTGACTTGCATCACAGCAGCTCCATGTGTAACATCAACACAGACACATATCAAGACACAATACATGAAAAACAAACATTGAACATAACATCACGATCACTGAGAGAAGACATGCTCAGAGAGCCTTCAGCGTGCATTTGACTGTTTTTCTTTACTGTGAGGATTGACTGATGCACAAAGGAGTGGAGGAATGTGCAGGAATAGCCATCTTTAAAATCTTTCTTGATCTGTCCGCTACTCTTAAATTAATATATATAGACACATATCAGAAATTACATTTGTCTCGGGGGCTTTACAGTTTGTACAACACGAGACCCCCTACCCTTAGTCCCTTGCTGTAACAAGGAAAAACTCCCAAGAAATCCCACAATTAACGGTGAAAAATGTTGTAAACCTCGAGGAGAGCAACAGAGAAAGATCCCTCTCCCAGGACAAACAGACGTGCAGTAGATGTCGTGTGCAGACATTAAAAAAGATGATAAAATGACAACATAGACAGCCCAAATGACAAACAAGATAAAGAGAGTATATATAAAAAAGATGGATCCAGGTGGACGTCAACAATCTTCCATGTGATTGTTGACATCACATGGGTGTCAGGCAGGACTACAGCAAACAATACTTTAATACCTGACAGTAGATTGGAAATCAGTACAAAAAACTCAAAAAATTACTGTTTTATGTCCTATATATATTCATGTTGCACTGTTGGAGGAGCCTGGGACTTCAGTTTGTCATTGCTGTATCTACACTCTAGCTGCTGTGACAATAAAGCCTTGCATCTTGTTGAAAATGTTGTGCTACTTACTAAGTCTTTAAATGGAGCAAAAGTTTGATTGTTCTCAGAGAGTCATCTTGGGCAGAAGCAGTTCAGCAGACATGCCAGGTTTATAATCTCGCCTCTCATTTACAAATTGTGTCATTCTTTGAAATATTGAAGTAATGATGTATGTAATCTGTGTTTGGGTTTGTTCCTCAGGGAATGAGAGCAGGCGCTATGAGTGGCCAGGTCCGGATGCCCATGGGGATCACACATCCTGTCAGACCGCAAGGTACGAAGGACTTCTGCTGCCACTTCTGTATTTGAATTCAATGACATCTTTACCAATTTACAATGTCTATTTAAGGTCACCTATTATGCAAAATCCACTTTTTAATGTCTTTTCTACATGAACATGTGTCCCCTCTGTGTAAAGAGACTCTGAAAGTTTCAGGAACAAAGATTCTCTCTCTTTTTGTCCTGATCCATTTATATAAAAACCTGTCTGAAAATGAGCTGATCAGATTTTGGCCACTTTATGATGTCATAACGATGTTTTGTCTTGTGTAACCATTAGCCAATCACCAACCAAGGTAACCCCCCCCCACCTTATCACCTGAATCTCCTCCTAGAGCACCATTGTGTTCTTTTTAACCAAATATCTCTCAGAGGGGCGTGGGGAGGGGCTCCTTATTTTCATCTAAAGTAACAGACAGAGAATCAGCACTTTGGAAACAGGGCTGAAACAGAGGGGATTATGGGATGCTGCAATGATCTGTTTGGTGTTTGGAGCCAAACACTTCAGAGACATGTTTTGTATATATCTGAGAGCTATAATATATTGATGAAAAACAGTATAATAGGGGACCTTTAATGTCAACAGGATTAAGATGTATTGACCTAGGGGGAAATAGCAACATACAGAAATAGACAGTACAGAAACTTCAGGAATGCATCCATAATGTGTCAGATTGTTCTCCAAACAAAACTCCTGCTTTCTCAGAAAAATATATTGTAAAATTGTGCAGGACTTCAGTTGAGTATAAAATGAAATGTACAGATTTCTGTAAATTCTGGGAGCTTTGAATTTTAGTTTTCCCATTTTTCTGAAGAATCCGAATCCCCTTATTAGTCCCACAGCGGGGAAATGAACAGTGTTGGAGCAAAAGTGGCATACGAGGTAAAAAAAGGAATGGCATAATATTAAAAAAAAGACACCCTTGGACACGAGTTTTTCTTCTGTTTCTGGCCTGCAGTTTTTATGTCTCCGGTGCAAGATATGTTCAAGATTCTCAAACTCAACCAGACCTTGTGGTTAAACAAAGATCCATGAAGACCTGTTCAACAAAAGATAGCCATTAGTGGAAGCCTGATCGTTCCCTCAGTTGGCCTTAAGATGTGTAAACAGGCTCACAGAGAACAGGTGTTTTTTCTTCCTCCCCTGTCTGGTTAGAAAGCCTCCTCAAACATTTGCGCTGCTGCTTACTCACACTGATTCACAAACACTCTTCCCACTGAAGCCCACAAATATCGCCCCGACAGCAACCGGGCGTAACGCTCCCCTAAGAGAGCGCTGTGCTCTCAGGTGCTGTGTGTAATGTGTGTAATGTGTGTACGTGTTTTTCCTCCTGTGTGTGTGTGTGTGCTATCGGAGGTGCATACAAATTTGATCTGCCCCCTTCCCCACTATCGCCTGCAGTGAAAGATCTGTAGGTTGTTTTATGCCCATAAATTGGAATGCGGGGATACTTCTAAAAATACTTTTCTGTGCCTCTTGGCGAGGAACATGCCTGTTAAAATCAAGTTTAAATTCACTCTGGCAGTCCTTGTGCCTCTCTGGAAAACGTGTCTCGGAGCAGGATGCGGTTTAGGAGTGTAAGGAGAGCCGGTGAAGCGCAGTGATATTGACAGAGCAACGCTGTACGCACCAACCGAAGGAGAGCGACAGTACAAACCCCCCCCCCTTTCTTACTTAGCCCTCCGAGGATGACAGTTGAAGGTAGTCGTAAGACAGGAGGATGTTTGATGCAGATAGGAGGGGACGTTTCAATGATAACTCCTCTCCTGTGTTCATAACTCTTCTTTGCTTCCCCTCTTTCTGAACAGGCACAATGTGCAAGGCAGGATTCATCCAAGGCAAAAGTCCCATGGCGGTTCAGATGTGTGGAAATCAGAAAAACAAGCTCAACGACCCAGGAGGAGGCTCTTTCAGGTACGAGGAGTCAATCAATCAATCAATCTTTATTTATGAAGAGCTTTTTAAGACACAGAAGGTAACACAAAGTGAATCACAACCAAAACATGAGGGCAAACTAATTATTACACATTTTAATAAAAGCAATACCACCCCCCAGTTCTTAAACAGAAGTGCTTCACAAACCAATTATTAACAATAACAATGAATACAATTTTAAAACAGTATAAAAGCCCCCTCCCAGTTCATAAGCAGCACATCAGCCCATGATCAGTACAAACATTTAATACCAAAATATGGACAAAGAATATATAAAAACATCATTACAGGAGTCAATGATGTGCTTCTCAAAACAAAACAATTAAAATAATAATAAGTCAAAAACAAAAGGGACCACCCCTCCCAGTCCATGGTTCTATGATCACTAAAAACACTTCATTCCAAAAAAACAAAAAAAGGGCAAAGAAAAATATATTAAAAAATAAAACAACTCCAAAAAAATCCCCAAATAAAAATAAAGCACGACGAACCCCCCCCCCCCTTAATACCAAAGAATACATACAAACAATGCCACCCTTCCAAGTTCACAAGCAGCACATGACCTTATGATCAATAAAATCACCAAAACATGTCAACAAAAACAGGACTGGGTAAAAAGAGAGTTTTTAAATGTCACATTTAAAAGGTGGGTCTTGAGTGGGGTCTTTAAAGTAAGAACGCTGTCCTCAGGTCAATAACAAAAAGAAGCCTCGCTGTGGGTCTTTTAAAAAAACGTAACTTTAAAAATTCTAAGTTTAGCACCAGAAGACCTGAGGTTCTATGCTTCATAGGTTAGCAACACATCTGATGAATTCATGGGCGTAGGAAGCATCCTCAATGTGGGTGGGACAATTTGACGGGGGGTGTGGGCAGGTGGTGGACCTCACCTCCTCTAGGGGGGTCCGGGGACATGCTCCCCCGGGAAGAAGATTTTTTAAATGTTGAAGTTAAATGCATCAATCTGCTGCACTTTGAGAGCAAAGCTAGGGACTAGATCTATGGATACCTCTCTCAACACCCGTATGAAACAGAACTGTAAACAGACTTACTTTTTCTTTATGCATATTTTACAAATCACTCCCCTTTTAAACTGTATTTTTGTTTTACTGTCCTATAGTCTGAGTTGGAATTATTTCATACCTGTTATTCTCTTATTTTGTATAATGATCATATAAAAGGTGTGCCTTGGAAATACTTGAGATAACTTCGACTAAAGTCAACGATCTGAACACTCAGAGAGTCCTTTACCTCCCTGAGCTGACAGGAGAGAGCTCTCCTCCTCCTTGTTGTAGAAACCACTCCTTATGTACGTTAGTGCTCTCGTTCACTCTCTCTCTCTCTCGCTCGCTCGCTCACACAAAATGCGCTCGTCATGCCACACACACAGCCGAGCTATGACACACAAAGACCCAGAATAACTTTTACTGCTGTATCCTATTCTTTTCGATGGCTCTATTGTATGATCATATGACAGATGAACAGATCGCCACTGGGCTTACAGCTAAAGACACAGCTACGCACAGAGCGCAGCATGTGTACGGCTCCTGTGTGCGGCTCTGAGAATCTGCCTTGGTACAAAGTAGCAGTGAAAACATGGGACGGAGTTTCATTGATTTGGGCATTCTCTCAATAAGCAAGTGGAATGGATTTGATAATGAAGCACTGACACAGCGCTCTACAAAGAGCGGCGAGTGGATAGACCGATGCACGGACTTTCCACATGGTAAAAGTGGGGGGGTCTAAACTAATCATTTTAAAAGGTGGGGGGGACTTGTCCCACCCTCATATAATGGCTGCGACGCCCATGGATGAATAACTAGGACCAAGACCATTAAAAAACTATTATCTTAAAGTGTGACATCTCAAGCTCACAGGTAGCAGAGATGGTAAACATGGGGGGCTTTGTCACTCGTCCTCGTTAATACTTTTGGAGTTTTCCACTAATTGTAGTGGAGGTTTATTCTTTTAGGGAGATCGGAAAGTAGAGCATAAGATAGGAGGTTTATTGATCCCAAATTGGGACATTTTAGCTTTGAAGCAGCATAAAAGACAAAACAAGGCATTGCACATAAGTAGAATTCAAAGAGTAGAAATGAACAATCTCAAAATAGAATTAAAACAGGATTAAAAAGGTGAACATATACAGTAGATAGAAAGTCTTTAGACACAATATGAAGCAGGATATTATTCACATTAATCTCCAGGTAGTAAAACATGCATTAATGTCTCGAGAAACATCCATACTTAGCATCATTTTTGACATGATACAATGCCATTTTTTCATTTGTACATATATAGAAATGTATTTATTAGGATAATCCCCTTGAGATGCACCATCTCCTTTTCTGACAAAAGCATCGTCCTACAGACATACATGAACAAAATGACAGAAAGCAAAGCATGACAAACCATCAGTAAGTAATGAATAAGTACAATTCATGAAGTAATCCATACAATCATTACAATCATTGCAGTGGCTCAGTCAGTAGGGGCTTGGACTGGGAGCCGTAGGGTCGCCGGTTCAAGTCCCCGACCAGACCTAAAATATGGAGTGTGGACTGCTACTTGGAGAGGTCCCAGTTCACCTCCTGCCCTGCCGTGGTGCCCTTGAGCAAGGCACCGGACACCCCCCTTCCCCCCCCACTCCCATTGCTCCCCGGGCGCTGTACAATAGCTGCCCACTGCTCCTAGCACTAGACTCCTGGTACTAGGATGGGTTAAAAGCAGAGAACACATGTCACTGTGTGTGCTGTGTGCTCTGCATGTGAGACCATTAAAGAGGGTTTCATCCCTCCGATTCTATTTTAGTTTGATACCCAGTAGTGTCTAATAGATCAGTTCATCAATAACAAGAGCAGAGCAGCTGAAAGTGAGATGATAATGCTTAAACATACCCAATGATGCAAGGGATCTAATAAACATGTAAAGTATTCCAGTCTGTTGTAAACATGAACGCTCTTCTGACAATACATTTTTTGCAGAGGGGACAGAGAAATAAATCTGGACAGAGTGTCTAACTTGATAATTTGACAAGTAAGATACAAAATACTGCCTTAAATAAGGGGGATAGTTAAAGTAAATGCATTTAAATACAAGTTGAAGCCAATGCAATTGTCACTTGTCTGTGGTTCAGCAGGTGAACGTATTTCAGACTGTCGAGTTCTCTGCTGCGTCACATGGTGGCAGCATTTCCCTGAGATCTCTCACATGACTACAGGCTACACTCTCAGCTAAAGCTATGAGTGTTTTACCCCGGCTGCAGCCTGGCCACCTGCCTGCCCTGCTGGTCCATCGCTGGCCCCTTTCTCTCTGCCTGCGCCCAGCACATAGCAACACACACACACACACACACACACACACACACACACACACACACACACACACACACACACACACACACACACACACACACACACACACACACACACACACACACACACACACACACACACACACACACACACACACACACACACACACACCAGCCGATAGATCACCATCGCCCTCCTTGTGTCGGTGTCATCGACAGAATTACTGATGAGCCACATCTTAATTTAGAAATACAGTAATTGTGTCCAGATGGTTGGAATTTCTGGATGCGGTTCTGAAAATACCTTTCGGTGAAGTCAAACACGCGGTATTTCGCCCGCAGCTTCAACTCTCTCTCTCTCTCTCTCTCTCTCTCTCTCTCTCTCTCTCTCTATCTCTATCTCTATCTCTATGGTCTCGTCTCCGCTTCAGCTGGGCTTTTGTCTCAACATAAAAGGTTCATCGCCCACATGCTGGCCTTTGTGGTTTTTTCTGTGTGTATTTGTGTCCGTCTGCATGTGTGTGTGCATATGTTTGTTTGTTGGTTTGAACATATGTGTATATCCTAAAGATCTTAGCATATTGTGTGTGTGTGTGTGTGTTTGTGTTGGGTTTAGGGTTGCCCTGGTATGGCCACGTTGGGAAGAGGAGTCTGGGTCACATGGGCCAGCGGGTTCATGTGTAATGGCTCCCGTCTCCTGAGGGCAGAGGCAGCGCCCGGGGCTCTGATTGATAAACCAATAAATCTTTAGCAGCGTTGGTAATTACGCTGTCAGGCTCGCTTGTTACTGACGACCTTTTCCCCCCCGCGGTGGTCACAGTGCCCTCCACACACACAAACACACTGGTTTCAACACAAGTCCAATAACGCAAAGCACCCACTGTCACGGAAGAAGCATGTCGCTGACATTTCGCAGCATGTTTTGCTTTTATCAAGGTCAGGTGCACTTTCCCTCAAAGCCTGGCTCCCAAACTGGCTTCTGTCCATGCATCCGTCTCCACATGCAGGTCGTTGGTGTTCCTCTTCCCACAAAACGCTCCTGCTGAACCTCCTTGCCCTATATTTATTAAATTAAGTGAAATGTGAGGTTGCTGATATTGATTTGAATGTTTAATGAGTGATGGAGATTTGTTGACTTCTTGATCTCTCATTTGTTTTGCAGAAATTGCAGAGCGTACTATAAATAAATAAAGATTTAAATAAGTAAATAATAATCAATGAAAGGAGGAGGAGTGGGAAGGAAAAAGACAAAAAGGAAATAAAATATCTGATTGTATAAATATTCATTTGTAGAATACATCTTCTTTGTTTTGTATTTGCTCTTCCTCCTTTCACTTATTTTTCGAATTGCACTTTAAGAAATTACTCTGTATTCGAAAGAAATATATAATTAAATAGGATAAAATAATAATTAATGAAACAAAACAATTATAATTACTGTAGATAAAGTTTACAGATAACTGATCAATTCAAGAGGAAACATTATATTAATAAAGAATAAATAAAGAAATGTATAAGTAAGTAAGTAAAGTTTATTTATAAAGCGCTTTTCACAGACAAAGTCACAAAGTCCTTGACAAAACAATAAAACATCATCATAAGAATCGTACAATGATAAATGAACACACAAGCCACGTGTTAAGAAGTCATAAAAGCACCAAAACACAATAAAAACACAATAAAACACAATGAAAACAAAATAGAAACGTAGTATGAAATAGAATAAAATCAAGCACACCGGTTACCCAAACAGGAATGTCTTTAAATTAGCTTTAAAGGACTCAACAGAGTCAGCAGACCGTAGATGAGCGGGCAGAGCGTTCCATAGCTTAGGAGCCACGGCCTCGAACGCTCGATCACCGCGGGTCTTAAGGTGGGTACGTGGGACAGACAGTAAATTGAGCATGTGTGACCTGAGTGGGCGGGCTGATGTATATGGATGAATTAGGTCAGCCACATAAGCAGGAGTCTGACCGTGCAATGCTCTGTAGGTGAGAGTGAGGATCTGGAACTGGATCCTATAAGCTACAGGGAGCCAGTGAAGAGATCTCAGTATTGGGGTAATGTGGGACCGTTTGTTTGACCGGGTGAGAAGTCTTGCAGCTGCATTCTGGACTGCCTGCAGACGACCAAGAGCAGACCAGCTGAGAGAGGAGAACAATGCGTTGCAGTAGTCAATGCGAGATGAAATAAACGCATGTATAATCATTTCTAGGTCGGGTGTTGAAACTACAGATCTCAGTTTACTAATGTTTCGTAGGTGGAAGAAACAAGATCTCGTCAGTTGCTTAACATGGGTATCAAACGACGCGGATTGGTCAGATATTACCCCTAAGTTACGTAGTTTGGAGTTGGCAGCAGAGGAATATGGTCCAATGCTTTTCAAAATCATGGGCACAACCTTTTCTGGTGCAACAACCAGAAATATAACTTATCATCGTAATCCTCTTATTCAGCAGTCAGCTTTCCTGGGTTTTTTGGCAAGTGCTCTTTAACTAACATTATACTATCATCTTTATCCTTGTACCGTAAACGCTCTTAACTTGTTAGGTTTCAGCTGGACTTCAGTTTGTCTGAAAGCTCTCGGTCTCGTTCTTTACCGTTTGCTGTGGTTTTCTCTGACCTGAGGACATCAACATGTTGGAGCAGAGCCGGTGACACGTTAATCCGTCCGACGCCACCGTGTCTTCACAACCTGAAACATGAACATAATGAGTCCACCTGTCAATGGAGGTGCCGCTGTGCTTCCTGTAAAGAAACAACAACTTATATTTGCTTTAGAAGCTGTCGAATCCGGTCTGGTTTGATGTGTTTTCGACATAATTTGCAGTAATGGAAGAATCACTCAGAGCCTTTACTTAAGTGTAACACTGAGAACACACTTTACTGCAAGAGGTACCTTACTTAGGTAACAGTATGCATTATCAGAGACAAAAAGGCTTGAAGTATGATAAGCACACGTAGTTATTGTGTAAACATGTTTGGCTGTTAGTGTACAGCAATACATTTTATTCTATAAGATCATCATATGATTTTAGCATCACTAAAGAAGTCGGTTTTTGGCTCTGTGACGATGCATTTTCTCCAAAAAGTAGGAGATATTTCTCACTTTCTTCACAGAAACTTGAAGATGCATGGTTTTGAATGCATAGGGAGAAAGAAAAAAAGACTTGTAAAGACTTCAGAACTGGTGGTGTGGAAGTGACCGTTAGATCGAATAAAACAAAACACTGGTCAGTCAGCATCCATCCTGCACAGACTGATGTGTGGACTGCTGTCACTCTGAGCAACACACACACACACACACACACACACACACACACACACACACACACACACACACACACACACACACACACACACACACACACACACACACACTGCAGGGCTTGTGGGGTTTCCACTATCGCTCCAGCCTTCTGTGTTAGCGCTTGTGTCGGTGTGTGTGTGTATGACTGTGTGTGTGTGTGTGTGTAGTTTACAGTACAGAGTGAAAGCAGCTGTCTCTGTGCCCCCCCCTCTCCTCATCTCTCTGTAAACACTCAACATCCGCTGTAATCACAAGAGCCCGCCGAGGCCCTCAGACCTCTGCCAACCTCCGAGCTCAGCCCCTCAAACACAGCCCTTCAGTACATGGTGGACATAAACACACACACACACACACACACACACACACACACACACACACACACACACACACACACACACACACACACACACACACACACGAACGAACACAAGCTTTGGTTGCCAGTGGATTTCAAAGACCACCGGTCCCTTTCCGTCATTTACCAGCAGAGAGAGAGCGTTCTGTGGTCGTTTCATCCTCTGTTATGTTCCTGTTAGGCTTCTTTATAAATACTTCTGACTCAATTAAAACTTAAAAGTGTCCTCCCCAAACTTGTTGATGTAGAAACTTGGAAACACAATAGGATTCAATTAAATGTTCAGAGAGGCCCTTTTGAGGAAAATATTGGCACTCCAAAACGCCCAAACAAAGAAAAATAGGAATGCTTAAATTGTTGTGTTGACGACCACATCAAACCACGTTATTTTGACAAATACCTTCAAGTAAACATGTACAATTACACGCAGCAAGGTTAAAGTGGTGAATTACTGCAGCTTGAGAGTGGGTGGTACGTTCAGTTATAAGATTTACTCATTGAATTGCTGGGCTTATTGTAGAGCTCTAACATGTCCACTAATCGATAGACAGAAAGGTAATCGGCGACTATTTTGATAATAGATTAATCGTAACATTTGCAAGAATAGAAGAAAATGCTTTTTTCACCACTTAAATGTGAAATTGTCCCTTTTCTTTGTTAAAATCAAAGCTGACAAAACAAGGCACTAGGACAACAAATGGGATGGTCATTTTTCATTATTAAAAGACATTTTAAACACAAATGTATAAATTAATCTAGAAAATAATCGACCAATCTCTAATATAAAGATTTCTTGCTTTTCTTCTGTTTTATATCATTTTGTACGCAGCCTCTTTTAGGTTTTGTTCCGACAAAACAAGATATTAAAACGGCCACCTGTCACGATGACATGTTATACACTAAACAATTGCTCTATTAATATACAAAATAATCAGCAAATCAACAGTTGCAGCTCTGTTTTCCCCCAGTGTTGTCATCCTCATGTTCATAAACACACATCTATATCCTATAAAACAATCTAAATAGTTCAAGAAGAAACAGAAATGGAAATGAAATATTGCAAGTGACCCTTTCACATTTTATAAACCAATCAATTAATCAATTCATATAGAAAATACTCAGCTCTGTTTTTTGGTTTTTTTCAACACTTTATTTATTGGTTTTTCCCCACACATAACACAATAACAGGAGAAAATACAGAGTACAAATGCAGGTGCTATATATATATATATATATATATATATATATATATATATATATATAAAAAAAGAAATAGATGGCAAAACAATAATGATAATAACATAAAAAGACCATTACAGTAATAGCAATGAAAAAGATAAACCAAAATACACAATGACATGACGGAAACAGAAAACCCCCTAAGACCAGTCCCTCCCACGCAGCTCGTTTTTTTGCAGATTTTCCCCCAGTGTTGTCATCCTCATGCTCATGAACACACATCTAATATCCTATAAAACAATCTAAATAGAGCAAGAAGAAACAGAAATGGAAATGAAATATTGCAAGTGACCCTTTCACATTTTATAAACCAATCAATTAATCAATTCATATAGAAAATACTCTTCAAATGTTGGTTGCAGCTCTGGTTTTTCGCCCCTTTTTCCCCCCCAGTGTTGTCATCCTCATGCTCATAAACACACATCCCATCAGCTGCTGTAGCTCTCCGCAGAGGGCCATGTCTCTCAGTGTGCAGCAACACGCCTGAATGGCCTGGCTGTTCGTCACAGGGATCAATCAGGACCCCCGCCTGGGCACAGGGACCTTTATCCACGGGGGTGAGGGGGTGGTGATGGAAAGGGGGGAGAGCAGGAGATCTGAACGCACCCCCACCTATCCTCACATACAACCTCTAAATGGCAAAGCAATCCTCGCACCACCTATGGCGTGCCCTCGCTGAAACACAGGCTTGATATGGAAACGACATGCATATGTATTCATGTGACCGCCGGCTGCATGGCCCCCAGCAAACCCCGACCAATAACTGAGAGGCTGCTCTTTAGCTCCCGGGAAGCTAATTACATCTCTGCTTTATTAGCGCCGAGGTATAGTCGGGAGTGTTTTGCATTTCGTAACTCATTCCCTGCTTTTAATGTCAGACCTGTCTTTGGCATTCTCGTTTGATTTGAACCCCGGCGATCCCAAACAGCCTGATATCAGACATCCAAAGGAAAAAAGAGACATAATATATTCAGAATATTACCATTGAATGGGTGGTGCTTTATGTACCTATGCAGTGTTTGGCCCTCTATATTTGTACATTACCAAATGTAGATATGTCTGCGTAAGCACTACTGATACTGGTGAATATTACTGGTGAAAATAAAACACTTACTTTCATCTAAGGGATTGATGCTAAATTCAAGCACCATTGGAAAAGAAGACTAGTTTTATGGCTTCATTTAGCTTAAACCCTTTATTTCATTAGGGCTTATTATATTAACGTAACAGACTAACGCCACACATTGTAGCTCCTACTGTATATAACCTGAGCCAATTTACAGGAAATACAAAAATATGTGATGTCATTACAATGTAGAGTGTACGGGCAGAACTAGAAATCACTGGCTGGAACAGAAAGAGAAACACTATAGCGTAATTCCTCGATATCCGAATCCAGAGTTAGTTCCTCCCTTAAACAGTGTGCTTGCTCTATGGTCTCAATGGATGTGGAGACAGGGTTGAACTTTTGCTTTTAGCGCAAATGAGCAACTTCCACAGGAGTAAACGTCTCCAACGCTGTTTCCAGTTCTCTTCAAACATCCATAAGGTAGCAGCGTTTCTTCTTCACCTGAGCAAACATGGCCTCAGGCGTGTTTCTTCCTAGGACAAGCAAAGTAATCCATGAGGACGTGAGGAAGAGAGGTGCTACATGGGGGATAATCCTATGTATCCATGCATGTGTTGTTATGTAGATCCTCTCTGTAATTAGACCAGAGTAAAGGAGGAGAGGAGGGAAGGTAGAGGTGTGTGAGCTTCAGGGACATGCTCTAATCGTCTTTGTCAACCTCCCGCTGTGGTGTCAAGTTTCATATCGGCTCTCTGTGGCTGCACCGTGGTTCAGGAGGGCCTCAGTGGGGTGGAGTTGGCTGAGGGCACCTGAAAGACCCTGGTGCCCCGCGCTGAAAACACACAAAAGCACAGCAACACACGCACAAGCTCTGTCGCAACCAACATCCGTGGCATGAAGGCAAATGACTGTGGAGGTGAGCCAGTGAGCGGCGAGAATTCGCTCTGTGTGTGTTCTGCGCTTCTTTGTTCCCTCCGTCAAAGCCACTCAGAAAATCCGCCGCTCGCTCCAGGCCGGCCCTGTAAGCACAACACGTCACCGCTCGGATAATTCAGGCCAGAATCACAGTCATTACAAGCCAAGTACAATAATCGTAGGGGGAATTAGTCCTGGTGACAACTCACAGAGAAAGTTGCAGCTTTTGAAGGATGTAGGGGACCTTATTTAAAGGTCATCTATGATAAAAATCCACTTTTTCCTGTCTTTTATACATCAACATGTGTCCCCTCTGTGTAAAGAGATTCTAAAAGTTTCAGGAAAAAAGATTCTCTCTCTTTTTGTCCTGATCCATTTATATAAAAACCTGTCTGAAAATGAGCTGATCAGATTTTGGCCACTTTATGATGTCATAACGATTTTTTGGCTTGTGTAACCATTAGCCAATCACCAACCAAGGTAACCCCCCCCCCTAATCACCTGAATCTCCTCTTAGAGCACCATTAGGCGCTTTCACACCAAGTACTTTTCCCAGGAATAGTCCCCGGAACTTTTATTTCCCCGGAACTATCTAGTAAATCGCGTTCACACCGGAATAAGTCCCTGAGGAAGGACTACGCAAATGAAGCCGCTGACGTCACTTCTTCTTCTTCTGCTTTGGGTTTACTGGCAGGCCGCAAACAACTTCACGGCGTATACTGCCACCCGAGTCCCGGAGCCCCCCGGAGTCCGGGACTTTGGGTGGCAGTAAATCGCCACCCGAAGCCCCGGGTAAATCGCCAGAAGCGCCGACACCTCCTCATCACTCCACCGATCCCACTTTTTATTTTGTGTTGCCATAAGTTAGTCTCTCTCCGTTGGTGCGCTGGGCTAATGCTAATGCTAATAATGCTAATGCGAGGAAATAAAATGGCGGCTTCACAAAAACCTTTCAGAGTTTTACGGGGCGTGGTTTGCAATTCGCCCAGCCAATCAGAAATTGGAACCTTTTTCTCCCAGGAAAGTCCCTGCTCTCTAGCAGGGACTGAAAAGGGGTGAAAAGGTTCCCGAAAAAAAAGATATTTTTGGTGTGAACGCAACATCCCAGGAACTATCGGAACTATTTCTGGGAAAAGTACTCCGGTGTGAAAGCGCCTATTGTTTGTTTGTATTGTGTTCTTCTTAACCAAATATCTCTCAGAGGGGCGTGGGGAGGGGCTCCTTATTTCATCTAAAGTAACAGACAGAGAATCAGCACTTTTGAAACAGGGCTGAAACAGAGGGGATTATGGGATGCTGCAATGATCTGTTTGGTGTTTGGAGCCAAACACTTCAGAGACATGTTTTGTATATATCTGAGAACTATAATATATTGATTAAAAACAGTATATTAGGGGACCTTTAATACAAAAGATCGGCAACCTTCTATTCTCTTGCACTCGACAGACAGGAGGGTGCCACTGGACCGTTGTCAGGCAAATTATCATACAGATGTTACCTGTCTTATGTCCCTTTTGTTTCCTGCTCCTCTGTATAAAGTCGTTGCTTTTCAATGTAACAGGGTAAGATTTCTTTAGCACACATTGGTGTTGGTTATCTGTCCTTCCAGCTGGAAATAAGATTGATTCTGTTAAATGCTATAACTCATTATTAAATAACACAATGTTGGTTTAAGCTTATTTATTTGTTCTTTCCTTACCAGAAGGTGATTAAGTGTGGCATTTCCACCACATAGAGGACCTTATTTAATGTCAAACGCAATGACCCAAACACAAATCCTGCTTGTTTACACTCTAACGTGTCTCTGCGTATATGTAATAACATGGAAACAGTGGGAAGCCAGCAATATGCCCGTGAGAAATGACCTGTGCATCGAGAAAAAAACAAATCAAAGTGCAGCAAAGCAGTATGCAAATAGAGTTTGTTGACATGAGTGTATTGCCAGATTCATCACAGCTCCGTGCCAATCCTCAGGAGCATCTTTACCGACCGCACAACGTCCGAACGCTCTTCATCTCCCTGCTCACAGCGACACAAATAGACCCTGCGATGGGAATTCTGTGCCATTATGACCAAAGCATAGCCCTCTGTAACAAAACAAATGCTTATGTCATCCCAGGATATATTCATGAATAAAAGCATGAATACATTTTGATATTGGGACATTAGGACTGATATTAAGTAAGGGTTTGCGTACAGGGCTTTTCCTCAAACAGAATTATTTTTCCATGTTGATGGAGCAGAATCGTGCCTTTGTCCTTTTTTGCTTATTTTCTTACATTTTGTTATAACAAAAAGGAAACTGTATACACACCAACCAGTAGGACACAATCCCTAAAGACAGCATCCCAAATTAGTTTTTCCCCTGTACGACCTTCAAAGACTTTAGTTACTTTAGTTCACCCTGAATGACCTTGTTCCTCTGCTGTAAGCTGGAGTTTCTTTTGCACTAAATTGTGTGATTGTCTGCCAGAAGCTTTCATTAAATTACTTTTTCCAGTTTTAACATATATTTATACGATATACTTTTTAGAACTTAGTTGTTCTTAACTATATACTTTACCAGGATGAAAGATTTTGGTCGTAGGATGTATTGTTCTTAAGTTATCAGATAGATAAGCTGAGCCAATGTTAGCAACAGTTGAACAAAAGGATAAACCTTGATTTTAAACATGACTGCTTTATTTAGTAGCTTTACCGGTTTTACTCAGTGTGTCCTTTAGTTACAGAAAAGGTTAACTTCTGCCGATAACTCTGCTTCCGTTAAAATCCTCCTAAACGTCTGGATCCTATGTAATCAGAGGAATTAGCTAAGCAAACTCTAATCGTCCTCGGTTCCCAGCCAACAGTTCATTTTCTACCAAGCAGCGTTGGAGAAACAATAATTTTTTTAATGAACAAACTTTAATCAGTGTTTTTACCAGTTTTATCAATGGGCTAATTGGTGTTTGATAGGAGGAGACAACTCTGGATAACTCGGCTTTCTGTAAAAACCTGTTAAATGAAGTAATCAGGTAAAAACTGACTGCAGTGACGGCGATGGTGGTGAAAAGACAACTCCCATGATCCCAAGCTCCTTCAAGCCGCCACCAAACTTCGTCTTTTGTCACAGAACAGATCATATTGTTAGTTAAAGTTTCCAATTGTATGTGTTTTGCTGATCTTCCATTTCCATGTTGCAGGGACGATGATGACATCAACGACGTGGCCTCCATGGCCGGGGTGAACCTGAACGAGGAGAGCGCCAGAATACTCGCCACCAACTCTGAGCTGGTGGGAACGCACATCCGCTCGTGTAAAGACGAAGCCTTCCTCCATCCGGGACTGCTCCATCGACGAATCCTGGAAACAGGTAGGACACACTCGTAAACATTTAACCAGAGATGGCAAAAGTACACACATCCTTTACTCAAGTAGAAGTACAGGTACTCGTGTTTAAAAATACTCTGGTAAAAGTAGAAGTTCTGACTAAACTTCTTTACTCAAAAAAAGTAAAGAAATATGGGCTTCGAAATGTACTTCAGTAAAAAGTACCCATAACTACCAGCTGTTTTAAAGAGTACCTGACCTCCCTTTATATTAATAGAACAATAATGTCATTGTTAGCTAATGAATGTTTCCATGCTGAACAACGGCAACATGACAACGTTTTCATTGGTCCCTCTTCTTTAGAGAAGACCAGGAAATGAAGGATACACGGATCGTGTTCAAATCAATAGGCACGCAATGACTCTAAATAATAATGATCACGCCACCAAACACACATTCAAACTAAAGGAACCAGCCTGTTTGGAAAATGTAAGAAGTAGAAGTACAGGTATTTGGGTTCAAAATGTAAGAAGTAAAAGTAAAAAGTCGTCAGAAAAATAAGTAGTGGAGTAAAGTACTGATACCAGAAAATGTACTGAAGTACAGTAACGAAGTATTTGTACTCCACTACTTCCCACCTCTGCATTTAACTCGATAATGTTCGTACAGGAGCTGCTGTTCGAGAACGAGCGAGAATGCCCCCTCTCTTCTTCTCTGAGCAACAACCCAGTAACATCCCGGTGATGAAATCGCTAACTGTTCTCTTTGCGTTAGGAACAAGTTGTTTCTGTATTTCTAGTGTCATCACTAAAGACAGTTTTGATTTTCTCTCTGTCAGTGGTTCAGTCTGAGCCTTTTCTTGTTTGGCCTTGGTTTAAATTTGATACACTTAACAATTCTTTCACCTCCTTTAATGAATTCTTCAGTGGCTGTCTGAACTCACTGGACCCGAGGCGCACACATAAATACTTTATGGGTTTGTCTTTTGAAGGCTGGCTGTCAGATTGTCCTCTGGTCTAAAGGAACAGAGTTTAGAGGAATGAGACTTGGCAGCGAGATTTTGATTCTTTCTCTGTTTTTACTGACACTCTGAAGGCAAAGTATTGCGTGTGCTAATCGATACAGGCGGAGAGGTTTGTTTGCAGCCTCACAGGAGAGTGATAGTGTCTTCATTACCTCTTCTTGCTACCGGCGGTGCTTTTTATTGCTTGAAATATCCTGTCGGCTCTCGCTGAATACTGAAACCTGTGAAAACGTATAATGAGCTGTATTACTCAAAATAAAAACATCTTGCTCCTGTGCATCAGATCTTGAAACACTCAGCATAACGCCACGTGACGGGGAGTCTCGCGCCCTCTTCTTAATTAAAGTATCTTCGGTGCAGCACGGAAGCCCGCGGGTCGTGTTTCGTTACGTGGACTCTCGGCGCGGTTGTTATCCCGTCACCTCGAGGCAGAAGGGGTTGTTTAAAAATATAAATCTTTCCTCAGGGGGGGCACGCAGCGTGATGCAGGGCAGGAGGCTAAGGCGCCCCCTGCTGGGGAAGTGGCACTTATGCAGGGTAGTTGTGTCAGTGATGGGCCTCTCCGCGCTCTCAGCTGACAGCAGTCCGAGGGAGGCCCCCCTGCCTGCCAGCTCCACTCAATCAGAAACCTCTGCAGCTCTAAAGCTCTCTGTTACTGAGGAGCATCCTGCTGGAGCTACACTGTGACCTCTCCTGCCTCCTGGTTGTTCCTGCAAAACGATTCAATTTCAAGATTCAAAGGTTTTATTGTCATATGCACAAAGCTACAGTGTAGAAATGGCAATGAAATGATTCTGACCTGAGCCCCTCCAACAATGCAACATATGTAATAAAATACAAAATAAAAAGTAGTGCAAAAAGTCTATATACATGTATCCGGTCAGCAGAAAGTGATACATCTTCCATCGCAGACTGAAAACACACCTTTTTCGACTGCACCTCGGCCAATGAAATCTCTATACATATTGTAATAATGCACTAGCCCTTAGAATGGATTGGCTTAGTTGAAGCTAATGTATTAGCGCGTAGAATGGAATGGCTTAGTTGAAGCTAATGTACCTACATGCTTCTTGTTACTCTGTACCCTCCTGGTTGAATGCACTTATTGTAAGTCGCTTTGGATAAAAGTGTCTGCCAAATGAAATATAATGTATAGTAGAGTTTGTGTGGTCGGCTCGCATGTTGCGGACGAAGTTAAAAGCACACAACGAAAAGTAAACAAACACAGAGTTGGAGAGGAGCCAAAAACACGGCAGCCATCATCACCGGCGCCATCTTAGTTCTGTGGGTTCCTACATGTGTGTTTTATTATGTACCATGACCCAAGGCATTCATTGCTTTATCCATTGGATGTAGCTTCCTTTTGAAGGCGATATCTCAGGAATGATTGGAGGTAATTTCTTAAAATTTGGCACAGAAGTCCGATTAGATTCAAAGATGAACTGATTAGATTTTCGTTGGGAAAGGTAATTGTGACCTCACATGCATCCCATTCTCGGTACAACGATATCTCAGGCACGCATTTGGCGAATTTCTTTAAATTTGGCATTAACGTCCTTTTTTTCCGGATAAAGTGATTAGATTATGGTGGTCAAAGATCGTTTTGACCTCATGTCCACCATATATAGTATATATATGGTGGACATGAGGTATGTGTATGGAGGTATGTGATATCCTTTAAAGTACATTTTCCAAATTTGGCTCAATCGTCCACTTGGACTCCATGATGAACTTTGCTTGGATTTGAATAACCAAGTCCATTGTGACCACACACAAACATCCCATTCCCGTGAACATGATATCTGAAGTCGAAGCTGAATTTCTTAAAAGTTGACATTTTTATAAATATTTCCCACAAATGATTAATTGATAACCATTTGGAGAAACGTTGAGTAGTTGTTGGACACAAACAACTGCATAGTGGTGATTGTAGTAAATCTTTTAAATCAATTGAAGCGTCCTGATTCCCCATATTTCTATCATATCTCTCTTATTTATCCCCTCCAAACAAACACTTGTGCTGCCCTCCTCTCCCCAAATCTCCCTCCCCTCATATTTCTTCAGGCTGGTCCTTCAGCCTCAGTATAGAGAGAGGGGGGGGGGGTTTCAGAAGCAGCTCTCTGGCCCCCCATCTCAGGAACCAGAACACAGGCACAGCTGGAGCTCTCTAGAAAAGCTCCTCAAAGTAATGAACGTCCACACACACACACACACACACACACACACACACACACACACACACACACACACACACACACACACACACACACACACAGATGGCAGGGAACACACAGGTTCTCATATCTACTCAACATGTCTCCAAATGATCAGATTCTAGGACCGCACAATATATTAAAATAAGCCTTTCATTCTTCAATATCTCTTAACAGCACAAACTAATGGATAAAGAGAATTGTATGTATTACAAAAAAAGAAAAAAAACTAAAATAAGCTTTTTATTTTTTTCCTATTTTATGTATTCATTATCTTTATATTTTATTATTAATTATTATTATTGTATTTATTTTAGAGTTGATTCAATCATTTTTTGTATTCGTGTTTTATTCAGGCCTGTGTTTATTGACTTCTTAGTTTGAACTGCTTTCATTTATCACAAAGGAATATGTAACAGGTTACATAGGAAAGGGGCTGCAGTATTGTGTATGAAAAGTGCTATATAAATAAAGTTTGATTTGAAAGATAACAGCATTGAAACAAAACACATTGTAATTTGTTATGAGAGAAATAAATATGCAGTTCAACCATACTTCCTTGAACCTAATTCCCTTTCAAAACAAAGGCAGAGTCTCATGCTGCGCTCGCATCATGTCAGTTTCACCGTGGAAGTAGCATGACCTGCTCCTGGGGAAAACACACATATATCAGCGTTATAAATGTAAGACATGAGATCCAGTCATAGAAATAAAGGAGTGCTTGAAGTGTCTCAGGATCTTGGGTTATTGTGTTTTTGTCGTTAAAGAGGAAGGTATTAAAGATAAACAAATCCTGTAGTTTGGACCTTTTCTGGTTCACCAGCAGCTGCTTTTCATAGCCTTGTTTATATGGATACTTTCCAGTTTCTAGACTAAATACATATTCCAGTTAGACCTCGATGCAGATTGTGTCTCTCTGTTGTGTTGAAAGTGATGAGCAGACAGCTCCTGCGTGAGAACATACAGTGTTATCTAACAGCCGCATGACAAGGAGAATGAAAAGGGAAACATGAATACATAATCTATGTTTACATAACTCCTACTTGTTATATCAAAACAAGGCCATTCCAATAAGTCTTATTTTGATACTCTGATAATAGATGGTAATGTAGTTCCTAAAACAACATTGGGTGTAAGTACGGCCACGTGTGAAAATGCTCTGTATGTGTGAGCGGATTCCTTCTGTTTAAAGCCATCTTTGTGTCAATATATGACTTTAAAGACAATAATTGGACAGATCTCAAAAATGGAGGGTCACACTTGCAGCTCTGTGAGGCTGAATTTATACATGTCGGTGCTTTAAGCTAAATGCTAACATCAGCATGCCAAACAAACTCACAATGACAACGCTAATGTTCATCATGTTCACTATCTTAGCTTTCCAAAATGTACTAATTATAAATTAAAGGTCCCCTATTATACTGTTTTTCATCAATATATTATAGGTCTCAGATATATACAGAACATGTCTCTGAAGTGATTGGCTCCAAACACCAAAGAGATCATTGCAGCATCCCATAATCCCCTCTGTTTCAGCCCTGTTTCCAAAGTGCTGATTCTCTGTCTGTTACTTTAGATGAAAATAAGGAGCCCCTCCCCACGCCCCTCTGAGAGAGATTTGGTTAAAAAGAACACAATGGTGCTCTAGGAGGAGATTCAGGTGATAAGGTGGGGGTTACCTTGGTTGGTGATTGGCTAATGGTTACACAAGCCAACACATCGTTAAGACATCATAAAGCCGCCAAAATCTGATCAGCTCATTTTCAGACAGGTTTTTATATAAATGGATCAGGACAAAAAGAGAGAGAATCTTTTCTCCTGAAACTTTCAGAGTCTCTTTACACAGAGGGGACACATGTTGATGTAGAAAAGACATCAAAAAGTGGATTTTGCACAATAGGTGACCTTTAACAAAGTACAGTTACGGCTCATGGATGTAACTAACGTGCAGGTATTTGACCTGATTAAATGTCAGCGGGCACCAAACTGGTTAAAACATGTTTTTCTCAAGTGGATGTCTGTACTCAATTTTATGGCATTTAATCCAATATTTCTCAAGACATTTCACTCAGAACTCTAAATGTGAACCTCATGCTGGTACTGTTAGAAACGTCATAGGATTACCAAATTAATTGGGATGTATTGTCTGGGAAACATTAATATCTGTGCCAAAGGTCATGCTCTTCTATCCAATAATTACTGAGATATTTAGATTTGACCAAAGTGGTAGACGTTGCCTTCCCTACAGCCACGTTGCTTGCATGTCAAAAATGCAAAACATTTCACCCAACTGGAGATGTTACACTATAACATATATAATATAATATATCTGTTCTGTTTTGTACCAATGAAACTAAATATCAAAGCTGTTCAGTTCATTAGTGTTTCTGGGTCCAGAGGTTTTTTTCTCGGTCCAATTTCTTCGTGTTTTCGCTCACAGAAAAGTCTCTTAAACTTTCTCTGAAATATTAATGTCCCTGAAAGATCTTGTTTTTTAAGGAAGCGGAGCCTATTAGTGTTTTTCTTCTGACCTTGTAACATTGCCACATGTGTTGCCTCTGTAATCATAAGGCTAACAGGCCTCCCTCCATCCGTTTCAAAGCTTTAGCGGATCTGCACTATATGTATTGTGCAGCTGATTTAAATAATTGGTGTGGTTTACTTAAAAGGGTGCCAGAGAGAAAAACGATGGTAATGGAATAATTTAAAAGGAAGTTGGAATCGGATAGTAACCCACCAAAGTCCTCTTCTCTTTTGTTATGACTTCAGATGGTTTTTAGCTCCGAGGAAACTAAATGATCTTCCTCCTACGATACGAGATGGTCAATGTCGTTTACACACTCGAAGACGCTCAGCTAGTAAAGCCAAGACAGTGAAACAAATGAACGATCCAGTGGTATGGCTCCTATTTCTGGGAGTTAATCGCACGCACTAATGCAGACAGTTCTGTGTGAATGTGTGTGTGAGTACAGTAGGTGTGTATAAGTAGAAAAGTAGAGTTGTGTTCCTCCTTTTTTTTATGAGTTTAGTGTGTGTTGGTAGTGAAACAATTACCTTCTACCTGCTTAGCTTGTCTTTTTCTCGAGATTGAAAAAGTCAAGTGTTGATAGAACAATTGCTTTCCCCCTGTTTATCCCTTTTAGTAAATTAAATGCAAACTTATAAAACACCCAGGTAGTTAAATGGAAGATAAACATCAGGGAATGACGGCATTATATGGTAATACAACACGTTTCTAATGTAGAACAACTATGGGAAATAGTAAATATGAAGTCATAAGTCATTATAAAATGCTTCTTCATAATATTTAATGATTATTGGCATAACGCATTATGAATAGATATGCATGCTTATAATTGTTCTGTGCTATAA